>CM045990.1:122713434-123164374 GCA_025175895.1 Wurfbainia villosa
CGAGTTTTAACGAACGAACAAAAAAAAGGGTTTTATCGCTATTCACCCCCCCCTCTAGCGATCCGCTTCAATCCAACAATTGGTATCAGAGCTGGGGGCGCTTAGATTTGGTGAAACCACCAATCTAGCATTTTTTACAGATTTGTTTTTCGTTCATTTAAATTTTTCTCCCACACTACTAATCCAAGATGAAGTCTTGGTACTCTTCGTTTGGTTTTGTTTTGCAAGTATTCGCTTTTGGAGTAGCCAATGGTAAAACGGGCATAACTTTTCGTACAAGTTGACCCACGAAACGGTCTACCTACCAAAACGAAGCTCTCAGAGAGATCTACATTTCTTACGAGGGTAAACCCTCGTAACAAGCTGTCTTCATCTCCAAAAACCATCGTTTAGTACCATTTCTGGGACATCGAAGGTTGTAAGTGCTCATCTTTTATTTTAGTTGGTTATTTCTCGTTTATTCCTTTTGTTTCTTTTCATTTCCTACATTACTAATCCAAGGCAAAGTCTTGGAACCTTTTTCGTGTTTTTTTTTGTATTTTTTTGTGCAAGATTTCCCTTCCAAATGGCCCATCTCGAGGGTTTTAGCACCGTCCGACCTCCGTTTTACAACGGAGATGATTTCCGTTACTGGAAAGGTCGGATGGAGTGCTTTCCTAAAACCCAAATCGAGATGTAGATCATAATCCAAACGGGATTCACACTTTCGACTAACGAAGTGGGTGAATCCTTGGATTATGACCAATGTACCATTGCGACAAAATGACAAGTCGAAGCCGACGCCAAGGCAACTCAAATCCTTCAATGCGGCTTGTCTAAGGAGGAATTAAATCGCGTCGGCCCCTCCATAAGCGCAAAGGACCTTTGGACAAAGCTAGTGGAGCTACACGAAGGGACCGATAAAGCTAAGGTATGTAAGCGTGATCTTTTATTTAATAAACTATATAATCTAAAAATGCAGGAACACGAGTCCGCGACGCAACTTCACGCCCGCGTCCAAGACATAGTCAACAATCTACATGCGATCGGGCAAAAGGTCGAAAACCACGACCTTATAAGGTATGTCCTAAACTCCTTTCCGAGGACTACCTTGTGGGCATCCATGGTCGATGCCTACAAGGTCTCCAAGGATCTTTCAAAACTTAGGTTAGATGAACTATTTTCTGATTTTGAACTTCATGAGCAGTCTAACTCGGAACCCGAGAAGGGTATAGCACTTTTTGCAAGTTCAAGGAAGAAAACCGCAAGCAAGCCACCTCCGAAGGAAGAAGAGGATGAGTCCGATTCGGAGGTCAACTCGGAAATGGAGGCCGAACTAGTCAACCTAGTTTGGAGGATAGTCAAGGGCCGAAAATGAACCGTCACTCGACCCAACGAAGGTAAGCCTAAAAGTTCAAATATTAGATGTTATGAATGCAACAGGTTTGGACATATCAAGTCTGAATGCCCAAAACTCAAGAGCAAAGCACCAAAACACAAAAAGGCACTCAACGCTACTTGGGAAGAAGCATCCGAGGAAGAAGATAATGATCATGTTCTCATGACTAAACCGGTAGAATCGGAGATGGAGTCGGAATCGGAACCTGAATCAGAAACCAAAGATAAGTCGGACTGCGAAGCGCTATTCAAGACAAGCCACGGATACGCATCCGGTTCAAAAGATACACTCAAGGTAAGTCGATCTCTAATTAGTACGCTTTATAGTGCAATTAAGTTTTTAACTAGAAAGTTAGCTAAGTCCGAGTCCAAGGTCGAGACCCTGGTTGAGGAAGTTAAACTCCTCAAACACGAGGTCTCCCTAACCTCTTCGACTAGTCGAGTTCAAGAGGAGGACTCAACTCGGGTTGAAAAACTCAAAGTTGAGAACTCACTCTTGAAGAGTCAAGTTGAAGATCTTAGGAATACATTGGAAAGGTTTACTTTGGGATCCAAAGAACTTGACCTCCTACTTGGATCGCAAAGGGCCGTGTACAACAAGGTCGGGCTAGGGTTTAGCTCAAATATGACCAACAAGTCGTATATGTCGATTGTAAGTCGACATAAAAAATGTGTCCAAGCATGGGTCCCTAAGACCACCTTAATTTCAAACTTAGGTTCGAACCAGTATTGGGTTCCCAAGGACCAAATCCACTATGTGGAGAGACCGAATCGATTCAACGGTCCAGGGGGAGCTAGTACGAAACTTGTTTGTGTTTTAACCTAGAAATTGCATGCATAGGTTTTTATTTAGTTTGATTTTCCTTTTTAGAATGGTTAGATAGGACTATAACTCGTCAATACTTGATAACATAGTACCAGGATGCGGTGAGATGATAGTATGCTAGGAAAGCGGAGTCTTGTATATTCGGGCTAGATAAGGCATATCTAGTTCGGTGCACTTGACCGAGCGAAACTAGCTGAAGCTACCTTGCCGTATCCTAGACTAGTTAGACCAGGAAGTGGTCTTAGATAAGTCAAGTCTCTATTTTTTTGAAAATGACTTTGTCTAAGGAAGTGGTCGTTGTTCCGATCAAAGAAGGTCTCTGTGCCTCACCACGACCTGGAAGCCATTATCTTGAAAAGGTGACTTGATGATCCGAAGGTCAAATCCGAATCTAATGCAAGGTTGACAAGTGTTTAAGTCATTAAATTTAAATCAAGTAAAATTGGAAGTCATCTCACAAGAACATATAGGGTTAATGTGTTTGATCATGTAGACATGGGTGAGATAATTTAGGTTAATAATCTTCAACCAATCTTTAATAAATCCAATATCCGATCCAACTACCTTGCGTGTAGGATCAATGGATGTTGGACAGTGGTTGCTCCCGACACATGACCGGGGATCAACTCAAGTTTTCGAAGCTTCGATTCAAACGACAAGGATCGGTAGCCTTCGGAAATAACAACAAGCTCAAAATCATCGGATCAGGTGATATTGAGCTCAACTCAAATTTTGTTATTCAAAATGTTTTATTAGTAGAAAATTTTCAATATAATTTACTTAGTGTAAGCCAATTGTGTGATAATAACTATAAGGTCATATTTCTAGAAAATGAATGCGTAATTAATACAATTGAAACTTCTAAAACAATTCTTAAGGGAACTAGAAATAGCAACATTTACACTATTAACTTAACTAACTCCTCAACTAAGTGTCTTATGACACGGCAAGAGGAATCATGGTTGTGGCACCGACGACTCGGTCACTCACACCCAAGACTCATCCACAAGATGAGTCAGAGTGACTTAGTCAGAGGTTTGCCTAACCTCAATAACTTGAACAATAAAATATGTAATGCGTGTCAACAAGGTAAACAATCTAGGACACAACATCAACTAACTAATCAAGAACGAACCAAAAGTGTGCTTGAGCTCCTACACATGGATCTATTTGATTCACACGGAGCTAAGTCACTTAATGGAAGTAAATTCTGCTTAGTCATAATTGATGACTATTCTAGATTTACTTGGGTTAGGTTCATCAAACACAAAAGTGATACCCTAGATCAATTAATCAATCTATTTAAATTAATAGAAAATCAACAAAGCATTAAAATCAAAAGACTTAGGACTGATCATGGTGGTGAATTCGAGAACCATAGGTTTACAGAATTCTGTAACCTAAATGGATACCACCATGAGTTCTCTTGCCCTAGAACTCCACAACAAAATGGCCTAGTAGAACGCAAAAATAGAACCCTACAAGAAGCCGCTAGGACAATGTTAAACGAGTATAACCTACCCGATAGGTTTTGGGCGAAAGCCGTGAGTATGGCATGCTATGTCCAAAATAGGATCCTTATGGTAAAGAGGCACCTTAAGACCTCATACGAGATTTATCACGATAAAATACCTAACATCATGTACTTTAGGGTATTTGGGTGTAAGGTACATATCCTAAACACTAAGGATTACCTAGGGAAATTTACATCCAAAACCACGACCGAAATCTTTCTAGGATACTCGACTACAAGTAGAGCTTATAGAGTATATAACCATGACACCCTTAGAGTCGAAGAGACTATTAATGTAGTATTTGATGAAGGACACGAACCTACAAAAACCCCCAGCAACCCCAATTAGCGAGCCAATTCATACTAGACCTAACTCTGATCCGGAGATCAGGTTTAGTGTTAATCTTAATCTAAGTCAACCAAGTCACTCTAATGACCAAGTGATAGATGACTCTAACCAAACTAGAACTCAAATGAGTCATCCTATTGATCAAGTTGTAGACTCAAACCCAAATCCAACTAGGACTCAAACGAATCATCCTATCGACCAAGTGATAGGTGATCCAAGTCTAGGAGTTCGAACTAGAGCCTCATACAGAAACCTTAGTCAAATCTCCTTAATTTACAAAATTGAACCCAAGACTATTGACCAAGCTCTTCTTGATCCCGATTGGATTATTGCAATGCAAGAAGAGTTGGCTCAATTCACTAGGAATGAAGTATGGGAATTAGTACCACCACCTAAAGATAAAACAATCATTGGAACAAGGTGGGTGTTTAGAAATAAACTTGATGATAAAGGTGAAGTGGTTAGAAATAAAGCTAGACTAGTCGCTAAAGGATTTAGTCAAGTCGAAGGTTTAGATTACGACGAGACCTATGCCCCAGTAGCTAGATTAGAGTCCATTCTAATGCTATTAGCGTATGCAGCACATCGAGGATTTAAGTTGTTTCAAATGGATGTGAAATCTGCGTTCTTAAATGGATACATTAAAGAAGAAGTTTATGTTAGTCAACCCCCCGGTTTCGAAAGTTTAGACAAACCCGACCATGTTCTTAGGTTAAAGAAAGCTCTCTATGGACTTAAATAAGCTCCTCGAGCTTAGTACAAGAGACTTTTGATTTATCTTAAGTCCAAAGGTTTTAACCAAGGTGTAGTTGACCCAACTCTTTTCGTAAAAATCTTAGGTAAAGACATATTCATAGCCCAAATCTACGTAGATGATATTATTTTCGGAACCACCAACTCAATCCTACTAAATGAGTTCATTTCACTTATGGAAAGTGAATTTGAAATGAATTTAGTAGGCGAGTTAAGCTTCTTTTTAGGTCTACAAATTAAACAAACTAAAGATGGAATATACCTACATCAACGCAAATATACTAGGGAATTAATTAAACGCTTTAGAATGCAAGACGCTAAAATTATTAATACCCCAATGGCAACTAATGTGAATATAGAAGAAGATGTAATCGGAAATTCAATTGATTTAAAATACTATAGGAGCGTAATAGGGAGTCTCCTTTACTTAACTGCAAGCCGACCTGATATCTTATTTGCAGTAAGTATGTGCGCAAGGTTCCAAACCTGTGCCAAGGAGTCTCACCTAACTCTAGTCAAGCGTATCCTTAGATATCTAAAGGGTACACTTAATGTCAGTATTTGGTACCCTAGATCTACCGAGTTCGAACTAACCGGCTACTCCGATTCGGACTATGTCGGTAGTAAGCTCGATAGAAAGAGTACGAGTGGTTGTTGTCAACTTCTCGGCTCGAGCCTAGTGAGTTAGTGCAGTAGGAAGCAACACTGTGTTGCCTTATCTACCACCGAAGCTGAATACATCGCGATGGATGAGTGTGTCACTCAGCTTCTTTGGATGAAGCACACTCTCCGCGACTTTAAGTTAGACTTTACGAACACGAAACTCCACGTAGATAACATTAGTTCAATTAATCTTACTAAGAATCTGATATGTCACTCTAGGACCAAACATATAGAGGTAAAACACCATTTCATTCGAGAACATGTGGCCAACGGAGCCATACAACTCGAATACGTCGAATCGAAGTCTAACTTAGCAGACCTATTTACTAAACCCCTACCCGAAGCCGAATTTAGTCTATTAAGACGAAAATTGGGCATGTGCATAGTAGAATAGGAACTTGTAAATTATATTTTCTTACTACTATTTCTTAATTTTCATTTTTATGGAACTAGCATAGGACATACTGTTGGTGCAATCGGCCCAGGTTAGGTTGACTCGAGTTTGACTCGAGCAGTACCTTGATGATATTTTGATGATAGACAAAACTCATGACATGGGATTGTCATGGGAAAGTCCAACATGGGGTTGGCATGGAAAATCCAAGCATGGAGCTTGGTGTGGAAGTCCAAGGGGGAAGCCTTGGCATGGGAAAGTCCAAAGCATTGCGAAGCCGTGCGCTTGGTGCTTGGCATGGGAAAGTCCAACATGGGGTTGGTATGGAAAATCCAAGCATGGAGCTTGGTGTGGAAGTCCAAGGGGGAAGCCTTGGCATGGGAAAGTCCAAAGCATTGCGAAGCCGTGCGCTTGGTGCTTGGCATGGGAAATCCAAAGCATTGCGAAGCCGTGCGCTTGGTGCTTGGTGAGAAATGCATTGCGAAGCCGTGCGCTTGGTGCATTTGGGAAGTCTTGAGGACTTGGTAAGTTCACTAGGCTCGGGGTCCTTGAGTCGGTGAAGGATGGCATTGTGAAGCCGTGCGCTTGGTGCATCCGAGGGACCGCCGGACGGGGAGCGAATGGAGTGAGCCCAAAGGGAAGCATACTTCTAGGGCATGAGACGCGAAGGATGGCGTTGCGAAGCCGTGCGCTTGGCGCATCCGAGGGACGTAGGCCGAGGGAAGAGAGCTTCGGTGGGGAACTCCATGTGGGATAAGGTGGACTTGGCCAAGTGGCTAAGACTGAGTGTCGGAGGCTCAAACATCATTATGTTTGAGGTTTTAGCCGACATCAGTCGACTGGCATAGGTGCCAGTCGACTGCTCTAGGTCGTATGGGTTCGACCAGTGTTCGACTGAATCAAGTCTGGCTGATGACCGACCAAGGAGGCGATCATTGTTGGGAGCATCGATCGCCAAGGGACGGGCCGATCGATGACATGACCGCGCACGGGCACGAGAATGGAGTCGAGCCAAAGACTCGGTGATGGATGATCAGTCGACTGATGAGTGCCATCAGTCGACTGATGTGTGATTCGTTGGAACTTAACCAACGTGGATCGGGCCGTTGTGAGACAATGGCTACGGGACCAGTCGTTTGATGGTCACGATCAGTCGACTGATGTGTGAGAGATCAGCTTGATGCAGGTTATAAAAGGAGCACGAGTTGGAGGATTTCGCCAAGCCTTTTGTGGAGCTATTGGAGGGGAATTGCTGCTGCATTCCAGTCCTTCAAGAGCCATCTAAAGCAAGCAACAAGCAAAGTGATCAAAGCAATCGGTGAAAGTTTTCTTGTGTATTGTATTTGTGTATTTGCTTGTATTTCTATATTACTGTTGTAATTGCTTGTGAGAGGTTTCTCCACCTCCGACGTGTAGTCGAGAAGGAGTTTGAGTATTGCCGTGTGCATCTCTAGAGCTCGAGGAGCTCGCCCGTGGAGTAGGAACCATTCGGTTCCGAACCACGTATATCGTGTGTGTTTGTGTGTGCTTATTTGTTGTTAGTATTATTATTGTTTTATTGTTTCCGCTGCGCTAACGACAATCGTAGACAAGCAACGCAAGAAGAACGAACGAATTACGACATCCAACGAACGAGGGCTATTCACCCCCCTCTAGCCGGCCAATCGATCCCTCCCTACAAGTGGTATCAGAGCCGAGGTCGCTCTTCAAGGACTAACCGCCGCGAGAGCACTACAAATGGCCGGCTTCGTCCATCCACCAAAATTCGAAGGAGACTTTCTATGGTGGAGAAGAAAATTGGAGGTATACCTAGAAACCGATTTTGATTTTATGATTATTATAGAAAACGGTTTTGAAATGCCTAGGGACAAGTACAACAAGCCAATTGAGAAGTCAAAATGGACCCAAGACCAAATCAAAGACTTCAAGACAAATCTCAAGGTAATCAAGTTGATTAGTGATTTGTTACCTAATACTATTTGGTCTAGATTGGGTGATTATAGGGATGCAAGGGAATTATGGAATAAGGTAATGAAATTCCAAGAAAATTCCCAATCGGCACAAGTAGAGGAGAATGCCGAAGAAGAATCACCATCCACTTTTGAAGATGTGGATGACTTGGTGGAGACCTCCACCTCTAGCATTGAGGGGGAGGAAAGGGTTTCTACTCCGGAGAAAGATCAAGATGAAGCTTCTACCTCCGGAAGAAGTGAAGAGGCCTCCACCACCTCCCTAGGTAACTCAAGTGTTGTAATTTTAAATAAAAATCACATAATATGCTTTGAGTGTAGGGAGAAAGGGCATTACAAGAGCAAATGCCCTAAATTGGCTAAGAAGAAGGCATCGACACCAAAAGTCAACCCAAAGTCAAACGATGTCGGTGTTCCCAAAATCAAGAGCAAAGAGCACATTGTGTGTTTCAAATGCAATCAAAAGGGACACTACCGAAGCCAATTCCCTAGGGGGAGGAAGAAAGGGCAAGAAGGTGCAATTCATGTAGGGGGAGCTCCTAAAGCTAACCCTAAGGTACATTTAGTTAATGCACCTTTAATTCCTAAAGTCAAAAAGCATGCTAAGAATTATTTTAGCTCTCTTGCTATTATCAATGAAAAGCATGCTAAGAGAAATAATAAAGTTTATTGTTTAGGTGCAAGGCATGTTAATTTAACTAAGGATAAACCTAGGACTCATAATTCTAGACCTATCTTACCTAAAGAGTCCATTAGGAGAATTGAGAACCACCTAGGTGTTAACCCCAAGAAATCTAGGCATATGCCTAGAAAGAGTCCTTCCCAAAAGATAAATGAAAATTCAAAATTGGGAAAATTAGAGTTAGAAAACCAAACCTTGAGGTCAAGGCTAGAAAAATTGGAGAAGACCCTAGCAATAATCAAAAATTCGGTTCAAGGGTCAAATACACAAAAATCAAGGCCTAGAAAATAAGAATTATCTAAGGGCAAGAAGGGTTTGGGTCACAAACCTATGTCCTACCATAATGTTCCATTTAATTATGGGACAACATCTAGGTCTAGAAAAACCAAGGCTAATGGGGAAGCCATCCCTAAGTCTAGCCATGGTGTGTGTTTAGTAGCTAAGGACTTAAGAAAAATCAAGAAAGCCACTAAGAAGGTCAATGGAGGAGTCACCTCTAAAGTTGACCCAAGTAAGACCCATTTGACTAAGGCTTCAAAGCCAAAAAGGGTCATTAGGAAGGTATCTAGGAAAGTTATCCCTAGGGAATACCTTGTTAACCCAAGGAGCTCCAATAGATATTGGGTTCCTAAAAGCGTGATCGATTCACGCTAAATGGGTTAGGGTGTGTCAACCCTAAGTGGATGGGTGGTTAACCTAGCCATTGTGAGTTGACACATTAGGGTGTGCCAATATGGTTTGAGAAGTTAAAAATGATTTAAATTGGCACAATTAGGTCATAGAGGTCGTGGTGTGCTATTTTGGGTTTTTGGCACACTAAGGAAATAATGGCATTAAGGCAAAATGAATTTAATCCCTAGAAATGGCAAATTGATTTTAACACTTAGGTATTTTATACCTTAGTATATTTTTCTTGCCATGCCTTATTTGCCTTGCCATGTCATGACATCATTTTCATTTTCATCTATAAAAATGTCATGATCATGTTTAGATTTATGTTTAGATGTCATGTATGCTTAAGTTTCATTCACATGCCATGACATCATGATATTGGCATTGTTAGTTAAAGCCCTAGAACCAATCATGTGATGGTTGAATAGGGAACATTTTGTATCATATTCTATAAAGGCAAAGGATTGGTTATTATATTTACATCTTGCTTGTGCCAGCTAATTTAAATATAATAATGCCCTAGAAAAGTAGGTTCTTATCTACAGCACATCAATTGGCAGAATTGATTATGAGAGGCTGTAGAGAACACTTTCCTAAATGTTCCTAGTCGAGTATTAATATGCAAGGGCAATATTAATACATAAAGACTAGCATGTAGGTCAATTGATGACTTGATCTCACAAGTCATGGATATATGATATCAAGTTGACACATGGGTATATATTGGAGAATATATACTGAACTGACCCGCCATGAGAAAGTTTCATGGATCGTTATATGAGTGTCATAAACTTTCTCATGTGACTATTGGTATGAATAGTCCTTAGACCTGAAGTCACTATGGTTCCCTACATAAGGAGTTATGTACTTTGGTATCGTCAAACGTCACCCGTAATAGGGTGGACCATAAAGGCGATTACTGGGTATGTAACAAATTATGCGGAGGGATGTGAGTGATGTAGATGGGATCTATCCCTTCCATATGACGGGAGTGATATCGGTGGGCCCCTTGATTGAGTAGAACTACTAAAACGCATGGCCATGCTCGAATGAGTCAATATGAGATATTGAGCTCATTTGTTTGAGTTAGTTTACTCAGGGATCAAGAAACACATAGATTGATCGAGGATGACACGGTCTATACCTCATTGATCAATCTGATATCAAGGATAGAAGGACACGGTCATATATTATAGTAGTCACAGAAAGGTTAGTCGGATCTTGACTTATCTCGTAACTTGGGTAGCAATGATGTATTGCTAGATGCCGCTCATTGCTTGTGTATCTAAAAGAGTTTAGATCCACTGCCAACGTAATGAGAGCCTATAGGGTCACACACAAAGAGCATGCTAATTAGAGGAATTAGAGTATTCTAGTTTGACTAGAATAATATGGGAATAAGCTTAAGTACAAAATGGTTTTGGACTTTAAGCTTAATGAGAATTTTAGCTAATTGATTTAATGAGATTAATTCAATATGTTACCTTATTGATTTAATAAGATTAATTCAATATGATAACATAAGTTTAATTGAATTAATAAGATTAATTCAATATGATAACATAAGCTTAATTGAATTAATAAGATTAATTCAACATGCATGAATGCCACATAAGAATGCCACATAAGCATGCCACATAAGCATGCCACCTAAGCATCCACCTAAGCTAGTTAAGGTGGAAGGAAACAAAATGGTTTTGTCTCCTTAAGTGGCCGGCCAAACAAGGATATGTCTCAATGCAATGGATTGCATTGAATGTGTGAAAGGGTTTTTCCAACCCTATAAAAGACACCCTAAGTGGCCGGCCAAATGGGGGATTGGCTTTGTTGTTGGTGGAAGCTTTGGTTGTGTTAGTGGTGAGAAAGCTTGGTGGAAGCTTTGGTTGTGTGGGTTTGTGAGTGTAGGCTAGCAAGAAGAGGAGTCTTCTTCTTCCTTTCTCCTTTTCCCTCTCTTCCTCTCCTTTAGGGACTTCTCTAGCAAGAAGTAAAGGAGAGCTCTTCTAGTTTTCCTTTTGTGAGACAAGAGCGTGCTCGTGTGGATACGTATAGAGGCACGGACACTTGAACGTGCTAAAGATCCAACAAACCGAAAGGAAAAGCGGGATTAACAAGGGCACGCAACAAAGGTAATCCTCTCCTATAAGATAGGTTTAGTTTAGAGAAATTTATTTTATACGAGTTTGCTTTCGCATGGATCACTTGGAAGGGATCCTATTTTCCGTTGCGCATATGCCATTTGGCATAAAGAATTCCCTACAGTGGTATCAGAGCCACTTGCGAAAGATCGTATAAAAATAGGTTTTCTCTATTTTATATGTGATATAGAAGTAGGATAAATTTTATTATGAGTTGATAATTGCATTAGCAAATTTTCAAACATAATAAAATATCCAATGTCTTTTAAAAGTTAAAATGACATGGTGCATGGTTATGGCCTAGTCCCAAAAAGTTTGTGATTGTGTGTTGTAATTCTTAATCCGGCCTGCGTGTCGTGCCTTTCTCCTAATATTCTTGTTGTAAAATTAGTTTTAGACTCGAATGTAACTCGAGTATTTCTCCTTTTGTAATGTACAAAACAAGGATGGAGGGTCCATTGGAAGATGAGGTTACAAGGAGGAAGTCAACACACAAGACAACCAAAAGGAAGCACTTAGGAGAAGATGCTATCCCTAGGTTGACCAATCAATCTTTTCATTGGCTTGAGAAGATTGTAGAATAAGGGCCATAACCATGACACGTTAGTTTAATATGTATGTGATGCATGTTAGTTTAGCTTGTATGTGATGCATGATTAGTTTAGCTTATATGTGATGTATGCTAATATGTATATGATACATGTTTATTTCTTAATAAGTCTAAACGATATGCCTACCAAAGTTGGTACTCACTACTTCCTCGATCATTTGTTATTGGGTTTGCCAAAGCAAAGCAATGCATTTTATCTTGGAGGGGTGCGAGTGGACAATCGTGATATCCCGCTATCAGTCTTGGTTAAGACTTAATTAAGTGTTTTCTTAATTGGTTAAGAAAGTAGAGGCATATATTAGCTTTGAACATAAGTGTTAACATTAGTTTTGTGTGATTTCGAACATCGCTTTGTCTTAGAAGTGGTCGTTGCTCGATATCCAAGAAGGCCTCTGTGCCTCGCCACCTGAAGTGGTTTAGGAATAAACACTAAACTAATCTAAAACTTAACCAAAGCTATTAAAGAGTTACATCAGATGTAATTGGCAAAAGATTGCCTACCTAATTATACTACGTCTTGGGCGATTAGCCAAAGCTAACTCAAGATGAATTATGATGTGGATCTTTATCCCATATAAATTTATAGCTAAATAGTAGCTATGAGAATTTAGTGGGAGCCTCATTTAATTAAAGGCCTAATTAAATGATTTAGGTATGATACTTAACTTTGCATTTTAATGTTGTAGATCACCATGTCATCTAACACGACACACCCTCAACTTGCGATCTGTCCTTGAGAAGGACAAGCTCAATGGAGCAAACTTTCTTGGATCGGTATAGGAACTTGAGGATTATCCTCAAGCAAGAACGCATAAACTATATGTCCTAGAGCAGCTACTGAAATACCCGCCCCTACGGCCACTCGTGCTGAAAAGGATGCTTATAAGAAGCATCAAGATGACGCATTAGATGTGTCATGCCTTATGCTTGCCACCATGAACTCTGAGCTTCAGAAGCAACATGAGAACATGGATGCCCATGATATGGTTGAGCATTTGAAACAACTATATCAAGGACAAGCTAGGCACGAGCGTTTTGAAGTGTCTAAGGCTCTTTTTGCATGCAAGATGCAAGAAGGAACACCTGTAGGAACTCACGTACTCAAAATGATTGGGTACGTTGAGAACCTTGAAAGACTAGGTTTTCCACTGAGCCAAGAATTGGCAACTGATGTTATCCTGCAATCGTTGTCGAAAGCATACAATCAATTCGTCATGAATTATAACATGAATGAAATTGATAAACCTTTGCCTGAGATTCTCAGCATGTTAAGAACTGCTGAACCAAATCTCAAGAAGAAAGTTAGTAATGTACTAATGGTCAAGAAGGACAAAGGTAAGCGCAAAGGCAAGGGTAAGACCCAAGCCAAAAGCAAGGCCAATTCATCCACTTCAAAGGGTAAAGGTAAAGTACCTAAGGAAGGGGACTGCTTCCATTAAGTGAAGATCGACACCGAAGCAATCGCAAAGTCTACCTTGAGGAAGTAAAGAACAAGAGAAGTGGGACTTCTGCCTCAGGTATACACGTTATAGAAGTTAATCTATCTATTTCTTCTACATGGGTATTAGATATCGGATGTGCATCTCACATTTGTACTAATGTGCAGGGACTGAGAAATAGTAGAATAATGGCAAAGGGCGAAGTGGACCTACGAGTAGGCAATGGCGCAAAAGTTGCTGCTGTAGCTGTAGGAACATATTCTTTGTCTTTGCCCACTGGGCTTATCTTAGAACTAGAGGAGTGCTTTTATGTACCTGCATTGACAAAAAACATAATCTCTGTATCTTGTTTAGACAAGAAAAACTTTTCTTTTATAATAAAGGACAAATGTTGTTCCATTTATTTAAATGAAATGTTCTATTGTAATGCACCACTTATGAATGGTCTCTATGTTCTAGATTTAGAAAACCCAATTTATAACGTAAATACCAAACGGTTCAAATCGAATGATTTGAACCAGACATATCTCTGGCACTGTCGCCTAGGTCACATAAATGAAAAACGCATATCCCAACTCCATAAAGATGGAGTATTGGACTCATTTGATTTTGAATCATATGAGGTATGCGAGTCTTGTCTGTTGGGAAAGATGACTAAAACTCCATTTAGTGGACATGGCGAGAGAGCGACGGATTTGTTAGGACTCATACATACTGATGTATGTGGCCCTTTCAATGTCGAAGCCAGAGGAGGCTATAAGTACTTTATTACTTTCACTGATGATATGAGTAGATTTGGCTACTTATATTTGATTAGACATAAGTCAGAATCCTTTGAAAAGTTCAAAGAATTCAAGAATGAAGTACAAAACCAACTTGGTAAGCGTATTAAGCTACTTCGATCAGATCGAGGTGGTGAATACCTTAGTCAAGAGTTTCGTGATCACTGGTGAGTGTGGGATAATATCCCAACTCACTCCACCGAACACCACAATGGAATGGTGTATCCGAGAGGAGAAATCGTGTACTCTATTAGATATGGTACGATCAATGATGAGCCGATCGATCTACCTACTTCCTTTTGGGGTTTAGCTCTAGAGACAGCCGCTTTCACACTTAATCGCGTTCCATCAAAAGCCGTAGAAAAGACACCATATACGATATGGACCGGGAAGAGTCCCAAAATGTCTTTTATAAAGATTTGGGGTTGTGAAGCTTACGTTAGACGTCAAGTCTCAGATAAACTAGGACCCAAATCAGATAAGTGTTATTTTGTAGGATATCCCAAGGAAACTAAGGGATATTACTTTTACAATCCCACACTTGGCAAGGTGTTTATTGCCAGAAATGCTGTCTTTCTAGAAAGAGAATTTATTTCTAGAAATACTAGTGGGAGTAAAATTCATCTTGAAGAAGTTCAAGATGATGATAACACTAAGGCTTCGATGGAAAATGAACAGGCACCACAAAGTATTGTGGATGAGGAATTTGTTGCCCAAAGAGTTGTGGAGCAAACACCTGTTCAAGTAGACCAACCTCTTCGTAGATCTAATAGGATCCGTCGTCAACCCGAGAGATATTCTTTTCTCTTGACTGACAACGGTGAAGTATTGCTTGTCGATCTTGACGAGCCTACATCCTATCAAGAAGCTATGATGAGCCCAGATTCTGATAAATGGCTAGAGGCCATGAGATCCGAAATGGAATCCATGTACACTAACCAAGTATGGACTTTGGTTGATCCACCTGAAGGGGTAAAACCCATTGGGTGTAAGTGGGTCTTTAAAGTAAAGACTGACATGGATGGTAATAAGCATACCTATAAAGGTAGATTGGTGGCTAAAGGATTCAAACAAATTCATGGTATTGACTATGAAGAAACCTTTTCACGATTGCGATGCTTAAATCCATTCGGATCATACTTGCTATTGCACTACCATGATTATGAGATATGGCGGATGGATGTCAAAACCGCTTTTCAATGGAAAGCTACTCGAGGATGTGTACATGACACAACCTGAGGGTTTTGAAGATCCAAAGCATCCTGGAAAGGTATGCAACCTGCAAAGGTCCATTTATGGACTAAAGCAAGCCTCTCGAAGCTGGAATCTTCGATTCGATGATGCAATCAAAGAGTTTGGTTTCATCAAGAATGAAGATGAGCCTTGTGTCTACAAGAGAAATAGTGGGAGCACAGTTGTATTTCTTGTCTTGTATGTAGATGACATACTTCTCATCGGAAATGACATTCCCTCACTCCAGTCTGTGAAGATATGGTTAGGGAATTGTTTCTCGATGAAGGACTTAGGTGAAGCTGCCTATATTCTAGGCATCAAGATCTATAGAGATAGATCTAGAAGATTACTTGGCCTAAGTCAGAGTACATACATTGATAAAGTGCTAGATCGTTTTGCTATGTAAAATTCTAAGAAAGGGTTTACGCTTTATCACATGGTGTGAGTCTTTCAAGACTCAATGTCCCTCTTCTAAGGAGGAGAGAGATCGCATGGATAAGATCCCTTATGCATCGCCTATAGGGTCTATCATATGTACGCCATGCTTTGTGCTCCGACGCCTCGTATGCTTTGAGCATGACGAGTAGATACTATGATCCGGTGAAAGTCATCGGATAGCGGTCAAAAATATTCTTAAGTACTTACGAAGAACGAAAGAATATTTCCGATATTCGAGGCCAATGAGGAGCTAATCAGAAGGGTTACAGTTGATGCAAGCTTCCAAATGCATAAGGATGACTATAGATCGCATCGAGTCGATGTTTTTGCTCGAATGGTGGAGCCGTGAGTCGGAAGAGTTCGGCAGACACAGCTTGATTCTACAGTAATGGTTTAGTATATTGCAGATCCGATGCAAAAGGAGGTCGTTTGGCTCCGCAAGTTCATCGCTGAACTTGGGGTAGTTCCTAGCATTGCAGATCCAATAGACCTCTATTGTGACAACAATGGGGCTATTGCACGAGCTAAGGAACCTCGATCACATCATGGACCAAACACATCGCGGCGCTTCCATCTCATTCGAGATCATCGATAGAGGAGATGTGAGGATATGCAGTATGCAAGTAAGCTAACATCGCAGATCCATTGACCAAGGCTTTGGCACAGAGGAAGCATGATGGTCACACTAGGTCACTAGGTATTAGATATCATAGTGATTGGTACTAGTGCTAGTGGGAGATTGTTAGTTAAAGCCCTAGAACCAATCATGTGATGGTTGAATAGGGAACATTTTGTATCATATTCTATAAAGGCAAAGGATTGGTTATTATATTTACATCTTGCTTGTGCCAGCTAATTTAAATATAATAATGCCCTAGAAAAGTAGGTTCTTATCTACAGCACATCAATTGGCAGAATTGATTATGAGAGGCTGTAGAGAACACTTTCCTAAATGTTCTTAGTCGAGTATTAATATGCAAGGGCAATATTAATACATAAAGACTAGCATGTAGGTCAATTGATGACTTGATCTCACAAGTCATGGATATATGATATCAAGTTGACACATGGGTATATATTGGAGAATATATATTGAACTGACCCGCCATGAGAAAGTTTCATGGATCGTTATATGAGTGTCATAAACTTTCTCATGTGACTATTGGTATGAATAGTCCTTAGACCTGAAGTCACTATGGTTCCCTACATAAGGAGTTATGTACTTTGGTATCGTCAAACGTCACCCGTAACAGGGTGGACCATAAAGGCGATTACTGGGTATGTAACAAATTATGCGGAGGGATGTGAGTGATGTAGATGGGATCTATCCCTTCCATATGGCCGAGTGATATCGGTGGGCCTTGATTGAGTAGAACTACTAAAACGCATGGCCATGCTCGAATGAGTCAATATGAGATATTGAGCTCATTTGTTTGAGTTAGTTTACTCAGAGATCAAGAAACACATAGATTGATCGAGGATGACACGGTCTATGCCTCATTGATCAATCTGATATCAAGGATAGAAGGACACGGTCATATATTATAGTAGTCACGGAAAGGTTAGTCGGATCTTGACTTATCTCGTAACTTGGGTAGCAATGATGTATTGCTAGATGCCGCTCATTGCTTGTGTATCTAAAAGAGTTTAGATCCACTGCCAATGTTATGAGAGCCTATAGGGTCACACACAAAGAGCATGATAATTAGAGGAATTAGAGTATTCTAGTTTGACTAGAATAATATGGGAATAAGCTTAAGTACAAAATGGTTTTTGGACTTTAAGCTTAATGAGAATTTTAGCTAATTGATTTAATGAGATTAATTCAATATGTTACCTTATTGATTTAATAAGATTAATTCAATATGATATCATAAGCTTAATTGAATTAATAAGATTAATTCAATATGATAACATAAGCTTAATTGAATTAATAAGATTAATTCAACATGCATGAATGCCACATAAGAATGCCACATAAGCATGCCACATAAGCATGCCACCTAAGCATCCACCTAAGCTAGTTAAGGTGGAAGGAAACAAAATAGTTTTGTCTCCTTAAGTGGCCGGCCAAACAAGGATATGTCTCAATGCAATGGATTGCATTGAATGTGTGGAGGTGAAAGGGTTTTTCCAACCCTATAAAAGACACCCTAAGTGGCCGGCCAAATGGGGGATTGGCTTTGTTGTTGGTGGAAGCTTTGGTTGTGTTAGTGGTGAGAAAGCTTGGTGGAAGCTTTGGTTGTGTGGGTTTGTGAGTGTAGGCTAGCAAGAAGAGGAGTCTTCTTCTTCCTTTCTCCTTTTCCCTCTCTTCCTCTCCTTTAGGGACTTCTCTAGCAAGAAGTAAAGGAGAGCTCTTCTAGTTTTCCTTTTGTGAGACAAGAGCGTGCTCGTGTGGATACGTATAGAGGCACGGACACTTCTCTTATTGTATTTACTTTGTATTTTCTTGTTGTTTCTTTGTATTACTGTTGTAATCATTGTAAGAGGTTTCTCCACCTTCGGTGTGTCACCGAGAAGGAGTGTTTTAGATTAGTGATAGTGTTTGTATCACTAGAGCTCATTCGAGCCCAATCCATGGAGTAGAAATTCTAAGGTTCCGAACCACGTTATATTATCGTGTTTGTCGTGTTTTGTTATTACTATTCTATATTTTGATGCGCTAATAACGATTGTAGACAAGCATGATCAAATTCCATTAAGCGATCGAAGACACGCCATTCACCCCCCCCCTCTAGCGATGTCCAATTCCCAACATGAGGTTCTCCTAGTGTCGCTCGACCACCACGGTTTCTCGTCCTGAGATTCTCCGGGTGTCGCCAACCTTCAGCTTAGCTTAAACACTTCATGTACACTTAACACAACACATGAGATAACAATAATAGCTCAACTTTGAACCTTTGTCATAATCAAAATTAACCTAGGTTTGATTATCTAGTGCCCTTGCACCAACACGATAGACCTATGCATGCAACAAGAAGAGTGACTCCAATGAAAGTAAGTGTGGTAGATGAAGTAAACAAAATAGAAAATAGAAAATAAATAAAAATCTAAATTAATATAATTGCAATCAAATTGATATTGACACAATCCCCGACAATGACGTCAAAAACTTGATGTGGTGACTCCGCAAGTGCACGGTCATCGTCAAGTAATAAAAATATAGATCCCATAGAGATTGGTCAAGTACCAAATGAGCGCAAGAAAAGATTATCTAGAATAATAAATATTCGAATGGTAGTTGGATAAGAAAGGGAAGCAAGCGATAGAGAAACGATTTTAGGATGAAATTACGAAGCAACCTTAGGACTTTAGTTTTGCTACAATACCTATTGTCTTGACAATTCTCTATTATATCGATGGGTATTCTTGAAGAAAATTTATCTAAGGTTATCAGATGCCTCTTCCAAGATCAACCCGATGTATTAACCTAACTTGATTTCTACTTTCACAATGTTAGCTCTTAGAAGGAACTTGTTCGCAATATGGGCAACTGTCATGAACCATAGCAGATTCATTCGAGAACTACCACTTATTACTTATAAGAACCAAGGTTAGATAAATTGTTTGTTCTAGGATAAATTATGGAACCCTCGAGATGTCCTAATAGCTAGCTTTCAAGGTATTCACGCATAGTTGACCTTGTTCGCAATATGACTATTTGTCACGAATATCCCAACGGATCAATCTAGGTGAAAGCCCTTAGTTGTCATAATTCCTCACGATTAGTTTAGATCCTCGAGAGGTTCTAATAGCTTTAAATGGATCATACTTTTAACACAAACATGGATTAACAAATAATATATTGAAAAACACAGAAATATATTATCCATAACTAATCCAAATGCAAAGTTGGATCACATGATCATAACAATACTAAAAGGCTTGTCAACTTTAACCTCTGCATTAATAGCACATGATAAAGAACTAATTCTCCAACAAACGGTTCAAAACATTGCCATTTTTTTAAGCCATGAGAGTTGAATTCAGAGGCACCAAGCCATGCAATCACATGGCCACAAACAATAGAAATAACACACTTGTTGTTCCAACTGTGTTCAGAAATGCTTTTGGATTGCTGGTTTAAGCTTGCAACACATGCACGAAAGCAATTTTTAATCAAAGAGACAGTGGCCAAGAAGAAGCTTTGATTACAAGAGAAGAAGATTTCGGAGGGATCAGAGAAGCTTCAGCACAGCAGGAGCAAATCTAGGGGTATTTAGGAGGGCAATGGCCCCCCCAAATTTTAAGTGATTATTATTTTTCACTATATACATGTTATCAAAATTTATTTATTTTCTCTTTTTTTAATTAACGTTATTATAAAATTCTGAATTCGCCCACAGTTGTTCATGCTTTTCTTCCACTTTTCTGAAAAAAGAAGTGGTTGAATCAATCAATACAATCTCTTTTTCTTACAAATCCTTTGTTAATTCCTTCTTGATGCATGTTGAATTTGGCAATGTATGTATAACGATTGGCCTACTAGGTTTGATTATCACTCAAGTGCCAAATAAACTTTCGCTTAGAGTTTTTTTTTTAAATGATCTTGAGGTAGGGTTTTACATGTTGATGACTAGAGTAATGTATTTCTAGTTGATAGGGTATTTCAGAATAAAGAAAATACTGTGGGAGTCCATTTGAAGGCAGTAAAGTTCTAAAATTAAGTTTCAACATAGTGTGTGTGCATTTTGTGACTTTGTGTTGTTGTAAAAAAAAAAAGGAGAAGAATATTCTAATACGCCGTCTTGTAGTAAGTTTAATCCACATTTTAAAAGCACAAGATTCATAAATGCATGGTTTTGAGGCAATGAATTCTCGCAAGTGATTCTAAAATTGTCTCCAACTTCATTAAATGCCATTGAGTACTTTTTTAGTCCCAACAAAGCATACCTTCACCGACAAGCACCGCTCTAAGCACAAAAAATAGGGATCTACTTGCAGATGGAAGAATAGATTTGACATCCTCAGCTCCTAAACTTTTCTTTATGTTTCATGTTCTTGAAGCTAAAAACTAAAGCCTATAAATGTTTAGTCTTTGTTTCCAAAAAAAAATTTTTGAGGAGGGAAAAACTAGTTGTGTCAAGCACACCAAATCTACTCTCAATTTTCTTCTAACTCTGTGTCTCAAAAAAAATTAGGCCTATAAACTGTCAAACACAAGCAACAAAAACTTTCATTCTTGTATAATTGAGTGGTTAAGTGGATAACAATTGCTTAGCAGTAATACACTGAAGGCTCATTGAACCATCATCCTGACTAATATTTTAGTGTTACAATTATTAAGTAAACCAAAAGATACCACTTCTAAATATTTTAGTTATTTTTCTCTTTCCTTTTCATTATATATCTTTAACACAATCATTTATCAGTAACCAGACAAGCACATACTTGTTGTCTTTCTGTTATACCTGCCTCTGTCTTTGTACTTAGCATCTCTTTCTACCTTTAAGCTCTTTAGGCATCTGATGATCTAACTCGAATTTAGCTCATTTTGTAATGCATTGGCTGATCCATCTGAACTCATGCTTTTTGTCTTTCAGTACTGAAATAAATGAAAATTTCAGTGTCCCAAATTCTAAATTGTTTTAGCTTCTGTAATATGGTGTTGTGTATGTCACATAGAATGTGCGTTTTGCAGACATATTAGATGTGTTTTATAGCAAATTGTAGAAGTCTGCCGATCACATGAACTCGAAGCAAGCACTCCCGAGACGAATACAATTCAATTGAGCTCACATGGGGTAGTTGCAAACTTTGCTGTCTTAATTGGGGAGCTAGACTCGGGGTTGACTCTCACAGGCTCGAGCTGGACATAGTTCAATGACTTTTGCACTGATTGGAGTGCTTGCATTAGCATTGTTGCTTTGGATGAGCATAACGGTGCGCGACGAAAAGATTTTAAATCGTTTATAGACCTCTAGCCTGTGTCCAAGTGTCATCTTTATACCATAGTTTTTTTTTTTTTTAATCTAGATATCTAAGTCTTATGATTCGAGGCGATGATTTAACTCCATAAAAATTCTTCAACGACCATCAAGATAATTCTGAAAAAAAACAAATAAATTTTAGCGGATGATACAATATTATTAGTAATTCGAGCACTATAGACATATAATATATTATGTAATCATAATCATCATAAAAGAGATAAATTATGAAGAGTCTTATAATTCAATCGAGTGTTAGTACGATAAAAGGGCAAACATCTCAAAAAAAAAAAACTTTTGTCTCTAAGAATCGACCCATGCTCATTGTAGCAAGTCTATCGCTACTCTAACCATCTGACCCTTCGTTATGATCTTATACTATAGCTCTTTGAACCTTACAAGCAAGGTATCATGAATGAATGAAAACAACTGTTTTTATATTAGGACTAACTCCAACTGAGCTGTGGAAATGCCATGCCAGTCAAACCCTCAAGATTCGGAATGCAAGCAAACTCTCAACAAAGCCATGAATTCCTCAAAATTCATGTACAAGTAAGATGACCAGCCAGCGGTGAACTCTCTCTCTTTGCCTTGACATTCTGTACCAAGTAAGATAAGATAACACACTTCAACTCCCTTCCATGTTCCTCAATGGCTGGTACAATGTGACAATTGGAATATTCAAGTACTCTTATTGATCGCACCAACTCATACATGCAGAGTCATGCTGAATACTTAAATCCATCCAATGCAAGGGGAAGAAACACTGCATCATTGTCAAGTCAACCCTTGCCAATGGATCAAGCTGTCTATAAAAGAGACTCTAAGTTCTCCAGGACTTCTTCACCAATCCATCACAGACCAGTTTTCAGATTTCTGAGCAAGAGATGGCTGTAGCAGGTTCCATGGCCTTGTTGGCCCCTCTGGCTCTGGCTGTTCTGGTGTGCTCAGTTGGCTCAGCATGGGCACAGGGAGGGCTGAGCGTCGACTACTACAGCAGTACATGCCCCAGAGTGGAGGCCATTGTGCGTGAGGAGATGACCAGGGCCCTGCGTGTGGCTCCGAGCATGGCAGCGCCTCTCCTCAGGTTGCACTTCCATGACTGCTTCGTCAGGGTACGTTTCTGATTCCACCCAGCAAAAGACGATCGTTTTCAGATACGGATGTGTTTCTGACGTGCGTTCGATCAGGGATGCGATGGTTCCGTGCTGCTCAACTCCACCAAGGGGAACGTGGCCGAGAAGGACGCGAAGCCAAACCTCACTCTCAGAGGCTTCGGGTTCATTGACAGAGTCAAAGCCCGACTGGAGAGGGAATGCCCAGGGGTGGTCTCCTGTGCAGATATACTCACTCTGGTGGCAAGGGATGCAGTGTTTTTGGTAAAAAAAAAAAAAAAAAATATCTTTCTTTTAATAATTTTACCAAAAAAAATCATTTTTGATTGATTTTATGGATTTTTTTTCCTCTCATGAAAACAGAGCAACGGGCCAACGTGGCCTGTGGCTACAGGGAGGAAGGATGGGCGGTTGTCTACAGCGAATGAGACCATCCAGTTGCCTCCTCCCGCCGCGAACATCTCCACTTTGATCTCCATGTTCGCCTCAAAAGGACTAAGCGTCAAGGATCTTGTTGTTTTGTCAGGTTTGTAACGACGAGCTTTTTTGGAACGTAGAAAAGTATATGGATTTATAAGTAAATGTTTTGTCGAACTTGTAGGTGGACACACGATTGGAATCTCGCACTGTTTCTCCTTCAGCGATCGGCTCTATAACTTTACGGGCAAAGCCACCCCCACGGATGTCGACCCAACTCTCGAAAGGTGTGCTCATTCATCGTCATGGACCCGTGTTCGTTCTAACTATTCGAGCTAATGCTTTCAACTCACGTTGTGTAGGCACTACCTTGCTAAGTTGAGGACGATTTGCAAGCCCAACGATCAGACCACCTTCGTAGAGATGGACCCTGGGAGCTTTAGGACATTCGATACGAGCTACTACAAGCTAGTGACAAAGAGGCGTGGGGTATTTCACTCCGACGAGGCTTTGCTTGAAAATAGCGTCACGAGGGACTACGTGATGAGCCATGCCGGGGATTCTGAGTCCGAGTTTTTCCAAGACTTTGCGAACTCCATGATCAAGATGGGCAACATTGACGTGCTCACTAGCGGGGAGGTCAGGAAGAAGTGTTCAGTTATCAACTAGAACTATAGGAAGGATGATTATGTCGAATTAAGATCGAATTAAAAGGTTAAATTTGTGATAAATGAAGATTGGCTGTTGATGTGTTTTTAATGTTAAGATTGTATTATTGTCCAGAACTAATAACTGGCATTTAATGCCAGTGATTTTATTCTGTTAATAAATTACAAGAATTTTTAGTCTTTTCTTTTGTTCTGCTTTGAAAAATTTATAGATTATAAGATAGATTTCCTTCTGTATAAGACAATTGAGTAAATCTCTACGAGTGTGAGGATGAAGCTTAAGCCTTTAGAATTTTTATCCTCAATGTATAGATATAAAACTAACTCTGCAGAACTTCAAATTTAAGACTGAAACTTTGTTGAATTTCCAAAGCCAATCCTTTGACAATTCAGTATGATAGTGAAGGAATAGAGACAAAAAAATTCTTAGAATCCACGTGAAACAGACTTGTAGTACATTTCAACTATCTTCTCCTGCGAAGAATCAGTGAAGTATCCTTCCCCCACCTTGAAGCGAGTCTCTCAACTTCAGCTTGTACCTTATCTGCTTCTGTGATGCCTTGAATCAAGCAGATTACATGCCACTTCCATGCAACCATCTCCATGATTGAGAGCCATAGCTTGCACCAACTTCAGCCCACCTCCTCGTTCACTTATCCTCCTTGCAATCCTTTGAACAGACTTGGTGTCAGTGCACCAGACTGGCACATTGTAGTTGTCAACCCGCCGTGTAGCTCCGATGACCAAAACACCTGTTGCAGGTGAATGCTCAAGTGGTCCTCCACCAGGCTTGGGCATTGGATACTCGGGTTTTTAGCTTGCCTGTCCATTGGTTTCCTGCCGAGTTGGGTTTGAAGTAGCCGAGCTCTCTTCTTACTGAATCAAGAGTTCTTCCTCCCTCGTGCGCTGCTCCATAGAGATAGACGGGTACTGCTTGCCATTCACCAAAAGAATTCATTTAC
Source organism: Wurfbainia villosa (assembly GCA_025175895.1). NCBI lineage: Eukaryota > Viridiplantae > Streptophyta > Magnoliopsida > Zingiberales > Zingiberaceae > Wurfbainia > Wurfbainia villosa. Next base: position 122,738,363 of record CM045990.1, read on the forward strand.
ATTCATACCGCCACAAGAAATTTTCTATTCTGAGAAGAGTAACAGAAACCTTTGAGCTGGTAGCGCTACTGACTTTGTGACTGACAACTTGGCCCAGCGAAGCCAGTGCCAAAGGATGGAAGCAGATGTGATCAACAACTCCAAGACGAGGGTGGCTTCCAGAATGCAACTGCAGATTGATGGATGCAAAGGCTGCTTTCACCATGTCAAATACTGCATTCCTTATTGGAGCTACAGCCATGGTGAGTTGCGAAACAATTGTATATCCAACTCGATTGTAAATCTCATCCTTGAATTTGTTAAGGACCAAAGCTTCCGGATGCACTTTAGAAGCTTGATCAATCAATTTCAGGGCAAGAGCACTACGGCTTTCGGATATGTATAGCTTGCTACAAGTGAGCACAGACTTGAGCATCCTTGGCTTGTTTAACACCCTGCTTCACGCTAGTGGATAAAGTTAACAAGAGCTATTCAAACCTTATCTGTAAGGCCTTTTGTGACTAGAATTATTCATCAACCCCATTGACTGAAGTAACCAAATATAACTGAAATTTATTTTCCAGCAGAGGCAGAAAAAAGGTACTAAGATATATAATGATCCTGGAAAAGAAGTTAGGTAGAGAAGAAAGAGGAAAAAAAAGAATTTTCTAAACAACATAAAAGAAAGCCACAAATCCTTTAACTCCAGAAAACAACAGCATGTTTGATCTGCTTCCCCATAGTAGTAGATCCTGTGCTGCAAATCCCTTCTCCCAACTCTTTCATCTCAAAATCCATGTAGTCACAACTCTTATCACACTCCAAAAACAAGTTTTGCAGTTCAGATTACATTTCTTCTGCTGAACATATCTCATGCCTTTACGCAATATTTTGGAAGGGAATACATTTAATCCAATCAGGAGCTTCCTCGCCTAGCAATTGGGACACTAGAACTGAATTGCATTTCAAAATCTCTAATTCTTTAAGAGACTCAGGCAGAATGCTGGGAAGTGAGTCTAAATTTGGACAGCCTTGTATGATCAACTGCTTGAGTGAAAGGAGACGATGCAGATCTGGAGGTAGTTCACTTAGTTCAACACAGTTAGAAATGGACAATTTCTCGAGTGAAGTCAGGCTTGCAAACCACTCCTTTTGCTCTTTGCTGAAGGATGATATTTTGCTGCACTGATCAATTCGTAGCTCTCGAATAGAGGTTAGGAATTTAACTAGAACTGGTCCTGCTGGAAGGGGTGAGTTCACAATGCTGAGAGATACAAGAGATGAATGATCACCATCCTCTCCGATGTCGATCAACCAAGATACTAGACTTTGACAACCATCAATTTCCAAGTACTTCAAGTGTCGCAACACCTGACATGGAAAGTGAGTGAGGTTTGGCACTGACATCTTTAACGTTGAAAGTGATTTTAGGTGCTTCAGACATCCGGACAGCTCGTTTTCAAGATCAGGTGACCTTTTTATCTCTAGCTCTTCCAGTGATGAAAGCAATGCAAGTGGAGGTAATCCTCCTACCCTTTTACACTTCACAGCAACTAATTTCTTAAGCTTAAGAAAGCACTTGCAGCATTGTTCTTGGCACGAAATACCCTTAAACATTATCGACGTGTTATCCAAGTATAGCTCTCTCAAGGTTGGGTAAGGATCAATTGTCCCTGTGCCTCCATCAACTATGGCATTCATACCTTCAATTTTGAGAACCTCAAGGTGAGGCAGGTGACCAAATGGTGGGAGTTGATTCCACTTATTACAACATTTGAGATGGATAGATTGCAAGAATATGAGAGATTGGTCTTCTAGCCAACTAGGAGATTGACTTCCTCTAAAAAAATGTATTTCCAGCTGTTTGAGACATGGTGGCGGCTTGAGGTATTCAAGTACTTCCTGCGAATCAACACGGAGTCTCTCTTTCCTCCATGTTCGCCATTTCAGTTGCAGCTTCTCAATTCTAGATTTCCCACTCAAGTTGGCCTTGATCACTTCCTCCTTTGTTCCAACATCATCGAGATCCTGAATACAAAGTTCTCCCTTAAGCTCTATCAGGTCCTTCAATTGCCCTATATCATATCCTTTGTTTAATCTAACATGGAATTTCTTCAACTCTTGAAGTCTAACTAGCCTTCCTTTATTAGCTATCCAAGCGATTGCTTCTTCACTAGCATTTAGAAGCCGCAAATTGATTAGGTTGTTGAACCCTTCTGGCAATCTGTGGCACTTCTCAGGAACTACAAGAAATTGTAAATGGTAAAGCTTGCACAATGACTCAGGCAACTTGTAGAGGTTATTCCCATCCAGTTTCAAGTATCTGAGGTGTATGCAATAACCAATAGAATTCGATAGTTGCTCCATACCACTGTAAGACAAGTCCAAGACCCTGATCCTGAATAGTACACCAAAATTGATAACATGCTTTGAGTTGTAAATAAAGGATCTGAAGTATTTCCACTGATCAAAATAAAGTTGGTTAGTGGTTTCATTTTCATACACTACACACTGTTTGACTCCAACAGATTTTGACAAATCATGCATCAAGTTGTGCATTCCATAGTATCTAGATCTCCAGTAAGATCTATTGTAGATAGGGAGTTCAAGAAAAGACCTGGATAGTAAACCATCAAGATACTCTAGTCCGACATCCTCCACTGTCTTATTTGAATCTATTGGTTGAATGAAACCTAGTGATATCCACATGTTAATTAAGTTTTGAGAATCAAATGGATGACCTTTGGAGAATACTGAACAGTATGCAAAGCACCACTTAAGGCGTGGAGGGAGATGATTGTAACACAACATAAGAACAAGCATAATGTCAGTAAGGTTATCTTTCAATTCCAGCAACTCATTAAAAATTCTGGTCCAGTGCGCATCCGTAAATTCAGTTTGCAAAAGCCCTCCTACTGCCTTCGCCGCGAGTGGATTACCATTTAGCATAGGGGATATCCTCTTGGAGATAACCTGTAGCTCCGAATAAGTTTGTGGATCTTCACAATTGAAAGCACACTTGTTGAAGAACGACAAAAAATCATTTCCTTTTAGTCCCTCGAGAAGGATTTTGTTCCCCTTAGCTCTTTCATCTATCACACCTTCCTCTCGAGCTGTGATGATAATTTTGCTGCCTTTTCCACAATCTTTCAACGAGACAAATTGTGTGACCCACTCAATGCTCTCGACATCATCAAGAACAAGCAAGAATCTCTTTTTCTTCAACTGATCCTGCTGGTTCCTGAAGATGAATTCCAACTTCTCAAGCTCACAAGTAGCAAGGGGTGTGCTAATAGAAGGGGGATTTGCAGTCACTCCTGCAACTCTCATGGAATTGAGATCATCAGAGGCACAAATCCACACCCTTGTATGGAAGTACTCCTCTATTCTCTCATCTTGATACACAAAGTGAGCAAGAGTAGTCTTCCCAACACCCCCTGGTCCCAATATGGGGAAGATACAGACATTATCCTCATTAACTTTCAACAATTGTTTCACCAACTGTTCCTTCTCATCATTGTAGAAGAACACCTCTCCTAAACTTAAACTTGAGGCAGCTTTTTCTTCGTGCAAGATCTCAAGTGGACACTTAAGATCACATTTTGAGAATGTGATTCCCTCGCTGAGATGAGCAGAAACTAAATCCAATGACTCCACAATTTTGATAATGCTATCAGCATTAATTTCTTCGAGAGAAATTTTTTGGAGCTCAGAATTGCTTACTTGGGATGATGAGTGATCATTCTTTTGTGTGTCACTACCCATTTCGCCATCAATTTCAGTTCTTTCGGCAACTGTGATAGAATCTGCCCTCTTTGCAGCGTTATTACCGTTGACGATGGAACAACAGCCCTTGATGAAACCGAGGCAGCAGGAGAGAAACCTAGAAAACCTAGTTTCCCTTTGCTTCTTGGTCTTGGAAGAGCAGAAGCAACCACAAATGGACGGAGAAGGAACACGCGATTCAACATCGTGACTATGGTCACCATTGGATTCGAGCGTCAATTCCGCAACTTTCGCCTTCGTTTCCACAGATGTATTCAGCGCAGACCGCCGCAAGTTTCCACTGACCGAGGAAGAGGATGCATCAAATTTTAGGTTTGCGATGTTGTCGTCCTCGCCGGTCTGGAATCCGCGGAAGGCGCTGAGATTGACTATCTCCCCGCCGATGACTTCCTGCTCTGCTCTGTCTTTCTCCATTTCCTCAACCTGCTTTTGCAGAGACTCGTATTCCAGCTGGCTGACCAAGTCGTCGGCGGCGAAAATGGCATCTACAAGTTTTTCCGTCAGGGAGGAAGGGAGGCGGGTGCCGCAGTCCACTCGCTTTTCTGTTTCGAGAAGGGAGGTGTAGAGGGCGCGGAGGTGTGGGTGAAGGTCGGAGGACGGCGGAGGGGTTCGGCGATTGTTAAGATACGAACCCAAGCGGTTGAGGGTTGAGCGGAGGGCGGGGGGAGGTAAGAGAGAATGATGTAGCGATGCTGCGGAACGCGATGCAGCCATTGAAGGATCAACGATGAAAGCGGATGAAGACGACGACGCGACTGAGATCGCGGTATTGTTCACTACGGTCTGTTTGGATGGGATGGGGTGAGGGGAGGGAAGGGGAAGGTACGAGAAAATACTTAGGCTGCCTTTGGTATGAGTGTGAAAGGAGGGAAAGAAAATTGAAATTATATATAACATTTGATTAATATATTTATGGTAATTTATTAAATTGTATTTTTTAAATTGAAAAATATCGAAATCACATAGATAAGTTTCAAAATGATTTAATCACGTATTTCTTTTTAGATTTATCCTTCGCTCATCCACGTGCGTCCGGTACTCGTCCGAATTGAAATCCCGCTCTAAGTCACGTCATCGCAGAGTCCAAGCTATGTTACCATGAAGAAAATCATTACGAAAATCAAAATCGAAACGAAGGACTGTGGCGAGGGTGACGGCGAAGAAAATCCGAACGAACGAGGTGCATTTCCGACACTGATTGTGTTTCCGATGGAGAGGACCACGATGCGTCAGTTTTTTACCATCGACGACCGACGAACAGTGCATCTTCTTCTTCAAAAGGTAACTCTAAAATCACTATTTTCTCTTAACCTTTTGTTCTGTGATATTTTCTTCGACGAAACTCTTTCATCCAACATTTTCTCCGACGAAAATCTTTTTTCTGACATTTTTTTTCTCCGACATCACCAATTCCTCTATTCTCTGACGAAACTCTGTTCACCGTCGTTTTCAGTCAGCCAAACTATATTCTGCTAGAAATATCGCGACCCTTATAATCCTCCTCCCTTTTCCGATAAAGCTCTTCTTCCGCAGGCCACCTCTCCGACCAAACTCTCGTGCCTTTTTTTCTTCGTGCAAACTTCATCCGACTGGAAATTCACATCCTTTGGCAAAATGATGAAGATGCAAGATTCCAACTTGCCATCATCTCCAAAGGTTAGATTGAATATTATTTATGTTGTGATTGTCGTTTTAATTAGTATAGTTTAGACATTTGAAAGAGCAGATGTTATTTTGTTATCATGCAGGAAATGAAACAAATTGGATCATCTTCTGCAAGAGAGGTCCAATTATCTATTTTGGGGTAAAGTTATACTGGATGAGCAAGTTTGGACATTTTAAAGATTTTTTTTCACAAATTTCGACCAAGGAAAAAGGCAAGAGGCATATACATTTGCATGAAAAATATATTAAAGTATTAAGCACTTGCCCTTTTTATCATTCCTTATCATATCAGAAATTCCACATCTCAGAGGATTATTAGTCAATATATTTAAAAATTGGGATTCCAAAGCAAAGACATTTAGATTCTCCAATGTGGTTTGTAGGAGATCGTTGGAACGCTAGAGAGGGTGAATAGCGTCGTGCTATGCGTCGATGAAATACGTTCGTGTCTGTCTCTACAAAACTCGTTATACGCAGCGGAATAATGATAGTAATAACGAAAAACAAGACAAACACGCAAACACAATTGGTTAACGTGGTTCGGAACCTCAAGGTTCCTACTCCACGGTTGAGCTCAACGAGCTCTAGTGATGCACACGCAACCACTAATCAATAACTCCTTCTCGACACAAGTCGGAGGTGGAGAAACCCCTTACAATAGTTTACAACAATAAACTAAATACAACAAGCAAATACAATATTAAATACAACAAGATATGCAAAGAAAACTTTACACAAAGCTCTTTTGAATGCTTGCTTGTTAGGTTGATCGAGTAGCACTTGGAGACCCTGAATTGCAGCAGCAACTTACCCCAAAACACCTCAAAGAACCTTGGCTTTTTCCTCCTTCACGAGCTCCATTTAAAAAAACGCCGATCACGATCGCCGACCATCACGATCGATGCCACTGTTGTCGTGAGACAACGACTAGATCCACGCTGAAAAAATCCAACGAATCCATCATTAGTCGACTGATTATAACCATCAGTCAACTGATCAAGTCATCACTCGACTGCTGACCGCAGTAGTTGAATGAGACTCCATTCTGTGCTCCAAAACCCGAGCACCAGTCGACTGATCACATGATCAGTCGAATGCTAGGCCAAATCCCACAGTCAAACCCTAGTTGATTTCGGCGACCGCCTCATGACACTGGTCCGACCCGTTTCAGTTACGTATTGCTGGTTTGGCCAAGTATGGTTCCCCATGCGCTAAGATCATAGCCCTAGACGCTAAGCCTTACAGCCCTCCCGTGACCTCGCCTCTCGGATCCCTCAAGTCATCCATGACTTGTTCATCCATCAGCTAGCCTTGGTGCTTCCATCGGCTATGTCATGCTAGCGGTGTCTACACCGCCAAGGCACATTGGACTTACGCCGAGACTCAGCTTGGACTTTCGCCATGACCATTGGACTTATCTTTGCCAGACTCGCTTGGACTTCTGCATATCAATCCCCTTGGACTTCCAAAGGCCAAGTACTCAAGACTTGGACTTTACCTTGCCAAGACACATGCTTGGACTTTACATTGCCAAGACCCATGCTTGGACTTTCCATTGCCAAGACTCATGCTTGGACTTTCCCAAATTTCAAGTGTCCCACTTGGACTTTCCATGCCAAGTACCCAAGACTTGGACTTTCCCATGACAATTACATTGTCATATGTTTTTGTCGAACATCAAAACATCTCTCGAGTCAAGCTCGAGTCCTGGTCAATCGTGACCTGGGCCGATTGCACCAATAATCTCTCCATTTTTGATGTTTGACAAAAACCAAACAAAACAAACCATTGAGTTAGAACACTATCTCAAATCCCTTACCAATTATCCCAAATTGATAATTTTACCTTCTCCCAAAACATTCTCCCCCTTTTTGACTAACATCAAAAAGGTTCTCCCCAAGGAGGTCAATGTCTCATGTCCCAATGAGATCTTACAATCTTCCCTTGGTCCAAAAATATCTAGGATACCTACCATCTTCCTAGTGATAAGTCTCATATCACTCAAGAGAGGCAATCCTATTCACTCTCCCAATTTCCAAATTGGGTATTTAAAAATCTCATTTTCCCTCCTTATGAGGAAAAATACTATCTATCATCCCATGATGGATACCTCCTTCTAAAGGCTTGCTCCCCCTTGACCATTGCACCAACAATGTCCTTGGGAAGTCCCTAAGCCAATAGGAACTCTAAACTATCAAGAATAAGGTTCAAAATTTAAAAATGAACTCTCCACACCTTAAATTTGATACATCGACCTAATACATCTCCAAATCCATATCCAATGGATTTTTACTCTTTATAATATTTTCCAAAGCATATCCTAGGATTAGAAGTGGTTAGGAACCTTTACCATAGCTAAAATCGGGTTAAACAATCTTGTTTATCCCGAAATTAGGCTATCAGTCGAGTCCTGCAGAAACCAGTCAACTGAAGTGTCCATTAGTCGGTGGCACCCAGCGGCAATCGTGATGATATTGCCGCGATTCTGCGATTTCGCCGCGATTTTCACGGCGTGCGGGTGTGTGCAGCGATTTGGCGCGGGTAATTTTGCAGCGATTTTTTCGTCCGGGCTATTTTGCGTTTCGCTAGGCGATTGCCTCGATCGCACCATCGATCGGCCCGCCGACTAATAACTGAAAACCTAGTTTTTCAGTTATCAGAATCCAAGTTTGAAAAAACATAAGTAATTATACATAGCTTGAAAAATCACGAAATTTTATATGTATAATACTTAAAACACATACAATCGTGAAAAATATTGGAAAAATATTTTAACCATTAAAATAGGAGATTGATACAAAGTTCAAAAACCATTAAAACTTTAAAGTTTTTGATCTACTTTGTATCAACTTCTTCAATGGTGATTGCTATCAAAAGATAGATTTCACCAATGTTTTCTAAAGTGATTTTAAAATATCTTTGAAAACCTATTTTGAACCATGGATTATTGGCTAGATATACATGACTTGTACATTAGCTTTCCTCATGATTCATATTGATGATTGAAATAAGTTTAAGTTCATCTAAATGCACTACCTATGCACCTTGAACTTAACTTATTTTCCTAACATCTCACATTTTATCTAAGGTGTATAAATATACATACATGTCAATGTAATGTGAGATGTGAGTTTTGTTCTCCCTAAATTAGGGTTTCATGCATTTTTCTAAGGCAACCCTACTTAGTTCCCTTATAAATGAGACTCCAAGTCATGTCAAAGTCCTTAAATCAATTTTAATCAATTTAAAATGCATGAAATGATCATGGCATAATGATAGCAATAATTAAGCATGACCAATGATCATGATGTTATGACATATGATTAAATCTAAAAACACATGACATTTAATCCTTAATCCTAAACAAGATCATGACATATAAATGATAAAAATAAACATGATGTCATGACATGTTATATGACAAACAAAGCATGACATATAAAAAGTATAGGTATAATAATACCTAAATTTTAATATTAGTTGTCATTTGTAATAATTAGATTTATTTTTCCATATTACTACTAATCTTCCAAATGTGCCAAAAACCCAAAATGACACACTAACCTCTAAACCTAAATTGTACCAATTTAATTGATTTTTCATAATTCTAAAGATGTATTGGCACATCCTAAAATCTTTTAGAATCATAAGATTAAATCTATTTTCAAGGTACCCATAACCTTGAAAATTATCTAAAGTGTCACCTTTATCATGGTTGAGTTAACTACCCATCCAATCAAGGTTGGCACACCCTAAACCCATCTAGCGTGAATCAATCACGCTCTTAAGAACCCAAAACATATTTGAGCTCCTAGGGTTAATTAGGTATTCCTTAGGGATAATCTCCCTAGATACCTTCCTAATGACCCTCCTAGGCTTGTTAGCTTTGATCATTTAGGTCTTACCTAGGTTGACTCTAGGGGTAACTCCCCTTGCAACCTTCTTAGTGGCCACCCTAGGTTTCCTTGAAACCCTAGCCACTAGGCACATACCTTGGTCAACTCTAGGGATGACTTCCCTATTGACCTTGGTCTTCCTAGACCTAGGTCTAGTTTCATAATCAAATGGAACATTGTGGTAAGTAGGCATTACTTTCTTGGACATAGGCTTGTGACCCAAACCTTGTCTCCTAGATGATTCTTGCCTCTTACACCCTTTACGTTGACTCCTAGATCCTAGAGTTTGATAATTTGACCCTTTAAATTGATTTTGCATATTTGCAAGGGTCTTTTTCAATTTCTCAAGCCTTGACCTCAAGGCTTGATTTTCTAACTCTAATTGCCCAATTGATTTTTGATTAGGTTTTTGGGCATTACCATTTTCTTTAGGCATATGCCTACACTTATTAGGGTTAATGCCTAAATGATTTTCGATGTTTTTAATTGTTTCCCTAGGAAGGACGTTTCTAGGGATATTAGTCCCAAATTTCTCCTTCTTTGAAATGAGTCTAGAGTTATTATTTCTAGATTTTTCTTTAGACTTAAAACCAACATGTTTAGCTTCTAGACAAATATACTTATTATTTCTAGCATGCTTTGATTCATGAGTAATAGCAAAATTGTTTAAATTATTTCTAGCATGCTTTTGCCTAAAATTTAAAGAATGAGCATTATGAAAATATACCTTAGGGTTAGTCTTAAAGACTCCCCCCACATGTGATGCTCCCTCTTGAGTCTTCTTGCTCCCCCTAGAGCATTGACTCTTATAGTGCCCCTTTTAATGACACTTGAAGCAAATGATATGCTCTTTGCTCCTTTGACCTTGGACATCAGCATCCTTAACCTTTGGCACCGGTGGACTTTTCTTGATCCTCTTTGGGCACTTGCTCTTATAGTGCCCGGTTTCCTTACACTCAAAGCAAATTATATGGATTTTATTTTGAACCGAAATGCTTGAGTTACCTAGGTCAATGGTGAAATTTTGAGCTTCTTCTTGACCGGATGTGGATGGTTTTTCTTGAGATTGCTCCGTGTAGATGCTCTAATCTCCTCCCCCTCAATCCTAGAGGTGGAGGTCTCCTCTTCTTCCACCGATCCGGAAGTTGATTCCTTCTCAACTTCCGAGTCCTCACTCGCTTGTGAGGATGATGATGATTCTTCCTCGGCTTCTTCCTCTTCTTGAGCCGATGAAGATTCTTCTTCTTTTACTTGTGCCAAGTGAGGCTTCTCATGGAACTTGTCCAATTTGTCTCATAGCTCCTTGGCATCTTGAAATTCACCTAAGCTAGACAAGATGTCATTAGGTATCAAATCTTCTAAAATCTTTGTTACCTTGACTTCGGTCTTGAACTTGAGACGTTGCTCTTGTGTCCACTTCTTCAACTTCAAGATGTTTCCCTTCTTATCCCGAGGGGGTTCAAAGCCTTCTACAAGGATGAACCAATCCTCTATATCCATCATCAAGAATGTCTCCATTCTTGCTTTACACGTCGGAAAATCTTCTCGGTCGTATGGTGGTGGAGTGTTGATGTCCCATCCAAGCTTGTCTTGGAATTCCATCTTCCCTCTAGCGTGCTCCCCTAGTTGTTAAACTTCAAGAGCGGTCTCGCTCTGATACCACTTGTAGGAGATTATTGGAACGCTAGAGGGGGGTGAATAGCATCGTGCTATGCTTCGATGAAATACGTTCGCGTTCGTCTCTACAAAACTCGTTATGCACAGCGGAATAATGATAGTAATAACGTAAAACAAGACAAACATGCAAACACAATTGTTTAACGTGGTTCGGAACCTCAAGGTTCCTACTCTACGGTTGAGCTCAACAAGCTCTAGTGATGCATACACAACCACTAATTAATAACTCCTTGACACAAGTCAGAGGTGGAGAAACCCCTTATAATAGTTTACAACAATAAACTAAATACAACAAGCAAATACAATATGAAATACAACAAGAGATGCAAAGAAAACTTTACACAAAGATCTTTTGAATGCTTGCTTGCTAGGTTGATCGAGTAGCACTTGGAGACCCTGAATTGCAGCAGCAACTCGCCCCAAAACACCTCAAAGAACCTTGGCTTTTTCCTCCTTCACGAGCTCCATTTAAAGCTTCAACCTGTGCTGGAAAACGCCGATCAGTCGACTGCTCGGGACCATCAGTAGACTGATGCCACTGTTGTCGTGAGACAACGACTAGATCCACGCTGGAAAAATTCAACGGATCCATCATTAGTCGATTGATTATGACCATCAGTCGACTGATCAAGCCATCACTCGACTGCTGATCGCAGTAGTCGAGTGAGACTCCATTCTGTGCTCTAAAACCCGAGCACCAGTCGACTGATCACATGATCAGTCGACTGCCCACCTCTGGCAGTCGACTGCTAGGCCAAATCCCGTAGTTAAACCCTAGTTAACTCAGGGCAATCGACTGCCCCATGGCACTAGTCGACTGGCACACCTCAAACATGAGATTTTAGCCCAAGTATGGTTCCTCCATACTTGCTAGACCACCCTTAGCCTAGACCTAAGCCTTCTAGCCACCTCCATCAGCCTCACGCCTCTCAGATCCCTCCAAATCATCCATGATTTGTTCATCTATCGTGCTAGCCTTCAGGTGCTTCCATCGGCTATGTCATGCTAACGGTGTCTACACCGCCAAGGCACATTGGACTTATGCCGCCAAGACTCTGCTTGGACTTTACGCCGCCAACCATTGGACTTATGCTGCCAAGATTTCACCCTTGGACTTCTCAAATGCCAAGACTCAAGCTTGGACTTTCCCTTGCCAACCCATGTTAGACTTTCCATGCCAAGTACTCAAGACTTGGACTTTACCTTGCCAAGACCCATGCTTAGACTTTACATTGCCAAGACCCATGCTTGGACTTTACAGTGCCAAGACCCATGCTTGGACGACTTTCCCAAATGTCAAGTGTCCCACTTGGACTTTCCATGCCAAGTACCCAAGAATTGGACTTTTCCATGACAATCATATTGTCATATGTTTTTGTCGAACATCAAAACATCTCTCGAGTCAAGCTCGAGTCCTGGTCAATCGTGACCTGGGCCGATTGCACCAACATGGTTGTGTCCTTCACAACCAAAGATGTTGCATTATTGCTTGGAATCCAAGATAGAGGCATACATGTCCAGATGGATTCCAATGTTGCTTCTGGTGAATTATTTGAAAGGTTTTTTGCGATTAAAGAACTCAATTGATCAAGATTGGAATACCTGCTAAGGAAGTATTATCTCTGTGTGGAGTCTGATACAGATGTTTTATTGTTTTGTAAATTTTATATTTTGTATCTTTTTTCTTATGTTTTATTTGCTTCTTCTACATATAAACTACCTTTAGAAATTATAGATATGGTAGATGATTTTGATAGTCTAGGAAGGTATAATTGGGTTGAGACAATATATAATTATATTGCACCTCAACTTCAAATATTTGGGGATATTTTTGCATCCAACACTCCTACCGTTATCATCTCACTGCCTTATATGAAGGGATTTACATTATCTACTTAATACATTTAAAAATAATTAATAGTTTATAATTGTTTAATTATGACATAGGCTTGATTTCTTAAGCAGGTCCCTATTCAACTGTCAAGCAACATCGTAACACCGAGAATAAGTAAGTGGAGGTCTACTTATTCTCATATAAATAAAGTGAGGGTCAAATTAAAAGGAATTTCATCTTCCCATGTAAACATATGTGTATTTCAACTAATACTCAATTCATGTTATATAGTTATAGGTTTTTTTAATTAATGATCTATCTTTATTCATTTTGTAGATTATTATTGATATTATCTCTACCCTCGAAGAAGCACATTTACTTGGGACCCCCTCCATATTGAATCTCAGTCTAGGCTACAAAGAGTTGAGACATCACTTGCACAATCAGATAGAGACTCTGCAGCTACATGCTCACATTGCATTGAAAAGGATAAACAAATCCAAAGCCTTACCCACTAGAATGAAATTCTTGTTAAATTAAATGAAAAATTAGTAGCCATTTTGGAAAGGGAAGCTTTTTATTATCCAACTAGCCACTATGCAGAAGATCCTATTCCTAAAGATCTTTCAGCTAAAGTAATGAGGAGAGAACATGATAGAAGTCGTTATAACCTCAGGTCCACTCCTAAAGATACACCGAAATGGCTAGCAATGGTCCCAGGTAGGAAGAGGCCCAAGATAGAAAAAGATATTGAGAAGGGTAAGCTGGGGATAAAGTCTATGGAGCTGAAATTTAAAATAAAAAATATGCAAGAAGAGCTTCCACCTATTTTAGTCTCCGATGAGATTGATGAAAAGATCGATAAAACAGGACCAAGGGAAAAATAAATTAACACTATGAGATTGAACGCTATTAAAGTAAGTTTACATTTATGCAATAATATTTAATGTTTACACATTTTTATTGCTTTCACAATTACTTTGTTAAATACATTGTGTTATATCTATTTACAGTATTTGAAAGGAAAATTTAAAGCAATAAAAAAGAAAAAGCGAGAAGAATACATGGCCTACCTCATATCAATGCTTCAAAATTAGACATTGCCTATTTCTGAGTTTGTATGGGAGGAAGGCTACTACTCATTGACAATACATGACTTCCTATCATGTGTTTTAGGCAACATCTTCACTGATGGAGAAGTAATCGACGCTTACGTTTCATTACTCTTCAGGGAAGCATCCTCATCTGATAGGCCATATAATAAGTCGATATATTGCTCACTCAGATTCATGGTAAAAGTTTTGCTTCATTTAAATTTTTATAATATTTTTTACATTATTACATAAATTTACAATTATATCTATAATCTTGCAGTCATCATATGAACATTTATGGGAAACAACTTCATGTCAAATTATAAAAATAGATCCGGTTGATTGGGGAGTAAGGTATATTTTTATACCTATAAATACCGATAGTTCACACTATCATTTAATGGTTATGGACATCGACGCAAAAACCTTCTATCATTTTAATTTGTTGTCCTACAACTCCAAATATGATGCAACTTACACATTGTTGGTTAGTATTATTCATTTAAAAATTACATTTCAGAATTATGACACCTGATTATCTATTTTTATGAATGTTATTTGTCCATCCAATGATTCCAGGTATCTACATTGAAAAGCTTTCTTGATGATAAACTTAAAGAAATACACAATGGATTACAAGATTACCAACCTTAGATGAATGGACCACTGTTAAAGTAGATTGTCCCCAACAAATACTATCGTAAGTAAATTTATTATATTATAAATAAATTTCAACGGTGTCATTGTGATTATTTTAATGACTATTTTATTTTTGTGAAATTACAGGAATTACTACGGCTTCTTCATCATGCAATATATAAGAATCAAATGTTGAATATGTTAGAGATATATGAGAGATGACCTAAGGCAATCGCCTTATGGTCGAACCATTTATTTGATAAATGAATATTCACTATTTAACTATATATATATTTTTGTATTTGATTGTATCTTAAACTCATTTACTGGATGTCTGCAATACGATTTACAGCATGAGAGAATTTATGATTGGATCACAACTAGTGAGTATCTCTACATGTGTAATTGTGTTGTATTGGAATTATCCCTAGTTGATGGATTGATGCATATGGACGCCATCGATTCTGTTGAGACTATAACGAGTTATACTTTTTGGTTTATCCAAGCAGCTGTTTCTCACTGGCTGGTGACATTGGGATGTCCGGAGTTAATCGTGGGTGCTAGTTATGGTAACTAGTTCATTAGAGTGACCAGCTATAAGACTTCATATGGTTCTCTACATATACGGATATGTCAATAAAGTTCTTACTGCAGCTTAAGTGCGATGTTCCTTCGACTTACGGTATTCAAGTCATCTTGGTCAAGGAGACTTATGCTTTGACATCTTAAGCAAGCATCTCCAAGGAGATGTGGACCCGGGATGGTTGGGTATAAGTCGAAGTGCCCAAAGGTGTTCGAATAGCTTATAAAGGATTCACCACTCCTTGCGAGGAGATGTATACCCTGTTAGGGCAATCTCTTGTCGTGATATGGTTTTGATGTGTGTGACAAAGGGTTTAAGTTAGTTTGTTATTGTGATTTGATATATGCGTTGAAGTCATGCATGACTTAGTAATTCGCACATGGAGCCTTGGCGGGTTCACCACTCATAACCTCGTGCTTGAGTCGAAGAAGGAGCATTGCAGAGCCGTGCACTTGATGCTTCCGAGGGACCGTCGGACGAGATGACTTGAAGCGAAGCCAAGGAAGCAGACTTCGAAGGCAAGAGACGCGAAGGAGCATTGCAGAGCCATGCGCCTGATGCTGCCGAGGGACGTGGCCGCGAACGAAGAGAGCTTCGGCGAGGGACTTTGAGTGAGATGAGAGAATGAGTGAATTGTAAGTAGCTCATTAGGTGAACTTGGCCGAATGGCTAAGTGTCGGATGAGTTTTTTCGACATCAGTCGACTACCATGAAATGACAGTCGACTGCTCTGAGTCGAACGTGGTTCGACTGGTATCTGACTGAGTGGATTTTGGCCCAGCTGATCGCCATATGGAGGCAATGATCGCTAAGACCATCCGATCGCCAAGGCGCAATGACTTTGTTAAGAGGGTTTGGGCCACATAACCGCTCGTAACCGACTGGGCAGTCGACTACAGAGGCAGCAGTCGACTGATGGATCCATCAGTCGACTGCCAAGGGATCCGTTGGACTACAACGATCGGGATCCGATGTGTTCAGAGGCCGTTGAAGTGGCGGCAGTCGACTACCAAGGGCGGCAGTCGACTGGTGGCGGCCAACGGGAAAAAATCAGCCCTCTCTATAAAAAAAGAGGGTGTGGGCTTTTGGATGGATAATGCTTATGCTCTAAGTGACCATCCAAGTGCTCTACAAGATTCAAACTCCTTCTCTTAGTTTTCTTTCACATCTATTGTAAAAGAAGGAGTGTCTTTGAGTTGTAAGGGTTACCTCCACCTAGCTTAGTGCAAAGGAGAGACCAATAGTGATTTGGTTGCGGAGTGATTCACCGGGGACGAATCAGACTATGGATTAGCGGCTTAGCCGTGAACCACGTTATATTTCGGTGTTAGCATTGTTTGTATTTTTATTATTTATTTGCTTGTCTTTATTAGTATTCCGCTTGCGCTAACAATTGTGTAGATGAGAAAATTCCACCATCCAACGACAAAGGGCTATTCACCCCCCTCTAGTCGCCCGATCGATCCCCTACAAGTGGTATCAGAGCCAGGTTAAGCTTTCGAGGACTAACCGCCACAACAAGAACATTCAAGAATGACCGACTCAAATATTCACCCTCCAAAGTTTGAAGGAGAATTCTCTTGGTGGAAAAAGAGAATGGAGGTATTTTTCGAGATTGATTTTGAAATTTTATTAATTATGAAAAACGGTTTCGAGATGCCTAGGAATGAAGAAGGGGAGCTATTGGAGAAATCAAGATGGAGCAAAAGACAAAGAGAGGAGTACTTGGCGAATTCAAAGGTCAAGCACCACCTCTACAATGTACTCCCCTAACAAGAAGTTAACCGGATTGGGGAATGCTCTAGTGCGAAGGAGATGTGGGAGAAGCTAGTAGAGCTTCATGAAGGTACCTCGGAGGCCAAGCTTGCAAGAAGAGACCTCCTCTGCTCCCAACTATCAAACATCAAATTAGAAAAGGGAGAAAAGGTAACATCATTGCATTCTAGGTTTAAAGAGATTTTAATTGGGCTAACAAGTGTAGGAGAAAAACTTTCGAACCGAGATATGCTTATGAAAGCAATCGACGCTTTTCCCCGGTCATTGAAATGGAGTTCAATGGTGGACTCCTTCTACATGTCCAAGAATTTAGAAGTGAGCACTTTGGAGGAGTTCTTCTCAACAATGGAGCTCCATGAAACAAGACTTGAAGGAATAATAGAAGAGCCTAGAATTCAACCTTCAAGAGGAGTAACCTTGATGGCCAACAAAGGGAAGAAGAAGATGGAGATCCCCTCCTCCTCCGATGAAGCGTCCTCCTCTTCCTCCATGGATAGCACGGAAGAAGCCTATATGGTAAGGAGGGTAAGGTATGCTTTAAAAGGTTTTCAATTTAATAAATCTAATGATAGGAGGAGAAGACCAAGGGGGAAGGTGATTTGCTATAATTGCCAAGGAGATGAACACATAAGGGACAATTGTCCTCTCTTGAACAAAAGCAAGGAGGAGAAGAGAAAGAAGGAAGAAAAGAAGAAGAAGGGGAGCAAGAAGAAAAAGGAAGAAGAAAAGAAGGCCAAAGAGAAAGGGAAGGCCAAGACATTCAAAGCAAAGACATGGGATGATCTTTCTTCCTCATCATCATCCGAAGAGGAAGAACATGTCTACTCCAACCTTGCCCTAATGGCCTTTGATGACCTAGATTGCTCCTCCTCCGAAAATGAAGAAGCAAGCTCAAGTGAGGAGAGCTCAAGTGAAGGGGGAGCCTCCTCTACATCCTCATCATCGGAAGAGGATTTGGTAAGTGAGGTAACGAATCTACCCCCTAAGCAAATAATGTCCATGATTTCTAGCCTTAATAAGGATTTATTTAGAGCCAAGAAAAAGAACAAGAACATGCTAGATCAAATTAAGGACTTAAAAGAAAAATTAGAAAAAGCATGCTTAAATATTAATGAAAATACTTCTTCTAGTCATGATGATGCATGCTCACATGATCTTTATATGCCATTAGATGTAAGTGATGCATGTATGGAAGAAAATAGGGCTTTAAGGGAAAAGGTAGATTATTTGACCAAAGCCCTAGAAAAATTTACAATAGGCTCCAATACTCTCAACATGATAATTGGGAGCCAAAGGGCAAGCTTCAATAAGAAAGGCCTAGGATATAAGGAAAAGAAAAATGAAAAGGCTTATAAATGTCTAATTGCTAGGGGTCAAGATAAAAAGAAGGTAATAGCTAGAAAATGGATCCCTAAGGAATTTTTAGTGAACCCCATAGGTAAGAATTTATATTGGGTTCCAAAATCCATCCTTAAGGGTTAGGAAAACCCTAAGGTAGTCAACCATATGGAATTCACCTATATCATATTTTTGGTTGACTTAGGATGGCGGGACAACATTTTTGAAATAGTGTTAGGTGATGATAATGCACCTATAAGTAGATAAATCATGCTTTAGGTAATGTTTATCTTATTATCATGATGTAATACCTAATGCATGATCACAATTTGATGAATACATTTGTTTCATGATCATAATGTGAAATTAATTCATATATATCTTTATGATCATGTGGAATGATAGGATGAAACTTAACCTTGATAGAATTGCATGAAAATAATAGTTAAGTATATACAAATACCTTTAGGATACATCTCACACTCATCATAGGCTACCTTGATTGAAAACCTAGCATGAGTGAGATGTTAGGATGATACAAATGTCCACTAGTGCCTATGGCATTTAGATGGTCATTTAAGGTATCAAAATAGCAATAATAGACCAATCATGGGGAAGGCTTATGTTTAATTCATAGACATATTGCCCAAAGATTATGGTTGGATATTTCACATGTTTTCAAAACAATTTCTTACTTTAAAATCTGTGTGTTCATGTTTTGAAACAATTCAACGCAAGACTAGGTGTTAAAATGGATACTAACATGATAAAAAACCTAATGGTTTTAAAAACTTTTGGATTTTTGGCAAATCTCTGAAAATATAATGATTTTTCATGAAAATCTATTTTTCATTGATAAATATACTTACAAGAAATATGTTCCCCAAATTTCACTATTTTTTGAATTTTCTGGAATCTATAATGCATTTCTGAATTTCGTCAAGAAAATCAAAATTGTTGTTTTCTTTGTGTCAGTTGACTGCCATACTGATAGCAGTCTACTGATGGACTGTAAATGAGCACAGTAACCTGATTTTATCAGGTTTTTGACTATTTTTAATTTTTGTTTCTCTCTATACTTGATGCCATGATATATAAACTTTATTTAATCTTTTTGATGATGTCAAAGGGGGAGAAAACTATATGCTTAAGTAAGGGGGAATATATTTAGGGGGAGTTTCATATATTAAGGGGGAGAGTTGTTAATCATGTTATTTACATGCTTTCCTTTCTCAATATTTTATCAAATATTTTTACCTAACTTAAACGGATTGACACACATCAAAAAGGGGGAGATTGTTAGGGCAATCTCTTGCCGTGATATGGTTTTGATGTGTGTGGCAAAGGGTTTAAGTTAGTTTATTATTGTGATTTGATATGTGCATTGAAGTCATGCAGGACTTAGTAATTCACACATGGATCCTTGGCGGGTTCACCACTCATAACCTCGTGCTTGAGTCGGAGAATGAGCATTGCAGAGTCGTGCGCTTGATGTTGCCGAGGGACCACCGGACGAGATGACTTGAAGCGAAGCCAAGGAAGCAGACTTCGAAGGCAAGAGACGTGAAGGAGCATTGCAGAGTCGTGCGCCTGATGCTGCCGAGGGACGTGGCCATGAACAAAGAGAACTTCGGCGAGGGACTTCGAGTGAGATGAGAGAATGAGTGAATTGTAAGTAGCTCATTAGGTGAACTTGGCCGAATGGCTAAGTGTCGGATGAGTTTTCCCGACATCGATCATTGCCATGAAATGGCGATCGCTTCCGAGTCGAACGTGATTCGACCGTATCCGATCGAGTGGATTTTGGCCCGATCAATTGCCATATGGAGGCGATCGATTGCAAGACCATCATCGATCGATTGAAGGTAGCGATCGTCGTCAAGAGGGTTTGGGCCACAGAATCGCTTGTAGCCGACTGGGCAGTCGACTACGGAGGCAGCAGTCGATTGATGGATCCATCAGTCGACTGCCAAGGGATCCGTTGGACTACAACGATCGAGATCCAACATGTTCGGAGGCCGTTGAAGTGGCGATATGATCGCTAGCGGTGCTTGACCGTGGCACTAACGGAAGAAATCAGTCCTCTCTATAAAAAGAGAGGGTGTGAGCTTTTGGATGGCTAATGCTTATGCTCTAAGTGACCATCCAAGTGCTCTACAAGATTCAAACTCCTTCTCTTAGTTTTCTTTCACATCTATTGTAAAAGAAGGAGTGTCTTTGAGTTGTAAGGGTTACCTCCACCTAGCTTAGTGCAAAGGAGAGACCGATAGTGATTTGGTTGCAGAGTGATTCATTGGGGACGAATCGGACCGTGGATTAGCGGCGTAGCCGTGAACCACGTTATATTTCGCTGTTAGCATTGTTTGTATTCTTCATTGTTTATTTGCTTGTCTTTATTAGTATTTCGCCTGCGCTAACAATTGTGTAGACGAGAAAATTCCACCATCCAACGACAAAGGGCTATTCACCCCCCTCTAGCTGGCCGATTGATCCCCTACATACCCTTGGCCTCTCGTCGGATTGTTACTAAAGTCTTTGGGCAAAGCATTACTTTTTAGAGTATGGTACTCTTGGATACATGTGCAGTAACTAGAATCTGCAGGATGAGGAAGTAAATACTTGGGCTAAGTGTGACGTAGTCAGCCTAGTGAGGACTGACACAATATACCATATCCTGAACCAAGTGGGTATAAAATGAATGAAGGGAATGAGATACGATTCATTATAGCTGCTGAAGGATTTCAGAAAATGGTTTTGGGATCAACCATTGATTTTTCGATTAATTAGGGATCATGATGTACTACTAGGTGTCACTCATGATCGTTCTATATGAATCAATGTTAGTATAGGCGACCAACATAAGTCCTAGAATTCAACCTATTTGGTCTAGCATGCTGATAATTGTTATCAGAAGATTTAAGCAATGAGATTCTCATACCAAGAGAGATACTTGGTTTGGTTGGACCAAACATAGAGTGAGCATGAAATGGATTCAGTCGCATCGGAAGCATGGATGGGATGTGTCTTTTGAAGACATGATGGATGAACCAAATTAATTTGGTTCTAATCCAATAGTGTAAAATAAACCAAAGGGGCTTGGTTTGTTTTAAACGAATAAACAAAAGTTGGTTTGGTTTATTTCAACATAAAATAGACCAATGCGGTTTGGTTTATTTTAACTTAAGTTATTGGAGTGGGTTAACAGATTTTGGTTGTGAACCAATAACTACTAGGAGAAGGATTCTTGATGGTCAAGAAACACGCACTCTATAAAATATGGCTTAAGGGTTTTGGAAACCCTAATGAAGCCCTAAGAGTTGTCGCCCACTTCTCTTTTCCTCTTCCTCTTCTTGCCACCCAAAGGTTGTTGTCGCCCAACCTTGCTACCGCAGCTCCTCCTCCTCGCCACCGGCCACCCACCAGCCGTCGGTGACTCCTCCGGCCATCCTCTCTTGGCCACCGATGACCAAGGAGCAACCGACCATTGATTGGCCGACCATCTTCTCCACCAACACAAGCTATCCAGTTTTGGACAACTTGTTTCTCTCTTCGTAGAGAGGTCATTTGGTCGGCATTTTACGCTCTGACAGCGACCTACTGTTGGGTTTCTCCGGCATCGTGGCGAGTGTGTGTTCGAACACATTTCGTAAACATCCACACAGCGAAAGCAATAAAAATAATAAATATAATTTATTACAACACACACATCACACGCATGCAAGATACATGTGTAGACATAATCGCTATTTAAAATTTTGCAATAAAAGAAAATTTATACTAGGTACACCTGACATATTACGTGTAACGGGAATGACATCAACCGTAGTGACCCTCACTAGAATTGCCTCTATCCGTATCCACGCCGAGTATTGTCGGGATAGCTTCACAAAGCCACGAGCCTCTGAAGGGGATCGATCGATCGACTAGAGGGGGTGAATAGCCCTCAATCGTTGGATGGTGGAATTTGCTCGTTCTCATTGCGTTGCTTGTCTATGATTGTTGTTAGCGCAGCGGAATAACAATAATAATAATAATACTAACAACACATAACAATCACAAGCAATACACAAGCATATATGTGGTTCGGAACCGAATGGTTCCTACTCCATGGGCGAGCTCACCGAGCTCTAGTTATGCGCATGACACTAACTAAACTCCTTCTCGACTACACGTCGGAGGTGGAGAAACCTCTCACAAGCTATTACAACAAGTAATATGAAATACAACAAGAAATACAAAGACATACAAAAGAGAAATTTTACACAATTGTTTTGATCGCTTTCTTATTGCTTGCTTTTGCTTGCTCTTGAAGGTCTGGAATGCAACAACAATTCCCCTCCAAAGTCACCTCAAAAGCCTTGGCGAAATCCTCCCACTTGAGCTCCATTTATAAACTGCATCAAGATGATTTTGTGCGCATCAGTCGACTGATCGTGACCATCAGTCGACTGGTCCTGTAGCCGTTGTCTCACAACAGCCAGATCCACGTTGGTTAAGTTCCAACGGATCACACATCAGTCGACTGATGGCACCCATCGATCGGCCCGGTCTCCCATCACGAAAGTCTTTGGCGAGCTCGACTCCATTCTGTGCCCGTGCGAGTGTGATCGATCATTGCTACCCATAAGCCGATCGATAGTGTAAATAAATGACTACCCTCCCATGGCGTCGGTGATTAGCCGAACCTTGCTCTGATCGAACACTGGTCGAACCCATATGACCTAGAGCAGTCGACTGGCACCTATGTCAGTCGACTGATGTCGGGCAAAACCTCAAACACCAAGTTGTTTGAGCATCCGACCGTCGAGTAAACCCTCAAACATCAAGTTTGAGCCTCCAACACTCAGTCTTAGCCACTTGGCCAAGTCCACCTCATCCCTCATGGAATTCCCCACTGAAGCTCTCTTCCCTCGGCCTACGTCCCTCGGATGCGCCAAGCGCACGACTTCACAACGCCATCCTTCATGTCTCATGCCCTAGAAGTATGCTTCCCTTTGGGCTCACTCCATTCGCTCCCCGTCTGGTGGTCCCTCGGATGCACCAAGTGCACGACTTCGCAATGCCATCCTTCACCGACTCAAGGACCCCGAGCCTAGTGAACTTGCCAAGTCCTCAAGACTTCCCGCATGCACCAAGCGCACGACTTCGCAATGCATTTCTTACCAAGCACTAAGCGCACGGCTTCGCAATGCTTTGGACTTTTCCACACCAAGCTCCATGCTTGGATTTTCCATGCCAACCCCATGTTGGACTTTCCCATGACAATCCCATATCATGAGTTTTGTCTATCATCAAAATACTATCAAGGTACTGCTCGAGTCAAACTCGAGTCAACCTAGGCCGATTGCACCAACAATCTCCCCCTTTTTGATAATTGACAAAACTACCATCTCAAGTCTATCAATTCTCCCATATTGGCAATTCTCATATCCCAATGAGAATTCCAACGAACCCTAATTGGTAACTTGGTAACTTCTCCCCCTTTTTGACATTACATCAAAAAGGTCCTCCCCAAGGGTATGAATGTCTCATATCCCAATGAGATCTTACAATCTCTCCCTTGGAGGAAACACATGCCTACAATCTTTCTAGTGATCCCATATCACTTAAAGAGAGGCAACCCAATTTTCCTCCCATGAGGAAATACACATCCATCTTCCCATGATGGATACCTCCCCCTAGAGGCTTGCTCCTCCTTGACCATTGCACCAACAATGTCCTTGGAGAGTCCCTAAGTCAATAGGAACATTTAGCCAATCAAAATTAAGGCAAAGTTCAACAATGAACTCTCTTCCACCTTAAAATTGATACTCTCCCTAAACTCATCTCCTAATCCATGTCCAATGGATTTCCACCCTTTCTAATGCTTTCCCAAGCATATCCTAGGGTTAGGAGTGGTTAGGGGACCTTAACCTAGCTGAACATGGGCCTAATCAACAAGATTTACCCGAAATTAGCTTGTGTCAGTCGACTCCGTCAAATACCAGTCGACTGGACTTACCATCAGTCAACTGACATTGTAGGCAGTCGACTGATAACTGCATTATGCAGTTTTTCAGTTTCAAAAATGGATTTTCAAAATCCATAAGTAAATATATGTAATTTTAAAAATCTTGAAAATGCATACATATAATACTTATCCTAAACACTATGGGTGAAAAATATTGGAAAATTATTTTACCCATTAAATTAGGAGATTGATACAAAGTCCAAAATTCAAGAAAAAGCTTCAATAAAGAGCCCTCTTTGTATCATCCCATTCAATGGTGATAGCTATCAAAAGATAGGCTTCACCAAGATTTTTCAAAATGTTTTTAAAACTTTATTTTCTTTTTCCTAAACATCTCACCAATATCTAGATGTGTAAAACACATACAAGTCAAATATCTTAGTGAGATGTGGGTTTTTGTTCTTTATGTTCTCATGCATATTTCTAAGGCAACTCTATTTGATTCCTATCAAATTGTGCCATAGTCCTTAATTTCATTTTTAATTATATGCATGATGATTATGGCATAAATATGATACAAATGAAAGCATATGCCAAAATCATGATGTCATGGCATGTGAATGAAATGTTAGCATACATGACATATAAAAATAAGTCTAAACATGATCATGACATTTTTATAAATAAAAATGAAAATGATGTCATGACATGGAAAGACAAATAAAACATGACAAATAAAATATACTAAAGTATAGAATACCTAAGTGTTGAATTCAAATTGTCATTTCTAGGATTAATTCCATTTTGCCTTAAAACCATTATCTCCCAAGTGTGCCATAAACCCAAAATGGCACACCAATAACTCTAAGACCTAAATGTGCCAATTTAATCATTTTTTCAACTTCTCAAGACATATTGGCACACCCTAATGTGTCAACTCTACTATGGTTAGGTTAACTACCCATCCACTTAGGATTGACACACCCTAACCCATTTAGTGTGAGTTGATCACGCTCTTAGGAACCCAATATCTATTGGAACTCCTTGGGTTAACAAGGTATTCTCTAGGGATAACTTCCCTAGATACCTTCCTAATGACCCTTTTAGGCTTTAAAGTCATAGTCTTTTGGGTCTTTCCTAGGTCAACTCTAGAGGTGACTCCTCCTTTGACCTTCCTAGTAGCTACATTTGATTTCTTTGAGGTGTTAGCCATTAAGCATACACCATGGCTAGTCTTAGGGATAACTTCCCTATTAGCCTTGGTTTTTCTAGACCTAGATGTTGTTCCATAATTAAATGGAACATTGTGATAGGACATAGGTTTGTGACCCAAACCTTTCTTGCCCTTAGACCGTTCTTGTTTCCTAGGCCTTGACTTTTGTACATTAGACCCCTTAACCGAATTTGAGATGATTGTTAGGGTCTTTTCCAATTTTTCTAGCCTTGACCTTAAGGCTTGGTTTTCTAACTCTAATTTTTCCAATTTTGAATTTTCATTAGGTTTTGGGAATTGTTTTACCTTTTAGGCATATGCCTAGATTTCTTGGGGTTAATGCCCAAGTTTTCTTCAATTCTCATAATTGACTCCCTCGGAAGGATTGGTCTAGTATTATTGGTCCTAGGTTTGTCCTTAGAGAAACTAACATGCTTAGCACCTAAGCAATAAACCTTATTGTTTCTCCTAGCATGCTTTTCATTGATAACAGCAAGAGAACTAAAATAATTTTTGGCATGCTTTTTGACTTTAGGAATTAAAGGTGCATTAAATAAATTTACCTTAGGGTTAGCTTTAGGAGCTCCCCCTACATGAGATACACCTTCTTGCCCTTTCTTCCTCCCCCTAGGGCATTGGCTTCGGTAGTGTCCCTTTTGATTGCATTTAAAGCACACAATGTTCTCTTTGCTTCTAGTTGTGGGGACTTCGGCATCCTTTGACTTTGGGTTGACTTTTGATGCCGGTGTCTTCTTCTTAGCCAATTTAGGGCATTTGCTCTTGTAATGTCCTTTTTCCCTACACTCAAAGCATATTATGTGATTTTTATTTAAAATAATAACACTTGAGTTACCTAGGGAGGTGGTGGAGGCCTCTTCACTTCTTCCGGAGGTAGAAGCTTCATTTTAATCTTGCTCCGGAATGGAAATCCTTTCCTCCCCCTAAATGCTAGAGGTGGAGGTCTCCACCAAATCATCCACATTTTCGAATGTGAATGTCAATTCTTCCACGTCATTTTTCTCTACTTGTGCTGGTTGAGAATTTTCTTGGAATTTTATTATTTTCTCCCATAATTCCTTTGCATCCCTAAAATTACCCAACCTAGACCAAATGTTGTTAGGAATCAAATCACTAAGTAATTCGATTACCTTGCGATTTTTCTCGAAGTCCTTTATTTGGTCTTGGGTCCACCTTGACTTCTAAATTTGCTTATTTCTTTCATCCCTAGGCAATTTGAAACCGTTTTCTAAGATTAGCATAAAATCAAAATCGGTTTCTAGGTATACCTCCATTTTTC
Source organism: Wurfbainia villosa (assembly GCA_025175895.1). Taxonomy (NCBI): domain Eukaryota; kingdom Viridiplantae; phylum Streptophyta; class Magnoliopsida; order Zingiberales; family Zingiberaceae; genus Wurfbainia; species Wurfbainia villosa. Next base: position 122,765,090 of record CM045990.1, read on the forward strand.
TTCTCCACCATAGGAAATCTCCTTCGAATTTTGGTGGTTGGAGGTTGTAGTCGGCCATCTTATAGTGCTCTCGTGGCGGTTAGTCCTTGAAGAGCGACCTCGGCTCTGATACCACTTGAAGGAGATCGATCGGCCGGCTAGAGGGGGGTGAATAGCCCTCAATCGTTGGATGGTGGAATTTGCCTGCTCGCTATGCGTTGCTTGTTCACGATTCTTTGTTAGCACAGCGGAATAACAATAATAATAATAATACTAACAACACATAACAATCACAAGCAATACACAAGAATATACGTGGTTCGGAACCGAATGGTTCCTACTCCACGGGCGAGCTCACCGAGCTATAGTTATGTGCACGACACTAACTAAACTCCTTCTCGACTACACGTCGGAGGTGGAGAAACCTCTCACAAGCTATTACAACAAGTAATATGAAATACAACAAGAAATACAAAGACAATACAAAAGAGAACTTTTACACAATTGTTTTGATCGCTTTCTTGTTGCTTGCTTTTGAAGGTCTGGAATGCAATAACAATTCCCCTCCAAAGTCACCTCAAAAGCCTTGGCGAAATCCTCCCACTTGAGCTCCATTTATAACCTGCATCAAGCTAATTTCGCGCGCATCAGTCGACTGGTCCTGTAGCCGTTGTCTCACAACGGCCAGATCCACGTTGGTTAAGTTCCAACGGATCACACATCAGTCGACTGATGGCACCCATCAGTCGACTGGTCCCCATCAGTCGAGTGCTGGCGAGCTCGACTCCATTCTGTGCCCGTGCACAGTGTGATCAGTCGACTGCTACCCATAAGCAGTCGACTGATAGTGTCAGCGATGTTGCCCTCCCATGGCATCGGTATCGATCACCAGACTTCTTGGTCGAACACCGGGTCGAACCCATACGACCTAGGGCATTGGCATGCACCTATCGGTGATGTCGGGCAAAACCTCAAACACCAAGTTGTTTGAGCATCCGACCGTCGGGTAAACCCTCAAACATCAAGTTTGAGCCTCCGACACTCAATCTTAGCCACTTGGCCAAGTCCACCTCATCCGTCATGGAGTTCCCCACTAAAGCTCTCTTCCCTCGACCTACGTCCCTCGGATGCGCCAAGCGCACGACTTCGCAATGCCATCCTTCACGTCTCATGCCCTAGAAGTATGCTTCCCTTTGGGCTCACTCCATTCGCTCCCCGTCTGGCGGTCCCTCGGATGCACCAAGCTCACGGCTTTGCAATGTCATCCTTCACCGACTCAAGGACCCCAAGCCTAGTGAACTTGCCAAGTCCTCAAGACTTCCCGCATGCACCAAGCGAACGGCTTCGCAATGCATTTTTCACCAAGCACAAGCGCACGACTTCGCAATGCTTTGGACTTTTCCACACCAAGCTCCATGCTTGGATTTTCTATGCCAACCCCATGTTGGACTTTCCCATGATAATCCCATGTCATGAGTTTTGTTTATCATCAAAATACTATCAAGGTACTGCTCGAGTCAAACTCGAGTCAACCTGGGCCGATTGCACCAACAGCCTCGTCTTCGCAAAAGTCACTAGCCTCATGTCGAAGACTATGTGATCCGAGAGACGATCACAATCCGAAATAAATTCGGATCCTAAAAATGAGTTTCACAAACTCACTTGTCGGAAGCGGTTTTCGTCAACCGTTTGATGAAAACTTATCCCTCCACTTATGAGGATTGTCGGAGATCCAATCCCTGGCAAGTAGACCACTGTCGGAGCACAAAACACCGACCAAACAACCTCTCCATGTGAAGGAGATCAAGTTGTCCAAAACTGGACAGCTTGTTGTGGAGGAAGAAGTGGCTGACCAAAGACTTGGTCGGTTACTCCTTGGTCGCCGGCGGCCAAGGGAGGTTGGCTGGTGGCTGGTGGATGGCCGACGGCGAGGAGAGGTAGCAGCTCCTTTGGGCGGCAGCGACACAAAGGTGGGCGGCAGCAACACCTTGGGCGGCGGCAAGGAGAAGAGGAGGAGAAGGAAAGGAGGCTAGGGTTTCCAAAACCCTTGAACCAACTAATTCTCAACGAAAACCCTTAAGCCGTATTTTTATAGAGAACACATTCTTCTAATGGTTATTAGTTCATAACCAAAATCCATTAACCCGCTCCAATAACTTAAGTTAAAATAAACCAAACTGCGTTGGTATGTTTTAAGTTAAAACGAACAGAACCATCTTTGGTTCATTCATTTAAAACAAACCAAACCACTTTGGTTTATTTTCCACCATTGGATTAGAACCAAACTAATTTCATACTTTCGATGCGACTGAAATCATTTCATACTCGCTCTTTGATTGGTCCAACCAAACCTAGTCTCTCCCGATCTGAGAATCCTATTCTCAAACTCATTTTAAATCTTTCGGATTACACTCATTGTGCGTGTTACCAAATAGGTTTCCGATTTATGTTGATCGTCTATAATTAACCATTAATTATAGAACGATCATGAGTGGCACCTAGTAGTACATTATGATCCCCAATTAACCAGAAAATCAACGGTTGATCCCAGAACTATTTCTGAAATCCTTCAGTAGCTATACTGAATCGTGCCCCATTCCTTTCACTCATCTTATACCCACTTGGTTTAGGATATGGTCTATTGTGTCAATCTTCACCAGGTTGACTACGTCACACCTAGCCCAAGTGTTACTTCCTCGTCCTTCAGATTCTAGTTACTGCACATGTATCCAAGAATACCATACTCTAAACATGTAATGCTTTGGCCAAAGACTTTAGTAACAATCCAACGAGAGGCCATAGGGTATACATCTCCTCGCAAGGAGCGGTGAATCCTCTATAGGTTATTCAAACACCTTCGGCCACTTCGACTTATATCCAATCATCCCGGGTCCACATCTCCTCAGAGATGCTTGGTTAAGATGTCAAAGCATAAGTCTTCATGACCAAGATGACTTGAATACTGCAAGTCGAAGGAACATCGCACTTAAGCTGCTGTAAGAACTTCATTGACATATCCATATATGCAGATAACCATTTGAAGTCTTACAGCTGGTCACTCCAATGAACTAGTTACCATAACTAGCATCCATGATCAACTCTGAACATCCCAATGTCACCGGCCAATGAGAAATAGCTTCTTGGATAAACCAAAGAGTATACCTCGTGCTAATCTCAACAAAATCGATGACGTCCGAATCCATCAATTCATCGACTAGGGATAATTCCAATACATCACAATTACATATGTAGAGATACTTACTAGTTGTGATCCAATCACAAATTCTCTCATGTTGTGAATCGTATTACGAGCATTTAGTAAATGAGTTTAAAATCCAATCAAATACATGAAAACATGTATAGTCAAATAGTGAATCTTCATTTATTAAATAAATGGTACAACCATAAGGCAATTGCCTTAGGACACCTCTCACATATTACTAACAAACTTCCGCTTGGCCTAATGCCAATCGTCATGATATCCAATACCATAAGCTCTAACATTACTCTCAAACTTACTTTGAGGCAAGGCCTTAGTTAAAGGGTCCACTAAGTTCCTTTCAGTGGGAATCTTCTTGATTTGTATTTCCTTCCTACTGATAATCTCCCTGATCAGATGATAGCGGTGAAGCACATGTTTGGATCGTTGATGAGACCACATCAAGTTCATAGATGAACTTATCAATCCAAACCGCTTCTTTGCTGCTTCCGAAGCTGCAATGTATTCTATCTCAATGGAAGAATCTGCTACAATGCCTTATTTAGAATTTTTCCAACTTATTGTGCCTCCATTTAAGGTAAATACGTACCCAGACTGAGACCTGGAATCATCCTTTTCTGTCTAGAAGTTGGCATCTGTATGCCCACATATTACCATATCACCTTCTCCATATATTAGGAACACATCCTTAGTTCTTCTTAAGTACTTAAAGATTGTCTTAACAGCCGCCCAGTGATCCATTCCTAGATCAGACTGGTATCTGCTCGTGACACTCAGAGCATACGATACATCGGGCCTCGTACATAACATAACATACATGATAGATCCTATTGCGGATGCATAGGAAATCTTATTCATGCAAATCCTCTCATCTTCTGTGTGCGGACACATAGACTTCGAAAGGTGTATCCCATGCCTGATTGAAAGGAAACCTTTATTATATTCTGACATGCTAAACCTCTTTAGCACTCGATTTATATATGTATACTATGAAAGACCAAGCAACCGTTTCAATCTATCTTTATAGTTTTTAATCCCGAGGATGTAGGTCGCTTCTCCCAGATCTTTCATGGAGAATATTTTAGATAACAAAATTTTAACCGACTGTAAGATAGATATATCGTTTCCTATAAGTAATATGTGTTAGTGCAATCGGCCTAGGTCACGATTGACCGGACTCGAGTCTGACTTGAGCGATGTTTTGATGTTCGACAAAATATATGACAGTGTGATTGTCATGGTAAAGTCCAAGTCATAGGTACTTGGCATGGAAAGTCCAAGTGGGATACTTGGCATTTGGGAAAGTCCAAGTCTTGTGTACTTGGCATGGAAAGTTCAACATGGGTTGGCAAGGAAAGTCCAAGCATGGGTCTTGGCAAAGGAAAGTCCAAGCATGGGTCTTAACATGGAAAGTCCAACATGGGTTGGCAAGGGAAAGTCCAAGCTTGAGTCTTGGAATTTGGAAAGTCCAAGGGGAATATTGGTGGCGTAAAGTATAAGCAGGAGTCTTGGCGGTATAAGTCCAATGATCAGTGGCGTAAAGTCTAAGTGGAAGTCTTGACAACGTAAGTCTAATGTGCTTTGCCGGTGTAGACATCATTAGCATGACAATAGTCGATGGAAGCACCTGAAGGCTAGCATATGGATGAACAAGTCATGGATGACTTGGAGGGATCCGATAGGCACGAGGTTGACGGAGGTGGCTAGAAGGCTTAGGTCTAGGCTACGGGTAGTCAGCAAGTATAGGGGCACCATACTTGGGTTAAAACCTCATGTTTGAGGTGTATCAGTCGACTGGGACTATGGTCAGTCGACTGATGAGAGTCAACTAGGGTTTGACTATGGGAAGATGGCCTAGCAATTGACTACCAACATTGGGTAGTCGACTGATAGCCTGAGTAGTCGACTGATCTGGAGATCAGTCGATTGATCATCGGGATGTCGAGCACAGAATGCTCTTCAGTTGAGTGATCGGTGTGAGCACTTGACTGATTGAGACATCAGTCGACTGATGGGTATGATCAGTCGACTGATGGTCTATCCGTTAGAACTTATCCAATGTGGCTCATGCCGTTGTGAGACAATGGCTACAGGAGCAATCGACTGATGGTCCCGATCAGTCGACTACTAGGTAAAATCTAGCCTGAATACAGGTTATAAAGGAAGCTTGGAAGGAGGGATTTTGGCAATGGTTCTTGAGGCGATTTGGAGGGGATTTGCTGTTGCAATCTAGACCTTCAAGGCTACTCTTCAAGCAACCAAAAGCAAGCAATCAAAAGCTCTTACACGAACGATCGTAATCCATCAAGCAACGTCGACGCTATTCACCCCCCTCTAGCAGTCATGAAGGTCCCTACAATTAGTATCAGAATGGGTCACTCTTCACCGACTTCACATTCGAGGGAGCACGCTAGAGGAAAGAAGATGGATCTTCAAGAGAGATGGAGCGATGACATAGCAATTCCACCTGCCTTTGACCGCGAAGATTTCATGTATTGGAAAGGTAGGATGGAATATTTTCTAATGTTCAATATAGAAAATTGATTTTCCGTGATTATAGGATTTGATGCTCCGAGAGGAAAGAACGGAGAAATTCTCAAGATGAAGAGGTGGATCGAGGAGCAACGGTAAAAATTCAAGACAACCGTTAAGGTAACAAAAATGTTAGTAAATTTGATACCTAATGATATTTTGTCTAGATTAGGAAGTTATAGGGATGTTAAGGAGTTGTGGAACAAGTTGGTCAAGTTTTACGACAATCTCGAACCGGTCCAAGAAGACTCAGAAGAGGAGGAAACATCATCATCCTCACAAGCAAGTAAGGATTTGAAAGTTAATAGAGAATCAACATCCGGATCCGGATCGGAAGAGGAAGAAAAGGTGGAAGAAGCCTCCACCTCTAGGATTGAGGGGGAGGATATTAAATTATCCTCAATGCCGGAGCAAGAAGAACATGAACCATCTACCTCCGGTCAAGAAGAGGAAGAAGCCCAAACATCCACCGATGACCTAGGTAACTCAAACACCTTAATTTAAATTAAAAATCATATAATATATTTTGAGTGTAGGGAGCAAGGACACTACAAGAGTAAGTGTCCTAAAAGGGTCAAGAAAGCTCCACCGGTGTCGATCAAGGAGACCAGAGCCTCAACCATCAAGAGCAAGGAGCTCGTAGTATGTTTCAAGTGTCATCAAAAGGGGCACTATAGAAGTCAATGCCCTAGGAAGAAGGAAATCAAAGATAAGGAAGGAGCATCACATGTAGGGGGAGCTAAGGATAACCCTAAGGTAAAATTTATGAATGCACCTTCTTTGATTAATAGGCAAAAACATGCTAGGAATTTTATTGCTATTACTCATGAACAAAAGTATGCTAGAAACTGATTTTATTGTCTAGGTGCAAAATCATATCATATTTCAAATAAAGAGAAATTTGAAACTAATGTCCCTAGAAAAACCTTACCTAGGGAATCTATTAAGAAAATAGAAGACCATCTAGGTTTTAATCCAAAGAACCATAGACATATGCCTAGGAAGTCTCATGTCCAAAGAATAAATGCAAAATCAAAAATTGGACAATTAGAGTTTGAAAATCAAGTCTTGAGGTTAAGGCTTGAAAAACTTGAGAGGACCCTTGCAAAAATGCAAAATCAATTTCAAGGGTCAAAGGATCAAAAATCTAGGTCTAAGAGTCAAAACCTAGGTTTTAGGAGACAAGGTTCCACCAAGGGCAAGAAAAGTTTGGGACACAAACCTAAGCCCAAGGAGACCTACCACAATGTTCCATTTGATTATGGAACTCAAACTAGGTCTAGAAAAACCAAGGTTACTAGGGAAGTCATCCCTAAGGGTAACCAAGGTGTGTGTCTAGTAGCTAGAGTTTCAAGGAAACCTAGGGAGGCCACTAAGAAGGTTACAAGGGGAGTCACCCCTAGAGCTAACCTAGGCAAGACCAAGATGACCAAGGCTTCTAAGCCTAGGAGGGTCGTTAGGAGGGTATCTAGGGAAGTTATCCCTAGTGAATACCTAGTAAACCCAAGGAGCTCCAATAGGTATTGGGTTCCTAGGAGCGTGATCGATTCACGTTAAATGGGTTTAGGAATGTCAACCTTGAATGGATGGGTAGTTAACCTAACCATAGTGAAGGTGACACTTTAGGTTATTTTCAAGGTTATGGATACCTTGAAAATAGATTTGAATTATGATCTTAAAAGAGTTTAGGATGTGCCAATATATTTTTGGGATCATGAAAAATCAATTAACTTGGCACAATTTAGGTTTAGAGATTGTAGTGTGTCATTTTGGATTTTTGGCACACTTGGGAGATAGTTGACAATATGGGAAAATGAGTTTATTAATAACAAATGACAACAAATATTAAAATTTAGGTATTATATACCTCTATATTTTATTTGCTATGCTATGATTGTCATATACCATATCATGACATCATATCTACTTTCAATTATTTAATATGTCATGATCATACTTAGGATTAAGGTTGAATGTCATGTATGCTTAGATTTCATTTTATGTTATGACATCATGATTATGAGCATATATTTATCTATATCATCATTAATGTCATAATCATTCATGCATTAATAAAAATTGAGTTAAAGATAATTGGCATGACTTGAAGTCCCATGTATAAGAGAATCAAGTAGAGTTGCCTTAGAAAGTGCATGAAATCCTAAATTAGGAGAACAAAACTCACATCTCACAATCACATTGACTTGTGTGTGTTTTATACACCCTAGATACATGTGAGATGCTAGGATATGAGTTAAGTTCAAGGTGCATATTTTTTGCATCTAGATGAACTAAAACTCATCTTATGTTATTAATGGATCATTGGGAAAACTTATGTTCAAGCCATGTACTTTAATCCCAAAGAACATGATCCAATATAGGTTTTCAAAAACATTTTAAAATCATTTTAGAAAACCTTGGTGAAGTCTATCTTTTGATAGCAATCACCATTGATGAAGTTGATACAAAGTGAGCTAAAACATTAAAGTTTTTCTTCACTTTTGAACTTTGTGTCAATTTCACTATTTTATGGGTAAAATATTTTTCAAACATTTTTCACCCATTGTATTGGTTATATGTATTATAAGTATGAATTTTTATGATTTTTTGAATTATGTATAATTACTTATGCTTTTTGCAATTTTATTTTTGATAACTGAAATTCAGAAATTTCAATTATCAGTCGACTGTCATGGATGGTAGTCGACTGATGTGAACGACAGTCGACTGGTGACTATAAGAGTCGACTGTCAGGCCTGATTTTGGGTAAACAAGGTATGTTTAGCCCATTTTCAGCTATGTTAGGGTTCCCTAACTACTCCTAACCCTAGGATATGCTTTGTGAAGCATTATAAAGGGTGAAAATCCATTGGATATGGATTAGGAGAGTTGTTAGGGTGATGTATCGAATTTAAGGTGTGGGAAAGTTCAATGTTGAACTTTTAACTTTATTTTTGATGGTTAAGATTTCCTATTGGCTTAGGGACTTCCCAAGGATATTGTTGGTGCAATAGTCAAGGGGGAGCAAGCCTTTAGGGGGAGGTATCCATCATGGGATGATGGATATTATTTTTCCTCATGAGGAGGAGAAATGGGAATTTGAGATGCCCAATTTAGAAATTGGGAGAGTTTATAGGAGTACCTCTCTTTAGTGGTATATGACTTATTACTAGGAAGATTGTAGACATCCTAGATGTTTTTAGACCAAGGTGGAGATTGTAAGATCTCATTGGGATATGAAACATTGACCTCCTTGGGAGAACCTTTTTGATGTATGTCAAAAAAGGTGAGAAAGGTAGAATTACCAATTTGGGAAAATTGGTAAGGGAATTTGAGTTAGGGGCCTAACTCAAAGGTATGTGGTTTTGTCAAATATCAAAAAGGGGGATATTGTTAGTGCAATCAGCCCAGGTCACGATTGACCGGACTCGAGTCTGACTCGAGCGATGTTTTGATGTTCGACAAAATGTATGACAATGTGATTGTCATGGTAAAGTCCAAGTCATGGTTACTTGGCATGGAAAGTCCAAGTGGGACACTTGGCATTTGGGAAAGTCCAAGTCTTGTGTACTTAGTATGGAAAGTCCAACATGGGTTGGCAAGGAAAGTTCAAGCATGGGTCTTGGCAAAGGAAAGTCCAAGCATGGGTCTTGGCATGGAAAGTCCAACATGGGTTGGCAAGGGAAAGTCCAAGCTTGAGTCTTGGTATTTGGAAAGTCCAAGGGGAATATTGGCGGCGTAAAGTCCAAGCGGGAGTCTTGGCGGCATAAGTCCAATGGTTGGTGGCGTAAAGTCCAAGTGAAAGTAGTTTTGGCAGTGTAAGTCCATTGTGCCTTGGCGGTGTAGACACGGTTACCATGACAATAGTCGATGGAAGCACCTGAAGGCTAGCATATGGATGAACAAGTCATGGATAACTTGGAGAGATCTGATAGGCGCAAGACTGATGGAGGTGACTAAAAGGCTTAGGTCCAGGCTACAGGTGGTCTAGCAAGTATGGGGGCACCATACTTGGGTTAAAATCTAATGTTTGAGGTGTATCAGTCGCCTGGGACTATGGTCAGTCGACTGATGGGAGCTAACTAGGGTTTAACTGTGGGAAGATGGCCTAGCGATCATACTATCGGCATTAAGGCGATCAATTGATGGCTGGCGATTGGTGATCACGGAGATCGATCGGTGATCATCGGGATGTCGAGCACAGAATGCTCTTTAGTCGAGTGATCGACGCGAGCACTCGACTGATTGAGACATCAATCGACTGATGGGTATGATCAGTCGACTGATGGTCTATCTATTGGAACTTATCCAACGTCGCTCATGTCGTTGTGAGACAACGACTACAGGAGCAGTCAACTGATGGCCCCGATCAGTCAACTGCTAGGTAATATCTAGCCCGAATGCAGGTTATAAAGGAAGCTCGGATGAACGGATTTTGGTAATGGTTCTTGAGGAAATTTGGATGGGATTTGCTGTTGTAATTCAAACCTTCAAGGCTACTCTTCAAGCAACCAAAAGCAAGCAATCAAAAGCTCTTACTCGAATGATCATAATCCATCAAGCAACGCCGACGCTATTCCCCCGCCTTTAGCGGTCACGAAGGTCCATACAATAAGTCATCGACATACTACACTAGGAACACGACTGCACTCCCACTAACCTTCTTGTACACACAAAGTTCGTCCGGATTTTGTGAGAAATTAAACCTTTTGATTGTCTCATTAAAATGGATATTCCAACTCCTGGATGCTTGTTTCAGTCCATAAATGGACCGTCGAAGTTTGCATACCTTGGTTTTATCAATCGATATGAAACCCTCAGATTGTATCATATACACGTCCTTGAGTAGGTTTCCATTAAGGAAAGTCATTTTTACATCCATCTGTCATATCTCATAATCATAATGAGCCGCTATGGCCAGGAGCATCCAAATGGATTTAAGCACAGCAACTGGTGAATAGGTTTCGTCATAATCAACATTTTATTTTTGACGATAGCCTTTCGCCACTAATCTAGCCTTATAGGTAATCACATTACCATCCATGTCGATTTTATTCTTGAAAAGCCACTTGCACCCTATAGGCTTAATACCTTCAGGTGGGTCCACCAAGTTCCAAACTTGATTTTCATACATGGAATCCATTTCCAACTTCATGGCTTCAAGCCATTTGTCCCTTTTTGAACTTCTTCATAACTTGTTGGTTCCTCATCGTCAATGAGTAACACATCGTTCGATTCACTTACGAGAAATCCATATCTCTCGGGAATATTGTGTGTACTACCAAATCTATGAAGATGTGGTGTCACAATAGGTTCAGCCGATGTCTCATCACTATAAGTTATCGGTTGAGGTGCTTGACTAGGTATCTCATAAATATCTATTGGAGTCTCTTGAACCTCCTTAAGTTCAACAACGCTCCCACTGTTTTCTTGCAAGAGAAACTTTTTCTCTAGAAATACATCATTCCTTGAAACAAATACCTTTTGTTTCATGGGATGATATAATTGGTAACTCCTCGTTTCCTTAGGGTATTCAATAAATAAATATTTATCAGACTTAGTATCCAGTTTATCTGATACAGTCCGCTTCACATAAGCAGGACAATCTCATATCTTCAAGTAAGATAAATGAGATTTCTTACTATTCCATATCTCATATGGAATAGTAGAGACTACCTTGGTCGGGACTCTATTTAACAAGTAAATAGCAGTTTGAAGTGCATAGCCCCAAAAGGACTTGGAAAGATTCGCGTGATTCATCATCGACCTAACCATGTCCAACAAGGTTCGATTTTGCCTCTCAGATACACCATTATGCTGTGGTGTATACGGCGGAGTCCATTGAGACAATATATCATTGTCCCTTAGATAATCCAGAAACTCTTGACTCAAGTATTCACCACCTCGATTCGATCGAAGTATTTTAATACTCTTGCCAAGTTGTTTCTCTACTTTATTTCTGAATTCTTTGAACCTTTCAAAGGCTTCAGACTTGTGTTTCATCAAGAACACACTCAAACCGTGAGTGATCATCGGTGAAGGTAATGAAGTAGCTATAGCCTCCTAGAGCATGAGTTGACATAGGTCCGCATACATCAGTATGTATTAGACCAAGCAACTCTCCCACCGATTCACCTTTTCCAATAAAAGGTAACTTGGTCATCTTGCCCTTTAAGCATGATTCGCATGCATCGTATGAATCTAATTCAAACGATTCTAGAATTCCACATCAGTGTAATTCGGACATGCATTTCTTGCTCACATGGCCAAGATGACAATGCCACATGTAGGAGTCTAATTGATTATCTTTTCGAACACGCTTGTTGCTCGCTTCGATATTGAAAATATCACTGGATACGTCTAACATATATATACCATTGCACAATGTTCTAGTCCTATAAAACACGCCATTCAAAGTTATGTAACAACAATTGTTACTAAAAGTCAAATGGTATCCATTTATATTTAAACAAGAAATAGAAATGATATTCTTTATCAACGAAGGAACATAAAAGCAATTGTCCAGTTCTAAGACAAGTCTTGTAGTGAGTTTCAACAAATACATTCTAATGGTGAGTGCAGCAACCTTTGCTCCATTCCCAACACGTAAATTTGACTCTCCCTTAACGAGTCTTCTTCTATTCCTTAGCCCATGTATGTCATTACATATATGTGAGCTACACCCGGTATCCAATACCCAAGTGTCTAAGGAAATAGAATGATAATCAATAACGAAGATACCTGAAGAGGATGGGGCATCGGATGCCTTCTCCTTCTTCACGGACTCAAGATAAATCTTGCAGTTTCTTCGCCAGTGTCCCTCCTTGCCACAATGATGGCAAGTGCCCTTTTGAATTGGTTCCATCTTCTTAGCATTTTTCTTCTTCCCCTTCTGCTGTTCCTTTGACTTCCTCTTAAAACCTTTCTTCGAGGAATCATCTAACAACACTGTCCCTTGCTCATGCTTCATAGAAGGCTTCATAGTCTTCAGCATCTTGAGCAATACCATAGATGAACATTCTTGCATCTCAGAGGTGAAGAGGAGCTTGGAGACTTCGAATCTTTCGGATCTCACTTGCTCATCAAACAACTCATAAAGATGAAAGACTATGGTATGAGCATCCATATGCTCATGCTGCTTTTGTAGCTCGGGTACCATCGCGGCTAGCATGATGCAACTCACTAGTTCAGAATCACTCACATGTTTCTGATAGGACAACAATTGGTCCAGAGTTGCGTCATCACTAGGACGGGAGGGAAGAGGCTCTTTGAGGACATACGCAAGTTTTTCCGCCTTGAGAACAATTCTCAAGTTTCTAAGCCAGTCCAAGAAGTTTGGCCCAATCAATTTATTTGAATCCAAAATCGAGCGCAAATTCAAAGACGTCATGATCAATCGATTAACCTAGAAATACAAATCAAGCATATATGAGAAAATAATTTTTAAAATGCATCAACATACATTTATAAAATCTCATTCATTTTTTGAATTTTAAAACCCTCAAAATCAATTCGGGAGATCGTAGGTCCATCTCTGAATGGGTTGATATCCAACATAGATAAGAACGACCTTGGAGAGAGTCCAACAAGCCATTCTTAGCTACGATGGTAGGTATCAAGTATACCGATTGCATATCATATATATGCAACTATCACAATGTTATATCAACTAATTGAATGTTCACACATACATCGGGTTGTTAACTCATTAACAAGTATGCATCATATGCATAGCACCCAACTTCACCTCCCTTCACATCGACCTTAGAGAGAGTCCAACAAGCCGATGCTCCAGGTTAAAGCCAACCCATTAATCGAGAAATAGTTTTAATATGATTAGAGCGTATTCAACCAATTAGCCAGGCTTGGAGAGAGTCCAACAATCCAAACTAACGATTGACCTCTGACTCTTACCATATTAGTAATAAACTATTCCAATGGTTTGAACATGTTCAGGTTCGAGTCGGGCTTGGAGAGAGTCCAACAACTCAAACAAGAAATGGAACTCTGGTTCTAACCATATTAATGGAAGGTGTAGCCTTTAATATTGTGTAAGGGATTTAAAGTCTCATCCTCTTTGCATGCAAATAACTATTATCTATATGACATGACACACATGACATACATCTACATGTCACAACATGCATGACATAAGAGTAACTAAACATAAACTGTCTTCACGTCCAAAAGACTATTCCGAATCAAGGTCCTGCAGTTACAAAACATAAAGAGTAACTAAATGCTAGCATAATCAATCTATAGAAATAGGGATCTAAGCCAATCCTAATCCCTGATCGATCAACCAAATCCCATAGTGATACAATCTCATACCATTCATTATTACCAAATCAACTCTCCAATTAACACTATTGTATCAACTTATTACATAGCTATCATATACAAATCAAGACTTACCCAGCTCCGAATCCATGGCACTAACTTCTTGATCAGCTTAAGGAAATCCAATCTGTATCAAACAATTGGACTTAAGCAACATTCAATTCCAATAGACCTCTACAGATATATCAATCCTAATTCATCAATTACATAACCAAACAATCGCATAAAAATCCTTACCTAGTTTAGCATCAGTTGAACACAGCCAAGGGAATTCGTCGGAGCTTGCTGCTAACTGACCAACTCCTCTTGCCTTGGTGATTAATGCTCATAGCCGGTGATCGGTGAGTGAAGTGTGGCGATAGCATTGATTAGGTACAGTGACGACATCACCTAGCCAAGCTCACACTAAGAGGGGTCGATAATCGATCCAAGCAGCATGAGGGCAGCGGTTGAGCGAGGGCTTATGGGAGGAGATGTGGTGGCCTAAACAGATGGTGACCAACTATTGCTCGCGACAGAGGCAGTCGGCTATCACCCGCGGTGGAGGGGTAGGCGCCGATGCGGCTCGCAGTGGCTGATGATGAATGGTGGTAGCGGACGGAGGTACACCACAGTGGATTTGTCACTCACAGCGAGGATTGGATCCTCCTAAACTTAGCGATGACCGATCCCAGCAGTGGTTGGAGGATGGGAAGAGACGGCGATGTTGGATCAGCAAACAGAGGGACTGGCGACGAGGTGGCTCGGCGCTGTGGCTGGATTCGCGACCAGGGCTGCGACATCTGGCTCGCGTCGATTGGTGGTGACACACAAGCAGAAGGGACTGACGGTGAGAAAAGATGATGGATCAGCTTGCCGATGAGGCAAGCGACGATAGGCGGCAGCTGGCTCGGGCGTCGACGGTGGCAGATCGACCGATGCTACGGTCAATCGTCGAGAAGAGTCGCGCGATCGGGCAATGGAGAGTCGCAGTGGTGAAGATGGATCGATGCCCCACAGACATCGGCCACTGGCAGCGCTCGGTCGGTGCGGCCCACTCACCGTGAAGACCAACCTCGATGAGTGGGAAGTAGCGACGACGACCACCCTCGATCGGCAAAGAAAAGGAAGAGGAATAGGGAGATCGCGATGAGAAGAGATTGGGAGCTAAAGGAGGAAGAAAGAAAACGCTCGGCTTTTAATCCGTGATGTGAAACCGCGGAAAAAGGGTGGCTGGCGTTAATGTGAAAAAGCATATCGGGTTTAGCAAACGGGTTGGGGTTTTGGGGGTAACGGGTCGGTTTAATCCTATAATCAATTAATCCTTGGTTCAATTAAACCAAGATTCAATTAATTAACCCCATAGATTTCCGTTTAAGTCCAGAAAAATTTCTAAAAATTCTGAAAAAAATCTATAAGATAATTTCTTAATTAACAAGGGTATTTTTTTCGGTATCTTACATTCTCCTCAACTAATAAAAATTTGGTCCCCAAATTTCGTACTAACATGCAAAAATTATTTCAAGCAAGTTTCCGAAAGGACCACATACATTCCTCAAGTGAACAGATAAGGCTATCAAGCTCAGATAGTATCTTCCAGCTCCCACGTAGCCTCCTCATCGATATGATGTTGTCATCCAACCTTTACGAATCGGATGGTTTTGTTCCGCAACTAACGCTCCTTGTGACCAGGATCCACCCTGGAATCTCCTCATAAGTCGCATTAGGCTGAAGTGGAATTGCTACCTCCTTCAAAACATGATCAACATGCAACATGTATTTTCTCAGCATAGAATTAGGAAATATGTTGTGAATGTCTGCCAGTGTCTGAGGTAAAGCCAATCGGTAAGCTACACCTCCCATCCACGCCAATATCTCAAATGGCCAATATAGCGTGGAACTAATTTTCCCTTTTTGCCCAAATCGTTTCACCTCTTTCGTAGGTAAAATACACAGAAATACCTATTCCCCCAACTGGAACTCCAAAGGCCTTCGCGTCCGATCTGCGTAACTCTTCTGTCAACCCTGTGCCTTTAATAACCATCATCCGATGATGCGCACCAACTCTGCATCATGTTGGATACCCTATGACCCCCAATAGCTGTCATTCCCCAACCTCCTCCCACAACATAGGAGATCTACAGGGTCTGCCGTATAAGACCTCGGAAGGAGTCATCTGAATAGAGGAGTGATAACTGCCCTCATAGTTAAATTCCACTAAAGGAATGTGATCCTCCCAACTACTTTCATAATTCATGACACAAGATCTTAATAGATCCTCCAGAGTCTGAATGTTACGCTTAGACAGTCCATCAGTCTGCGGATGAAATGTTGTACTAAGCCGAAGCTCTATGCCCATAGTCTAATGCAGGCTCTGCCAAAATCGCAAGGTAAATCGCAGATCTCTATCCGATACGGTACTTAAAATTACCCCATGCAATCTGATAATCTTTCGATGATACAACTCTGCTGAACGATCCAACGGGTACAACCCATGAATAGGAAGGAAATTAGCTGATTTGGTCCGTCGATCCACAATCACCCAAATCGCATCATGTCCTTTATGGGTTCTAGGCAATCCCGCAACGAAAACCCATCGTGATATGCTCCCACTTCTAATCTGAAATCAGAATTTCCTGAAGCAATCCAATGGATTCCTGATGTTCAGCCTTCACTTACTGGCATACTAAACATCGAGCAGCAAAATCTGCTATATCTCTCTTTATACCGTTCCACCAGTATAAACGTTTCTAATCTCGGTACATCCAAGTACTATCATGATGTATAGCAAATCTCGAATAATGTGCCTCTTGTAGCAATTTTTTCTTAAGTGGATGTGTGTCCAGAACACATATCCATATTAGAGACGAAAAATTATCTTCTCACAAGAGAAGTCCATCTACCGTCTAAAATCCACTCCACCAACTCTGTAAATGCATGGGAGACTATGGCGATCAATCTCACTTATTGCAACTATTCTCGTTCAAGCAACTTTATAGTAGCTAGTCAAAACTCCATGAGCACTTACGTTCCATACATCCATAAATCTATATAATAACTACTAAAGTCACGTCATGTATATGACATCTTATCTCGTAGTTTCTTCTCTGTCGTAAGCATAAGATACGTCTCATGCAACTGTATTGGATTCGCTTCGATCCTTGAAATGATACGTTTGCATACAATATCCTTTTATCCACCCCGAAAGGATTAACTAATACTCGTGTAAAAGTTAACTATCGTCTAGGTCCTGTAAACTGGTTTCACCAGCTTCCGACTAAATGATTTCCATTATCACCCTTGTCAAACAAGTTCGTGGTATAGTAATGCTAAAACATTCTATCCACATCTACAATAATAACCAAATCATACAAGGAAAACCACCATCTACGGTGGTCGAGTGCGCAACTCCAACTACCACAATCAACAGTGGCCAGGTTACGCAACTCCAACAACCACGAACTGATCCAATCGTGTTCAGGATACACGATTCTCAAATCCAATGGCGACTAAATTGTTAATTAGTCTAACAACTTAATCTCAACTCATAAAATTCATACTTAGTATGAAATTGTCATCTTTACACACCTGTATCCTCTTTACTCTTCACTGATGATATATCAATCATCACAATGACCTTGATAATTGTATGACATCCTGTCACTATAATATCAATACTCCAGTCGTAAATCAACCCTAGAGTATACACAGGTGTCCTTTACTGAGCTAAACAGATCATCTATCCACAACAAAGGATATTTACTTTCAACAATTATTGCATTCCATCATCGATAATCAATGTATAATCTCAAAGGTCCATCTCTCTTTCAACAAGGAGTTCCGGATCTTCTCAAGGAGAAATACTGGGATAGATAAATATCCCCTCCAACATCTCCTACAATCGCAACTTATGTTCTTCCAATTTCTATAGTGTTTAGTAACACTTACACCAACAAAATTATCCCTCGTATGAGGTATTCAATATCGACACTATCTTCGAAATCACTCCGATCACCTACTCCACTTGCCTATGCAGCGGCAAGCCTAGAAGTTCATCCAAAACTACATCCGACTACTCTTGGATTATTCGTACATCTGGGTGACACAATCATGTCATAATCTCAACAATTTGACCATCCGTAAGGATATGTCTACAGCAAGGTATATCTATCAAAGTCTACGGGCACCCCTTGACTTCTTAATTGCTGGTCAACATCTCACCTGATAGTAGAGATACCACTAACCCACGAGTCGACGTATAGGAACCCTACTAATCCGAACTAAGAATGTTCTAGACAAAGATACTTGTAAACTACAAATATCTCTCAATATATTAACTCAGAGAGTAAACTAGGGTAATACCCTGAACGATCAATTATCTGTCGATCCGATCTAAAGGCTCCCCGTAGGTCTCAGCCTTTCTCTGAAGAGAACAAGATCAGATCCAACAGTCCGCGACAAAGCGGTCGCTTTTCTGCAACGAATAATCTAGGGATTTTCCAAGATCATCTGATCCCCATCACTTAATCCTACGAGATGCAACTGTAGAATACCAAATAGATACAACCATCGTCGTATACTCTCTCCTCTGTACAAAACCAATCCACATCTGGGGGTAACTGTTGTTGTTGTCTGCATGAGTCTTCTATGATGTCTTCTGCTGATGCTGCTTCTGTGCTGATCTCTGCTGAAGGGAAGTATCAAGGAACTCCAACCACGCCTGAGGTAGTAGGTTGTTGCTGATGAGATAACCCAATCTTCTGTATTGATCTTTGCTGTCGAGACGGTGCATCATCCTCCCGGAATACCATCGATAGTCTTCAACTGAGTCTTCAAAATACACCTCTTCCAATGTACTGATTGCTCACAATAGCAACAGATGAACTAATCCAATGAATAATCTAACATCGCGTGTCTTCATGATACGCACTGCATGCACATAATTCGGAGTCTTGCTTCTGATTTTACAAGATGTGCTCGAGAACATCCTAATGATCTGTGGTAGGTCTTCTATAATCAAAAAAATAGCTCAAGGCCTATGACTCCGATCTTGCTCCTTTTATCCAACAGTCGGAGACTTCTGACTCTAATAAGTTGACCTGCACTATCTGTTTATCGGTCTCCAACTCTTAAACACTTGTACGGAGTTATTTCTAAACTCCTGACTCAATCCACAGCTTCTGACAGGATCTGATAGAAGATCCAGTCATCTTAATCCAAAAGTAAGCCAATAACCGTGGGTGGCTTAAAACATCCCTTCATCTTCTTGTTGGGATGTATACTGAAAGCCTAGCTCTTTTGTATGGACATCTTTATTTTGAAATAAGAATCACATGATCATTGTTTGCACGTTATATTTATATGTGTGCATATTGTCTAATATTTTACATTGTAGATAACATGGTGCCTGGGTGCGACACAGAAGATCATGTTATCAGTCCCTTGTAGAATATAAGTAAAGGCTCACAACCAAGATGGTTTTGGACAAACCATTGGCATGGTTGTAGTGTAGTTTGGTATTGTTTTGTCTTGAACATAGAGTTACACTAGTACACTTAGGTGTATTGAGCAGGACCGACATAGAGGTGATTCAATTTATTGCTGACTACATAATTGAATCGGACCTCGGATATTATGTTGTACATGCTCTTAATCCCGATATAATAACGGGCACATGTACTTAATATTTATTTCTTTGATTTACCAGAGGGTGAGATTTCTATGGATTAAATCAATATGCCCCGTAAGTTGGGAAATGATATTATTTACATGGTGTGTCGTTGATTATAGGAGGAAATCGTGTCCTATATATTAGGTTGATGATGTCCCCTTCAGGAGCTCATAAGGTTCATCATGTAAACCCTGCAGGTTGACTTAGTCAACATGATGATAAGGTTGAGTGGTACTACTCGAGGAGTTAGATGTTAATTGATTGATGGTCAGTAAATCAATCAATTGACGGACATTCGATATCTTAAACACGGGGAGATGGATGTACAAATAATATATGGAGCCCATATTAATTTATGGGGGTTGGTGAGGTAGTTCGATGATGATCCTCTAGTGGAATGGAACATCATTGATGGATCAAGTTTGTGTGGTTCCGATCCATCGGGTGGCCAAGACCCAACTCCTCCTCATGGTCCCTATCGTAGCCTAATATAAACCTCATGAAGTCTAGATCAAATGATGGAAAATAAATCTCTAGATCCGACGGTTGAGATTAAAACCCTAGAATCGACGGTTGAGATTAAATCTCTAGATCCGACGGTTGAGATTAAATCTCTAGATCCAACGGTTGAGATTAAATCTCTAGATCCGACGGTTGGGATTAAAACCCTAGAACCGACGGTTGAGATTAAATCTCTAAATCCGACGGTTGGGATTAAAACCCTAGAACTGACAGTTGAGATTAAATCCCTAGATCAGACGGTGGAGATTAAAGGGGAGGGAAAGGAAAGCAAAGGGAGAGGAAAGATTGGATAAGGTGGGCGGCAAGTTTAAAAGATTGATAATTTTTTTTTTCTAATTCTATGCCACCTTGGGGGGCAAGATTAGAATTAGTTAAAAAAATTTTTAAGATTATAATTGGTGAAAAAAAAATTTTCCTATGCCACCTTGGGCGGCAAGATTATAGGAAGAAAAAATTTACTAATTCCTTGCTACCCTTGGGCGGCAAGAAAATTGGGAATTAGTTCCTATATTTTTGGCTACCTCATCAATAACCAACTTTCTCCTAAGTTCTATAAATAGGGGCTTAGGCTTGGGCGGCAAAAGGATAGAGGAAAAACCTAATTGAGATAAGGTGGCTTGGGCAGCAAGAAAATTGGATTAGGGTTAGGGTTTGGTTGATGGTGTTGGTCGGCAAGGCTTCTCCTTCTTCCAATTGTTGGCCGGCAACCCATCCTCCCTATTCCTCTTTGATTTGGCCGGCGCCCAAGTTTTACCTTTCCTTCTATGGTTTAGGTTGGATGGAATTAGGATGGCTTCCCTTGGGCGGCAACCAAAACCTAGATGGGATAGGATTGGGGTTGGGCGGCTAGGGTTAGGGTTTTGGGATTAGGGTGGGTGGCAACATGGAGATGAAGATCTTTTTCTTCTTCCTTCTAAGTGTTGGCCGGCCACTATCCATGTTCCCTATACCTTGGCCGGAGCTCAACCTATTCTCCTTCCCTTCATCCTTGGCCGGAAATTAGGAAAGCTTTGTCTAGGGTTTGGGCGGCAACAAGGAGAAGGATTGTTTTCCTTTCCTTTCTCCAAGTGTTGGCCGGCGCCCATACCCTTGGGGTTTCTCTTTCGGTTGGCTTCCATACTCCATTCCATCTTCTCTTTGGACCGGCGGCAAACATCATGCTTGGAGCTTGATGGTTGGTCCTAGATAAGAGATGAGTTTTGTTTCCATTTTGTTCTCTCTATTCTTGGGGCCGGCGGCATCAATCCTTTGTGGATTGGTGGTTGGCTCAAGCAAGAAGGGAAAGAGAGTTCTTCTTTCTTTGGATTGAAGAAGATCTAGGATGCTTCAACTTGTGGAGGATCTTCGCCCACACGAAGTCTACAAGGAGGTTAGGACATACGATAGAAGATCAAGAGGTATAAAAGTTTTATAACTTTTATTATTGTTCTTTGCATGTTCTTATTTGATATGCTAGCTTATGTTCTTTATGTTAGTATATGTTGATTATACTAGTTTACATTTGCATGTATTTGTATAATCATGGACCCCGATAAGAAACACAAAAACTGGCGATCCGTCCATCGTCTCTTCCGCGGCTAACCGACTAGAAGAGTTGTGTTGCTTGAACAACTAGTTTGTTCAAGCGATTGCTCGAGTCGTTAGCACGACGACGAATTGGTTGTGCTTAGGAAACTCATCCCATCCGGATTAGTTTTCATTAGTGAAAATTTTAATCCGGGGACATGGGAGCCGATGAGCATTCCGAGAAATAGCTCGTTGCCAACAATTGGTATCAGAGCCACGGTTTCCGGTTTTATGTGTTTTGGATTCGGTTACTTTCATGCACATATCATATATTTTGTATGTCGGATAATAGTAGGATGTGCGTAGGCTAACTTTTTGGTTGCAGGCATAAGATCCGACTATTATGGCTATATGTGTGTATGTAGTTGTTTGTGTGTGATTGTATGTATATTATTTGAATCCTCGGGGTTGACGAGGCTAAATTAGTATTTAATTTTTGTAATTGAATACGGCATTGTTTAGCCACTCTTTATTTTATTTTACTTTCGATCTAGATTTCATCTACACTTCCTCGTGGAGTATAGGATCGATGGATGTAAAATAAAATAGGTTTTATTCTCGGCTCGGATCTTCGGATGGCTTGTACATGGCATAGGAGGAGCGGACGAGGTGGCGACACGACAGGATGCGTATTGGAGAACAAAGCCATAATAGTTGGAAAAATTCTGTTTTTTTCCATATTTATTGCTGATTTGTTTTATATGCATGTTGTGTGTGCTTGAAAATTCCTCATTTTCAATTTACTAAGTGGGAGAGGGATATTTTAATTAATTCCCACGGCCTCCATTACAATTTGACGTGTGATGCAACAAACTTGCGTGTCGGCTCTGAGTGCCTTCCTCCCTGTAGATGAGTTTGTTTGCGGATCACTAGGTCAAATAATGGTTATAGGAAATTATCTAGGAGTGTGTGTACTTCCACAGCGGTAAGGCACATAATCCGAAATAATTCCCTTAGTATCATGTAATGGTGCACACTTAGATGCAAATATAAAGTATCCTCCCCATCGGAGTCACTGCTTTTATTTGTAGGGCCAAAGAGGAACCAACTATTAATTTTATTTGTTAAAAATTAAGGTTGACAAGATAATAAAATTAATGGGTAAAACCTCCTCTTACAAATGTAAAATTCGTATACGTCCACACAGCGTGGCATGCGATATTCTCGGTGTTTTGAGGTGTTGGTTGATTTTGGAATTTTATTGTTTTGAGGAATCAATAATATTTGAAATCTAAAGTAATGATCTATGTGATTCTTAGGATTTTCAAAATGACTTTCAGTCCACTTGTTGTAATACTAAAGGAGATAAACTTACTGTACCCAAATAATATTGATTGGAAAAAAATCTAGATATTGTCTTATCTGCTAGGAAGTACATGTATGCACTCTTCGAAGAGTATCCTCAAGCCATGGTTGCTCAAAAAGGTTTCTACTTCTAAGCCGAAAGGCTAGAAGAAGGAGAAACAAGGTGGAGCAAAGGTGGTGGGAGGATCTCAGGGAGGAGTGAAGAAGTCGAAAGGCAAGTACTTCACTTGCAAGCAGACTGGACATAAGAAGAAGGATTATCCCAATCCGAAGCAAGAACAAATGTATATCCTTTGGTCCAGTCATTGAAATATGGTTAGAGGCATTATCTATCGGCACCTGGTGTGTAGATACGAGAGCCACTAATCATGTCTGCAACACTTTGCAGGGGTTCCAGGAAACCCGACGACTAGCTAAAGAGGATATTACCATTTACTTGGGCAATGCCATGAAGATGGCGGCTATTGTAGTGGGAGATATTTTATTTATCTTTTTAAAAAAATAAAGTTTTTGGTTCTTAAGAATTTTCTTTATGTACCTTTATTTAGAAAGAATTGCTTTCGGTTTCTAAATTATGGATGGATAATCTGTTCCTTTTAATGACAGATTTGTTATAAAAGGAATAGGGACATTATCTATTCAGGTACATAGATAGGAAATTTATAACTTGAACCACAAGCTCCCACGATGCAAATAGAAGTTAATAACTCATCTTCTAATTCTGATAAGAGAAAAGAACCTTCGAAGATGAACCAAACATATCTTTGGCATCTAAGGCTTGGTCATATTAACCTGAGTAGAATTCAAAGGTTGATAGCCGATGGACCTTTGGGTTCATTAGTGGTGGAGGATCTCCCAACCTGCGAATCTTGCTTGGAGGGTAAGATGACCAAGAGGCCTCTCAAGGCCAAGGGGTATAGATACAAAGATGTGTTGGAATTGGTTCATTCTGATTCGTTTGATCCTATGTCGATCCAGGCAAGAGGTAGTTTTGAATATTTCATCTTTTTCATAGACAATTATTCAAGATGACACTACGATCTGATCGTAGTGGTGAATACCTCTTTGGAGAGTTTATGAATTACTTATCAGAGGCTGGGATTCAATCTCAATTGTCTGCACCTGGCACACCCCAGCAGAATGGTGTAGCGGAGCGAAGGAATAGGACTCTTATGGAGATGGTTAGATCAATGATGAGTTATTCTGACTTGCCAGATTCGTTCTGGGGATATGCTCTAGATACGGCGGTGTATATTCTGAACTTGGTTCCATCTAAATCAGTGCCTTCTACTCCCACAGAGTTGTGGACTGGGCGGAAGCCTAGTCTAAGACATATTCGGATATGGGGGAGTCCAGCACATCTGCTGAAGGCTGATGCTGGTAAGTTGGAACCTCGTACAGAAGTGCGCTTGTTTGTTGGCTATCCTAGGGGAACGAAGGGTGGTTTATTTTATAGTCCTAAAGATCAGAGGGTGATCGTTAGTACGAATGCCAGATTTCTAGAGGAGGACTATGTGATGAACCACAAGCCCATGAGTAGGTTTGTTCTTGAGGAGTTGACAGGGGAAGTCCCGACTTCAGTACCACCGGTATAAGAGGATATACCACATGTCACTGGACCGCGTGTCACAGAGGATACACAGATGATACCTCATTGTAGTGGGAGGGTTGTGAGACAGCCTGATAGATTCATGTTCTTGGGAGAATCTTCCGATTTGGTCCTTGGCAAATATGAACCTAATCCTTGGACATATGATGAGGCAATCCAAGATATAGATGCAGTATCTTTGCAAAGTGCAATGAATACTGAGATTAAATCTATGGATTCAAATCAGGTCTGGGAGCTCCTATGCATAGCAGCTCATATGGATTATGAGGTGTGATAGATGGATGTCAAGACAGCTTTCCTTAGTGGAAGTCTTGAGGAATCCATCTATATGAAGCAACCAGAGGGATTCATTACTAAGGACAAAGAGCATCTTGTATGTAAGCTTAATCGGTCCATTTATGGATTGAAGCAAGCTTCGAGGTCTTGGAACATCCGCTTTGAGGAGGTAAATCCAGTCTTATGGATTTATTCAAAGTTCGGATGAGTCTTGTGTATACAAGAGATGTGACGGAAACGTAGTGGTATTTTTGTACTATACGTAGATGACATTTTGGTGGTTGGCGACAACATCGAAATGTTATCAGACATAAGGGTATGGTTGTCCAAACAGTTTGATATGAAGGACTTGGGAGAAGTGGGTCACAACCTTGGGATCAAGGTTGTTATGCTTATCCCAAGCTTCATACATAGACACGATAATGGATCGTCTTAGCATGCAGAACTCCAAGAAGGGTTTTCTACCCTTCAGGCATGGAGTTCCTTTATCTAAGGAGATGTGTCCTACATCATCTGAGGAGATAGAGGAGATGAAGGCGGTTCTTTATGCTTCGGCAGTAGGAAGCCTCATATATGCGATGCTCTGTACGAGACCAGATATCTGCTTTGCCGTGGGCATGGTCAGCAGATATCAGAGTAATCCAGGACAGGGACATTGGACTGCGGTAAAGCATATATTGTAGTGCCTGAGAAGGACTAGGGATTATATGCTAGTTTACCGGGCAGACCAATTACTCCTTGTGGGTTACATAGATTCCGATTTCTAATCTGATAGGGATAGCAGTAAGTCTACCTCAGGTTTTGTGTTTACTTTTGGAGGTGGAGCCATAGTATGGAAGAGTGTCAAGCAGAAATGCGTGGTGGACTCTACCATGGAAGCTGAGTGTATGACAGCCTATTAGGCGGCCAAAGAAGCTGGGTGGCTTAGGAACTTCCTGATGGACTTGGATGTGATTCTTGGTTTGCCCAGAACTATCACAATTTATTGTGATAATAATGGTGCAGTTGCAAACTCGAAGGAACCACGAGCCCATAAGGCTAGTAAACACATGGAGCGCAAGTACCACCTGATACGAGAAATCGCTAAGGAGGTAGAAGTTGCTGTCGCCAAGATTGCATCAGAGGATGACCTGGTAGACCCTTTCACTAAGGCCCTTCTAGCGAGAGCTTTGATAGGCATGTGGAGGGAAGGGGAATCAGATGTATGGCAGTATGATGACAGCATAGTCTTTTAGTATAAGTGGGAGATTGTTGGGATGTATACTGAAAGCCTAGCTCTTTTGTATGGACATCTTTATTTTGAAATAAGAATCACATGATCATTGTTTGCACGTTATATTTATATGTGTGCATATTGTCTAATATTTTACATTGTAGATAACATGGTGCCCTCAGTGCACGTAAGATCATGTTATCACCCTTTGTAGAATATAAGTAAAGGCTCACAACCAAGATGGTTTTGGACAAACCATTGGCATGGTTGTAGTGTAGCTTGGTATTGTTTTGTCTTGAACATAGAGTTACACTAGTACACTTAGGTGTATTGAGCAGGACCAACATAGAGGTGATTCAATTTATTGCTGACTACATAATTGAATCGGACCTCGGATATTATGTTGTACATGCTCTTAATCCCGATATAATAACGGGCACATGTACTTAATATTTATTTCTTTGATTTACCAGAGGGTGAGATTTCTATGGATTAAATCAATATGCCCCGTAAGTTGGGAAATGATATTATTTACATGGTGTGTCGTTGATTATAGGAGGAAATCATGTCCTATATATTAGGTTGATGATGTCCCCTTCAGGAGCTCATAAGGTTCATCATGTAAACCCTGCAGGTTGACTTAGTCAACATGATGATAAGGTTGAGTGGTACTACTCGAGGAGTTAGATGTTAATTGATTGATGGTCAGTAAATCAATCAATTGACGGACATTCGATATCTTAAACATGGGGAGATGGATGTACAAATAATATATGGAGCCCATATTAATTTATGGGGGTTGGTGAGGTAGTTCGATGATGATCCTCTAGTGGAATGGAATATCATTGATGGATCAAGTTTGTGTGGTTCCGATCCATCGGGTGGCCAAGACCCAACTCCTCCTCATGGTCCCTATCGTAGCCTAATATAAACCTCATGAAGTCTAGATCAAATGATGGAAAATAAATCTCTAGATCCGACGGTTGGGATTAAAACCCTAGAACCAACGGTTGAGATTAAATCTCTAGATCCGACGGTTGAGATTAAATCTCTAGATCCAACGGTTGAGATTAAATCTCTAGATCCGACGATTGGGATTAAAACCCTAGAACCGACGGTTGAGATTAAATCTCTAAATCCGATGGTTGGGATTAAAACCCTAGAACCGACGGTTGAGATTAAATCCCTAGATCAGACGGTGGAGATTAAAGGGGAGGGAAAGGAAAGGAAAGGGAGAGGAAAGGTTGGATAAGGTGGGCGACAAGTTTAAAAGATTGATAAAATTTTTTTTTTCTAATTCTATGCCACCTTGGGGGGGGGGGGGGGCAAGATTAGAATTAGTTAAAAAAAATTTTAAGATTAGAATTGGTGAAAAAAAAATTTCCTATGCCACCTTGGGCGGCAAGATTATAGGAAGAAAAAATTTACTAATTCCTTGCTACCCTTGGGCGGCAAGAAAATTGGGAATTAGTTCCTATATTTTTGGCTACCTCATCAATAACCAACTTTCTCCTAAGTTCTATAAATAGGGGCTTAGGCTTGGGCGGCAAAAGGATAGAGGAAAACCCTAATTGAGACAAGGTGGCTTGGGCGGCAAGAAAATTTGATTAGGGTTAGGGTTTGGTTGATGGTGTTGGGCGGCAAGGCTTCTCCTTCTTCCAATTGTTGGTCGGCAACCCATCCTCCCTATTCCTCTTTGATTTGGCCAGCGCCCAAGTTTTACCTTTCCTTCTATGGCTTAGGTTGGATGGAATTAGGATGAGTTCCCTTGGGCGGCAACCAAAACCTAGATGGGATAGGATTGGGGTTGGGCGGCTAGGGTTAGGGTTTTGGGATTAAGGTGGGCGGCAACATGGAGATGAAGATCTTTTTCTTCTTCCTTCTAAGTGTTGGCCGGCCACTATCCATGTTCCCTATACCTTTGCCGGAGCTCAACCTATTCTCCTTCCCTTCATCCTTGGCCGGAAATTAGGAAAGCTTTGTCTAGGGTTTGGGCGGCAACAAGGAGGAGGATTGTTTTCCTTTCCTTTCTCCAAGTGTTGGCCGGCGCCCATACCCTTGGGGTTTCTCTTTCGGTTGGCTTCCATACTCCATTCCATCTTCTCTTTGGACCGGCGACAAACATCATGCTTGGAGCTTGATGGTTGGTCCTAGATAAGAGATGAGTTTTGTTTCCATTTTGTTCTCTCTATTCTTGGGGCCGGCGGCATCAATCCTTTGTGGATTGGTGGTTGGCTCAAGCAAGAAGGGAAAGAGAGTTCTTCTTTCTTTGGATTGAAGAAGATCTAGGATGCTTCAACTTGTGGAGGATCTTCGTCCACATGAAGTCTACAAGGAGGTTAGGACATACGATAGAAGATGAAGAGGTATAAAAGTTTTATAACTTTTATTATTGTTCTTTGCATGTTCTTATTTGATATGCTAGCTTATGTTCTTTATGTTAGTATATGTTGATTATACTAGTTTACATTTGCATGTATTTGTATAATCATGGACCCCGATAAGAAACACAAAAACCGGCGATCCGTCCGTCGTCTCTTCCGCGGCTAACCGACTAGAAGAGTTGTGTTGCTTGAACAACTAGTTTGTTTAAGCGATCGCTCGAGTCATTAGCACGACGATGAATTGGTTGTGCTTAGGAAACTCATCCCATCCGGATTAGTTTTCATTAGTGAAAATTTTAATCCGGGGACATGGGAGCCGATGAGCATTCCGAGAAATAGCACGTTGCCAACACTTCTTGAGCTATTAGGTGAGCATAAACTCTGCAAGTCTAACGACTCTGCATGATATTCTCGTTACCGATGATCACCCTACTTGAAGCTCAAGAATTTCTTACAATGTGTCACAGGAAGTGATGCGGGGAATTATTCTCTTTCAACATCACTAAACCATGATCAAGTGATATATTATTCCCCAAAGATTACTTTTTTGCATTTACCACCAAATACCGACTAGATCTCGATAATGGTATGCAAACAAATCTACTTTCTTTGTATAACCCAAGTTAAGTACCCAAAAGTATTTTCAAAGTTATACAACCCAGTACGAACAACTCAGGGATAAAAATCCCTATGAAACACTTTAAACTAGCCTTCCACTATCTGTATCAATAATCGTCTACTTGTCTTGTCCATTACCCAACAGGTAATGATCTGACTAGTATAATTAGTGAAAAATCTCTAAGACTGTAGTCTCTGATTTCCACCAAAAATATGACGACTTGACCCATGTTTCCCGACTCGGTATCAATCGGCTCTCAAAGGTAAATCACCTTTTCGACACAGGTTCAAGACTCACAGACTCAACAGGTCATTCCCGTGGTCAACTCATACCATGGTTACGAATAATAACCAACACACTATGGTTATTCCCAGTTATATACACTAATTGCATAGTCAATAAAAATCGAGAGTATAATTGCTAAGGTAACTCCGATTGGTCGCCTCGGTGGACGACCCCTACTATGAGTCTGCACAGGTATCATAACTCTGACTGTATACACCTATTGATCAAGTTTAGATAAATATCTACTAAACCATAAGTTATCAGGAATTCTTACCTCGTGCTGCTTGGAGCTCAGGCTGTTGTCCATCTCATCTCAGAAAACCAAAACTGAATAAATCGACTCCCGAGAATCCAAGACTCGACACAAAAACAACATTGTATGGCTTCGCAGAACCTAGGGATCTGATACCACTAAAGTTGTCACGCCCCGAGAGTATGTCATGCCTAAAAGCAAACGGACGACATCTCCCCTGTACGTGGCAACATCTCGTGTTAATACAAGGCCCGTAGGCCACAACAACAACAACATATATATATATGTAAACAAACCACAGCGGAAACTAACCACAACAACAAAACAACCTACACAGTGCATAACGGTATGACTAACCACATCACAACTATATACAGAAAACATCGGCAAAAACCCGAAACCATAAGTGTGTACATCACATGACAATCCACAACACATTACACCTCGAAAAAACTCAAAATACATAACACACATACGGAAAGCCCAAAACGACCACTAGAGTCTCGAAGGTGAGATGAGATATCAGCTAGCGGTGCTGCAAGTCGTCATGAAGACTTCTACCTGTTACCTGGGCGATAGAAAAACCCAGGGTCCGTGGTGGTGAGTGAAGGTAATAGGAAAAATATGTAAATATCAAATATCACATGTAATTCAACAGCATAACCTAAAGGTACAATAGGTATACCAGTATAATAAACATATACATGCATATACCATCTAACCAAATAAATAATGTATAATGCAGACATACCTGAAAATCTACTATGCTACTCTGATCCAACCTGATCAAATACTAACTCACAATATACTCATGATACAAGTCAAGGTATCTAATGGTCTATCCAATAAATATACAAGTATCCGACACAACCGTATAACAGATGCAAGAAGCATGCATGAATATGATGTACAACCAAATGTAGCAAACATAGTACAATCAAATGCAACATCACATATATATATATATATATATATATATATATATATATGGTAATATGCAAAAATGTCATAAGTCACAGCAATGCAGGATGCATGGTCATGCCGCCTCACCCTAAAGCTACCACGACCCCAGTGTGGCCTCGGTGGCTCGAGCATGACAACTGTCCCAACTCAACACCAACTACTACTCTCGAGTGGTCGAGTGGGTAGTATGATCGAGTAGCATATAAGCGTGAAGAGCAAGCTACACGATGGGGGTCCCTGTTGTTGGCCACTCCGGCAGTCACTATCCATGAGTGGTCGAGTATCACACACGCAGGACTACGACACGTAAATCCCACTATCACCGTCTATAGTGGTAGAGTGCGGCACCACAATGCTCTACCCTCACACCGGTTACTCCTCTTATGAGTAACCGTGGAGGCAGGATGACTGACGACCCTCTCAATCATAAGGGAGACTAGTTGCCAACATGCATGTAAATGATATGAATGCTCTGTCACAAATAGACATCCACCATAGACTCTCTATTCTACAGAGAGTCATACTAATCAGATCAATGCACTCTTTATCCTGCAGAGAGTCGTACTCAACTGATCATAACACTCTCTATCTTGTAAAGAGTCATACCAATCTAATCGACGCACTCTCTATCCTGCAGAGAGTCGTACTCAACTGATGAATGCACTCTCTATCCTGTAGAGAGTCGTACTCATCTGATCAACGCACTCTCTATCCTGTAGAGAGTCGTACTCAACTGATTATAATAAGCTAGAACCACCGGTCCATAGCGACACACTAAGTATCATTCACCTGACCATTTACACAATACATGGTCGGTGGTAAACATGCAACCTAAGGGTACTAGAATAACCATAGGTTCAAGACATTATCTACCTACAGATGACCTTTTTGCCCAATTTACAATCAGGTCATCATCCGGACTTTACTATTTGCACTTAACTAAATAAATTCTAGGTTACTTACATCACATATATATATATAACTTCTAAATCATGATAAAGGAAAATGTGATATCAACCTTTGAGCAAATATAGCCAATGACAAGTATCAAGCATAAGATAAATAAGAGTAGGGTCAAGATAATATGAACACCGAACATGCTCAAATCTATGACTAAATCTGGATGCAATTACATCTACCTGACCAGGGTAGGAAATTACCCACCTGCTATGTAAACCGTAACTATCTTCACGTCCAAAAGATTATTCCGAATCAAGGTCCTGTAGTTACAAAACATAAAGAGTAACTAAATGCTAGCATAATCAATCTATAGGAATAGGGATATAAGCCAATCCTAATCCCTGATCGATCAACCAAATCCCATAGTGATACAATCTCATACCATTCATTATTACCAAATCAACTCTCCAATTAACACTATTGTATCAACATATTACATAGCTATCATATACAAATCAAGACTTACCCAGCTCCGAATCCATGGCACTAGCTTCTTGATCGGCTCAAGGAAATCCAATCTGTATCAAACAATTGGACTTAAGCAACATCCAATTCCAATAGACCTCTACAGATATATCAATCCTAATTCATCAATTACATAACCAAACAACTGCATAAAAATCCTTACCTAGTTTAGCATCAGTTGAACATAGCCAAGGGAATTCGTTGGAGCTTGCTGCTAACTGCCCAACTCCTCTTGCCTTGGCGATTAATGCTCATAGCCAGTGATCGATGAGTGAAGTGTGGCGACAACATTGATCAGGTACAGTGATGACATCACCAAGCTGAGCTCACACTAAGAGGGGTCGATAATCGATCCAAGCAGCAGGAGGGCAGCAGTTGAGCAAGGGCTTACGGGAGGAGATGTGGCGGCCTGAACAGATGGCGACCAATTGTTGCTCATGACAGAGGCAGTTGGCTATCACCCGTGGTGGAGGGGTAGGGGCCAATGCGGCTCGCAGTGGCTGATGGTGAATGGTGGCAGCGGACGGAGGTACACCACAGTGGATTTGTCTCTCATAGTGAGGATTGGCTCCTCCTAAACTTAGCGACGACCGATCCCAGCGATGGCCGGAGGATGGGAAGAGACGGCGATGCTTGATCAGTAAACAGGGAGACTGGTGACGAGGTGGCTCGGCGCTGTGGCTAGATTCGCGACTAGGGCTGCGACATCTAGCTCGCGTCGATTGGCAGTGACACACAAGCAGAAGGGATCGACTATGAGAAAAGATGATGGATTGGCTTGCCTGCGAGGCAAGCGATGATGGGCGGCGGCTGGCTCAGGCGTCGGCGGTGGCAGATCGACCAATGTTATGGTCAATCGTCGGGAAGAGTCACGCAATCGGGCGATGGAGAGCCACAGTGGTGAAGATGAATCGACGCCCATAGACACCGGCCACTGGCAGCACTCGACCGGTGCTACCCACTCACCATGAAGACCAACCTCGACTAGTGGGAAGCAGCGACGGCGACCACACTCGATCGACGAAGAAAAGGAAGAGGAATAGGGAGATTGCGATGAGAAGAGATCGGGAGTCGAAGGAGGAAGAAAGAAAACGCTCAGCTTTTAATCCGTGATGTGAAACCGCGAAAAAAGGGTGGCTGGCATTAATGGGAAAAAGCAGATCGAGTTTAGCAAATGGGTTGGGGTTTTGGGGATAACGGGTCGGTTTAATCCTTTAATCAATTAACCCTTGGTTCAATTAAACCAAGATTCAATTAATTAACCCCATAGATTTCTGTTTAAGTCCAGAAAAATTCTATAAGATAATTTATTAATTAACAAGGGTATTTTTTTCGGTATCTTACAATGGATGTATCCCTTTGAGCGATATTTGTGAAGGCTAAAAAAATATGTTCGTAATAAAGCACGACCTGAAGGATCTATTGCAGAGGGGTATATTGTAAATGAGGCCTTGACTTTCAGTTCGTTATATATGAGTCAGATTGAGATAAGTTTTTCTAGGCCGAAATGGAATAAAGATGTCCAACCATCAAAATGCAAATTGTGTTTTCTCATAGGAAACAAAAGTCTTTGGCAACCAACAAAGTCTAAAATTGCCATTGTCATTGTTTAAGAAAGCACATTGGTATATTCTGAACAATTGTAAAGAAGTCGACCGATATCGAAAGTAAGTGTTTACATTAAGTTATTACTTTAATTCTATTTCATTCACAGAGTTTAAATTGATTAAGTTTTATACCATGAGCATCTACAACTTGTGTCCCAAAAGGTTCATGCTGATCAAGTAATGCAATATCACGAGCGAGATTTCCCATTGTAGTTTAGGGATAAAATTATAGCACTAAATTTTTTTACATATTCAGATATCATAGATGAGTTGTATTATTTAGCAATGGGACCTGATGCTGAAGTTCAACTGTATGATGCATACATAGTAAATGGAATTCGATATCATATGATGTCTCATTATTCACGTAGAACTACTCAAAATAGTGGAGTCAGTGTATCATCCTCTGATGATGGGGACAATTTGGATTTTTTTGTTGTGCTGAAGGATGTGACTCAAATATTTTACTCTTTCAGGTATAAAGTTTGATTATTTTGGTGTGAATGGTTCCAATGTAATCCAAAAAAAAATCGTTGGTGGAAGAGTATAATCTCTTATATATTAAAACATGGTATAATGATTGTTGGTGCAACAATGCTCCAAGCATTTATATATGTTTTGATGTTTGGATAATCATCTAAGTGAGGCAATGTTTTATGATCTAATTGCGAATATGTTTAAGTGACAGGGAAATCCAAGGATGAAGCCTTGGTAAAAGAGAAGTCCAAGTATGATCTTGCAAGGAAAGTCCAAGGGACGGACTTGGCAACATAAGACCAAGCTTGTAGTCTTGGCAGCGTAAAGTCCAAGGTGAACCTTGGCAAAGGAAGACCAAGTATGATCTTGGCAAGGAAAGTCCAAGGGATGGACTTGGCAGCATAAAGTCCAAGTGAACCTTGGCAAAGGAAGTCCAAAGTAAGGTCTTGGCAGCATAAGTCCAAGCTTGGAGTCTTGGCGGCATAAAGTCCAAGCATTTGGCAACCCAAGACATGACGAGGCCGAAGGAAACTCTTGAAGGCAGGCGCAAGGCTGAAGGAAGAGTTAGAAGGTCAAGTCTAGGTCTAGGGTGTAAAATCAAGTGTAAATTACTCTCGATGTATCGCTCAATCGAGTCGTTGAAACTCGACCATCACGATCGCTTGATAAAGGATCGATCGATTACCATCGATCACCGACCGCTAACAAAGGGCAGTCGACTGATCAACGCAAAAACGAGCACAGAATGTAGTCGCACTCGACTGCTACCTGCGATCACTCGACTGATCGCTCCATTAGTCGACTGATGGAGGGATCAGTCGACTGATCACCTGGCCGTTGGAAATTGTGGCTACGAATCTCTGTGGAGATCTCGATTCAGAAGCCGTTGGCTTCGGCGGCAGTCGACTGATGGTAAGCATCAGTCGACTGATCGAGGCCCAACGGGAAAAATAGCCCCTCTTCTATAAAAAGGGGCCTTGGGGAGCTTGGTGAAGCTAGTGCTCTCATTCCTAACTACACCCTCGTGCTCACCAAGCTTTCCCAAGTGTTTTAGCAATTCAAAACCTCCTCTTCTCTAGTTCTTAATCATCCATCATTGTAAAGAAGAGGAGAGCATTGTAAGAAAGGTTTCTCCACCTTCGTTCATCCAAAAGAGAAAATAGTGAAGCTTGGCTGGGACTAATCCACCTTACGGATTGCCGTGGAGTAGGAGCGTCATCTCCGAACCACGTACATCGGGTGTTAGCGTTGCTTTCATCGTTTTCTTACTTGTATTCTTATTCGTATTTGTATTGCTTCCGCTAACTAACTTGTAGAAATGAAGAAAGGCTAATCACCCCCCCTCTAGCTGCTACAAAGATCCTAACAAGTGGTATCAGAGACCGGATAACTTGGAAGATCTCACCATCAACCAAGGCATCAATGGCTCTTCAATAGGGATATAGCACCGCCAAGCCACCACTCTTCGATGGGAGTCATTTTGCATATTGGAAAGGTAGGATGAAATATTATCTTATGAGTAACATTGAAATTTGGCATAGTATTGTAGATGGCTTCGAGGAACCGGTGGATGAACATGGAAACCCTATTCCGAGCAAGGATTGGATGAGGGAAATGAACCAGAAGTTCGAATCAAATGCCAAGGCGGTACTCACCATTCAATGTGGCATTACAATGGAACAACTCAACAAGGTGGGGCCTTTCGAATCCGCCAAGGAATTATGGGAAAAGCTCATTGAGCTAAATGAAGGATCCAAGGAGTCAAAGAGGGCCAAGAAGGACTTACTAATTGGACAACTTCAAGCCTTCCAAATGAAGATGCATGAAACCGTAAGCCAAATGCATGGAAGGTTCAAGGAGATTGTGAATGGACTTCACATCATAGGTGAGCGAGTTGACAACCGGGACTTGGTAAGATACATACTTCAAGCATTTCCTAGAAATTCTTTATGGACTTCTATAGTTGATGCCATTAAGGTAACTAGGGATCTTTCTCAAATTAAGATTGATGAATTATTTTGTGAGTTTGAATTACATGAGCAAACTAACATGTCCTCTAAGGAAAAGGGTTTAGCTTTATTTGTTGAAAAGAAGGAAAAGAAGAAGAAGGAAAGAAAAGAAGCATCATCATCATCCGAATCAGAGCATGACTCAAGTAGTGATGAAGACTCATCTAGTGAGATGGCAAATTTTGTCAAGAAGCTCTATAGGAAATCAAAGGAGTTCAAGAGTAGAGAAGCAAGGAAGGGGTCCCATTCTTCAAAAGGTAAGTTTAGTGGTAATTCAAGTTTCAATAACAATGTGATTTGCCATGCTTGCAACAAGAAGGGGCACATAAAGCCAAATTGCCCGGAGCTAAAGAAGAAGGAGGAAAAAGAAAAGAAGAAGAAGGAGAAGAAGGAGAAGAAGAAGAAGGAAGCCATGGTGGCTCAAACCACATGGGACACACCAAGTGTTGAAGACTCCTCCGATGATGATGAACTTTGCCACATCACGCACCATGTGGTACTCATGGCCCTAGGAGATGACTCGGGTACATCAAGCCAAGAAGACTCCTCAAGTGATGAATCGTCATCTAGTGACGATGAGGTAATGAACTCTCCCAAAGTTAAGCTTCTTTATCAATCAATTGCTTATCTTAAAGAGGCTCTAGATAAGTCTAGATCTAAGGTTAAGAGAATGAAGGTAGAACTAAAGGCAATTAGGAATGAAAAACCTTCACATGTCGATTCTTGCATGCTTAAGGAAGAGAATGACAAACTTAAGGATGAGGTTGTTGAGTTAAAAGCATGTTTAGAAAAATTTTCAAATGGCTCAAAATATCTTGATATGATCCTTAGTCGACAAAGAGCCGTTTACAACAAGGTCGGTGTAGGATATAAGCCAAAAGAAAAAGAAGTTGCCTATATTTCATTGATTAATAGGAAAGCAACCATTAAGGGTAAGGTCAAGAAAGCATGGGTACCTAAGAAGTTTTTACTTAATGCTACCGGTCCAAATGTTTGGGTACCAAAAGCTTGTGTTTTTCATGTGATTTAGGTAGGTGAGCAAGGTTTGTGGATTGTGGATAGCGGTTGCTCAACACATATGATCGGGGATGTGAGCAAATTCTCCACAATTAAGTATGTGAAGAAGGGAGCGGTATCTTTTGGAAATAGTGGAAAACTCAAGATATTAGGTAGAGGTACAATTGAGGTATCCCCCAAAATTGTCATTCACAAAGTTTTACTAGTTGAAAATATGAAATTTAATTTATTAAGTGTTAGTCAACTTTGTGATGCAAGCTACCATGTTTCTTTTGAATCCTCTAAATGCATGATTAGACACAAGAAATTAAATGATTGTATGTTAGTTGGATATAGGAAATCAAACATTTATTATGTTGATCTTTCATATGCTTCTAACATTTCTACTAAGTGTCTTGTTGCAAAAGAAGAAGAAAGTTGGCTATGGCATAGGAGATTGGGGCACATCAACATGAAAAACATAGCCAAGGTAGCCAAGGTAGCCAAGTTGGAGTTGGTCAAAGGGCTACCAAAGATCAAATATGTCAAGAACAAAATGTGTGATGCATGCCAAGAAGGAAAACAAACAAAGGCATCACACAAAGGTAAAACCCTAACTAATACCTCTTTACCATTAGAATTATTGCATCTTGACTTATTTGATTGTCATAGCACTCCCTCTTTAAATGGTAACAAATATTGTTTAGTTATAGTAGATGATTTTTCTAGGTATACTTGGGTCTACTTTATGAAACATAAGGACGATACCCTAGAAATAATCATAGGATTTAGTAAAAGGATTGAAAATGAAAAGAGTCTCAAAATCAACCGGATCCGTAGTGATCATGGTGGTGAATTTGAGAATTCTAAATTTTCACATTTTTGTTTAGAGCAAGGGTACAAGCATGAGTTCTCTTGTCCTAGAACACCCCAACAAAATGGGGTGGTGGAAAGGAGAAATCGTGTCCTACAAGAGGCGGATAGGACTATGCTTAATGCATATTCTCTACCTAGCTACTTGTGGGCGGAAGCGGTTAATACCGCTTGCTATATCCAAAATAGGGTTCAAATCCATAGGTTTTTAGGAAAGACACCATTTGAATTATGGAATGGGACTATTCCCACAATTCATTATTTCAAAGTCTTTGGATGTAAAGTTTATATTCTAAATACCAAAGATAACTTAGGAAAATTTGAATCCAAAGCGGATGAGGGAATCCTAGTTGGATACTCATCCACAAGTAGAGGATATAGAGTCTACAATAAGAGAACCCAAGGGATTGAGGACTCCTCCAATGTTCAATTTGATGAAACCACTAGTACCTACCCTAGAAAGTCCTCCATTGATAAGGATATTAATGACAATAATCAAGACATTACCCAAAAACTTCAAAATTTGACCATTAGGGGTAATGATCAAGGGGGAGGAAGAGGATATTCCGATGATAAAAGGAGGGTGAAAGATAACCATGATCAATTTGAAACACCTTCTAGAACCCTAAGAATTCATCAAGATCATCCACTTGACCAAGTAGTAGGAGATCTATCTTAAGGAGTAAGAACTAGGTTATTCCATAGACCTCCTACTAGTCAAGTAGCTCTCATTTCACAAATTGAGCCCAAATCGATCAATGATGTCTTACATGATCCGGATTGGATTTTGGCAATGCAAGATGAATTGGCTCAATTTGAGAGGAGTCAAGTATGGGAGTTAGTACCTAGACCAAATGATAGCACCATAATTACTACAAGATGGGTCTTTAGGAATAAGCTAGATGACCAAGGAAATATCACAAGAAATAAGGCTAGGTTGGTTGCTAGGGGATTTGATCAAGTTGAGGGGCTTGACTATGATGAGACTTATGCCCTGGTTGCTAGGTTAGAATCTATTAGAATTCTCTTAGGGTATACTTCCTATATGGGATTTAAACTTTACCAAATGGATGTTAAATCGGCATTCTTAAATGGTTATATTAAGGAGGAAGTATATGTAGAGCAACCACCCGGATTTGAGAACATAGATTATCCAAACCATGTATGTAAGCTTAGGAAAGCATTATATGGGTTAAAACAAGCTCCTCGGGCATGGTATGAAAGATTGTCATCTTTCTTAATTTCTAAGGATTTTAGAAGAGGCCAAGTAGATCAAACTTTGTTCATAAAGTCAACATTAAAGGATATATTCATAGCCCAAGTATATGTTGATGACATCATTTTTGGGTCAACAAATGATGATCTTCTTCAAGACTTTATAAAAAATATGGAAAATGAATTTGAAATGAGTTTAGTTGGAGAGCTTACCATTTTCCTAGGTTTACAAGTCAAGCAAACCAATGAAGGGATTCACATTTATCAAACCAAATATGCAAATGAAATGATCAAGAAATTTGGTTTGGAGAATGCCAAAATTGTAACCACTCCTATGGCCACTAGCACTAGAATAGATAGTGATCATGAAGGTAAATCAATTGATCTTAAACTTTATAGGAGTATGATTGGTAGCCTACTATACCTAACCGCTAGTAGACCCGATATCTTATTTGCGGTAGGTATGTGTGTAAGATACCAATCTTGTGCCAAAGAATCACATTTGGTAGCCGTTAAGAGAATTTTAAAATATATTAAAGGCACCCTAAATGTAGGACTTTGGTATCCTAGGACTAGGTCGTTTGAATTGCTTGGGTATACCGATTCCGATTATGCCGGGAGCAAATTGGATAGGAAAAGTACTAGTGGTGGATGCCAATTTCTTGGGTCCTCCCTAGTTAGTTGGAGTAGTAGGAAGCAACATTGTGTTGCTTTATCAACCACCGAAGCCGAATATGTGGCAATGGGTGGTTGTGTAGCTCAACTACTTTGGATGAGACATACTCTTGTGGACTATGAGCTACACTACTCTAACATTAAAGTTTATTATGACAATGTGAGTACTATCAACTTGACCAAAAATCCGGTACATCACTCTAGGACCAAGCACATTGAAGTAAAACATCACTTCATAAGAGATCATGTGGCAAGAGGGGATATTGAACTTAATTATGTAGAATCTAAGTCCAACCTTGCCGATATCTTCACCAAAGCTCTTCCCGAAACCGAATTTTCATCATTAAGGAGAGAGCTTGGTATGTGCTTTGTAGAGTAAAATTCTAGGTTTGCATGATCCTATACTTATATAGTATCTTTATACCTTGATGCATCTCACAAAAGCCTTAAGAAACCTTGATTTTTGTATTGAGATACTTAGAAATATGTGAGATGATAGGGAAGGTGTACTTGGCTCATCATGCTTGTTATGATGCATTACTATGAGCCAATAACACACCTAGAGACATAAATAGCTTATGGACCAATCATGGGGAAGGCTTGTATTCAAGTAATGGATACATAGCTCTAAGAACATGGTTGGAAATTCCAAATCATATATATTTTAAACTATATTCATCATATTTTGAAAAATAGTTTTCAAGTGGAACACAAAAGTGATACAAAGTTTGTAAAATCTTTAGAACTTTTGTTAGGTTCCAAGTTTGTATCAATATTGAAATCTGGAAAACATATATTTTTAAAACTATTTTTCCTTAATAAAGTATGATCTCAGAAATGTGTACACAAAATTTCATAATTTTTCGAGGTTTCTAGAATTTCTAATGCATTCCTGAAGTTGGGCTGAAAATGCTGAAATTTTGATTTCAGGCGTAGCAGTCGACTCGTTCAGAAACCAATCGACTGATACACTGTATTTTCTGATAAATAGCTCCATTTTTTTATATTTAGTGTATCTTTGATGTCCTAAAACTATAGTATGGTAATATTGTGTATACACAAAGTTTTAGGACTGTTTAATGCAGTGTTTTAGGGGGAATTTCATAAATTATATCTTTTTCATCCCCAAAATCCATTGTTGGTGCAAAGTTAGGACTTAATTTGTGGATTTTTTTTATGCTTTGCTTCAAATATTGTTTACACATTATAAAGCATATCTTGGATTAAGGGGGAGCTTAATTCCAATCTTATACCTTAGTCCAAGATCCAACACCTTAATTCTTTCATGTTTGAATCCTTCTCTTTTTGATGTATGTCAAAGGGGGAGAAAGAGTGTTTAAGTTATAATTCATATTGAAAATATGATTATGTGTGTATCTTTAAAGATCTAACTTAAATGA
Organism: Wurfbainia villosa; assembly: GCA_025175895.1. NCBI lineage: Eukaryota > Viridiplantae > Streptophyta > Magnoliopsida > Zingiberales > Zingiberaceae > Wurfbainia > Wurfbainia villosa. Next base: position 122,806,483 of record CM045990.1, read on the forward strand.
TTGCCACACATCAAAAAGGGGGAGATTGTTGGTGCAACAATGCTCCAAGAATTTATATATGTTTTGATGTTTGGATAATCATCTAAGTGAGGCAATGTTTTGTGATCTAATTGCGAATATGTTTAAGTGACAGGGAAATCCAAGGATGAAGCCTTGGTAAAAGAGAAGTCCAAGTATGATCTTAGCAAGGAAAGTCCAAGGGACGGACTTGGCAGCATAAGACCAAGCTTGTAGTCTTGGCAGCGTAAAGTCCAAGGTGAACCTTGGCAAAGGAAGACCAAGTATGATCTTGGCAAGGAAAGTCCAAGGGATGGACTTGGCAGCATAAAGTCCAAGTGAACCTTGGCAAAGGAAGTCCAAAGTAAGGTCTTGGCAACATAAGTCCAAGCTTGGAGTCTTGGCGGCGTAAAGTCCAAGCATTTGGCAACCCAAGACATGACGAGGCCGAAGGAAACTCTTGAAGGCAAGCGCAAGGCTGAAGGAAGAGTTAGAAGGTCAAGTCTAGGTCTAGGGTGTAAAATCAAGTGTAAATTACTCACACTTGATAAGTATCGATCGGCCCGATACGATGTATCGATCGGCCGTCGTGCTCGATCGAGTCGGTTGAAACCTTGACCATCGATCATTGCTTTGGCGATGGCGTCGATCGATGTTACCATCGATCGGCCCGCCAACGATCGGCGATCGATCAACACAAAACGAGCACGAATGTAGTCGCGCTCGATCGCTACTGCGATCACTCGAGTCGCTCCATTAGTCGATCGATGGAGGATCACCGTCGATCACCGCCGTTGGAAATTGCGACTACGAATCTCGCGAGATCTCGATTCGTGAAGCGTTGGCCCGGCGATCGTGATGGTAAGCATCAGTCGACTGATCGAGGCCCAACGGGAAAAACAACCCCTCTTTTATAAAAAGAGGCCTTGGGGAGCTTGGTGAAGCTAGTGCTCTCATTCCTAACTACACCCTCGTGCTCACCAAGCTTTCCCAAGTGTTTTAGCAATTCAAAACCTCCTCTTCTCTAGTTCTTAATCATCCATCATTGTAAAGAAGAGGAGAGCATTATAAGAAAGGTTTCTCCACCTTGGTTCATTCAAAAGAGAAAATAGTGAAGCTTGGCTGGGACTAATCCACCTTACGGATTGTCGTGGAGTAGGAGCGTCATCTCCGAACCACGTACATCGGGTGTTAGCGTTGCTTTCATCGTTTTCTTACTTGTATTCTTATTCATATTTGTATTGCTTCCGCTAACTAACTTGTAGAAACGAAGAAAGGCTAATCACCCCCCCTCTAGCCGCTACAAAGATCCTAACAATGATGACCCATTCATTTTGGCTAACCAAGTAAATCAAGTGTATTATTTGAATGATATCAAATGTGGAGGTCATTGGAAGGTCGTGCAAAGGGTTCACCACCGAGATATATATGAAGTAATTGAAGTTGATGACGTATCTGAAGATTTTGAGGGTGGTAATATCTTGATCATAGAGCCAAACTAAGAGATTTCATCCAATGATTCAACTTTAATAGTCAGTGAAGACTTAGCAATAACTCAACTTTGTCGATTAGATGTTGAGCATCACCAAATTAATATGGCAAATGCACAAGTGGATCTAGATATGGGCGCTCAAAGTAATCGTATTGTCGATGGTGAAGATAGTGAAATTGATAGTGAGATGGATGATTATTTATTCTTTTCAGATGATGATAGTGATTAGATATATTTACACAGTATTTATATTGTTCTTCATTTATATTTCATGTATTTAATATAATCTTTTTTTTTATGTCGATCTGTATATAATGCTTATGTCACAGCTATGCCGCTTAAGAGAATTGAGCACCCTCCAATTGTGCCTACGCTTGACGATGACAGTGCTCCTGCTCATACTAGTTAGTTATGTGGTTTAATTTTAAGTATGTATATTTTGTTTCCTATATATTTAACTTGTTAATTGTTAACATTCTTTGATTTACAGTTCATCCGGCACGTAGAGAGACACGAGACACACACTCCGATCGGCTCCGATGGCAAATTGAGGAACGGGGTAGATTACCCATTACCTTCCGTAAGAGCGATGGTCACTCTATCGGGACAAATGCAGCTGCTTTTATGACAGAGTTAGGTCTGTCAATTAAGAAGTTCACTCCCCTACAAGCTAAGAGCTGGAAGCATATCCCCGTGGATAATAAACAAATGATCTATCACCGATTATCAGTAAGTACGAATATTTTGATACTATATAATCAACCGTCATTTGTCAATAAATTTTAATATTGGTATTTGTAACGACCTGGCCCCTATTGGCGGAATTCGGCGACCCCTATTGGTCGACGACCATCGCCCCTGTTGGCCCGTCGTTACTCACCTGGACTTCCCACACCTGGAAGTGGGTTTTTGCCTTCCCCAGGATTCGAACTCTAGACCTCCAGGCTAAGTACTAAAGTTTATGAATCCTGGTAACCAAGTGATCTTGGATTTCCTTCGGCGTCGCTTCGCATGACACAGCCATCGTTCCTTCTCCTCGTGCGCCTGCTACCACTGCCGGTTGCCCCTTTCCCCGCGCACCGACCACAGCTAGCTCGTCGTCACCGCCATTCACAGTGGCCAGGTCACCGTCATTACGGTTGACATCCGCGTCGCCGCCTCCTCTCGATTTCTCCTCACGCAGCCACACCGTCGAGCCTCTCTTCCTCGCGTCGCAACCGCCGCAGCACCTTTCCGCCGCCACCCCGGTGCGTCGCATGCTCGCCGTCCGACGTCGAGGTTACGCCGACGTCATCGGCACGGCAGCCGCCAAGCGCGCCTCTGCAGGTCGCGAGCATAGCCCTCGTGGCGTTTGCAGCCACGGTGTCGTCATTCTTTATTTCTTCTTCCCAGCGCCTTTGCTATCGGATCGCCGTCGTGAGCCCTCTGCCTCGTCGGTGATCGTGGTATCTAGGTCAAAATTGGGGATTTTCTGCTGGTGAGATTCCAATCGGTGGTAAGCTCAATTTGTTTCTTCTATTCGTCGGTAGTGGTTAATTTTTAATTAATTGCGATGTTAGGTTGAAGTGGTCGGCTGTGAAACAAGGGTTGAGTCACCTGTAGAGGTTGGGAACAGTAGTGGTGAGGGCTGTGAGGGTCTATTTGGGGGAGTCGTACGGTTAGGGTTGGAGGTGGTCGTGCAGGGTCGGTTGTGTGGCGGCTGATTTTGGGGTTTTGGTTGGTGTGATTGGGTTGCTATTGGTTTATGCGACCATATTGGTATGTTAAGTGGCGAGGAGTAGTTCGAATGTGTTATTGAGTAATTGTAATTGTATTCAGTGGAGATATATTGTTAGTTGATTTCGGATAAATTCTGGGTTGTGAGATGGATAATATTTTCATATGATGAGTATTGATCATGGTGAGGTCAATTGCAAGGATATGTTCTTGGATTGAAGAGTTAATCACAATTTGTGATCTACGGGTTGAGGGTCTACTTGGGGATACATAGTAGTAAATTAGCACGTTGTCGTGTGCTTGGATTTGATGGATTTATTTTGGGTTAATTAGTTATGTAGAAAAATCGATTTAAGTATTCGATTTGTCGGTGAATTGCATATTGTGCTTAACAATAGTTATGCTGTATGTAGGTTTTGAGGCGAGTTCACTTCGTGACGATTTGGTTCTTTTGCGGACATCATTTTATCAGGCGGGTATTTTGACTTATTTTTTAGATATAGTCAAGTTGATATGTTAGTTAGGATAGCTTTAAATAATTTTCATGCGTATATGCCTAGTATGTTTTTGTGCCTATTGATACATGCATTGGATAGGATATGATTTCTATCTTCCCTGATTTATTTGGATCATTGTTCCTTGGATCATAGATACGCACTTATTGACTGTGCGTATTATTCGGATAGGTATTTTTGGTAGGATTTACATGTTTTAGTATCATGCACCATTTTTGCATGATTGCATCGAGCCGAGGTTCCATTATTGTTGAGCCCGACGGTTACATAACTCTGCACACCGTCACTCATGGGTTAGTGGTACATCGTGAGGTGTGTGCGATTGCTCTGTCGAGCTCATTGGTCCGCTCATGGGTAGCGATGAGGCAGCGTGGTAGCGGGCAGGGATCCCTCCTCTGGTCTATGACACCGGGAGATGAGAGCTTAGCTCCCCCACTATGTTTGGGGTAGGAGGATAGGTGTACTCCGACAGCATCCTGTCCACTCGGTCACTCAGGAGCAGTGATGGTAGAGTGCACAGTTGTCATAGCCCTACCCACTCGACTTCACCATCGCGTGTGAGGCGGCTGACTGGCGTCAGGGGTGACCATGTCATATGCACGACATGCATTTTTGCACGGATTGCATTTGTATTGTGTTTGCTGCATTATTATATTGATGCCTTGGATGTTGCATATGATTGCCATGCATACAGGATTTATATTCATATATGATGATGACTTTATCTCTTATAGTAGGGCACATACTCCTATATCAGGGTAGGAGATTCAAGTGAGTACAGTCCTTTTGCATTTATTTCTTGCTTACCATATATATGAGACTGTACTGACATGATTAGTATTGTTAGCTATATCTTGCTATTCATATCGACTAATATCCGCTATGTTCTTTGAACTTATCCCGTGGTTTTATATTTATTTCAGGATGAAGCTGTCAGGAGAGTCCAGTTGTCAATCCCCCTCGTCGAAATGGATAGGTTTATTGGTCTTATGGTTTTGGATGTTTGTATAGAGGATATGTTTAGGTCCTGATGTTTTGGTTATGTACTTGTGGAAGTTTGGGAATATTTGTGGTGTCCTTATGGACTATTCAATTATTTGGTTGTATGTTCCTGCTCAGATGGCAGAAGGGGTAAGTCTAGATGTGATAGACTTCATTTATTTACTATGATGGTTGGCCTGAGGCCTTATGATCTGCGTGTGTAGATGTGGTATGTTCCGGTCGTGTTGACCGATGTATAGTGGTCGTGTAGGCCTTGTATTAAAAATTGGTATTGTCACCCGTACAGGGGAGGTGCTATCGGATTTTTGTCTGGCGGAGATCCCTCGGGGCGTGACTGTATTTTTTTTAGGCTGCTTTCGATATCAGTTTTATCGATGAGGCAACGTTGGTAAGAAATGAGACCGACAGGTTAATGAGTGCAAGGTATAGAAACAATAGAAATAAGATGCACACTTATTATAAGAGTCTACTGCATCTCTCCCCTACCGAGCGCTGACATCATATGCTGATCGAGTATTGTTAGACACGGGAAGATTGGAACTATATGTGCGATTTGTTTGAATCAGATAAAATTTAGGTAACTAAATCTATACAAATTAAGTTATTTGTACTATAACTCATGTTTTAAGGTTTATCTTAAGATATTTTTATATTGTAGACAGGATCGGCAATAAATGCTCAAAATCGAGCACAACTACCATTTACCCATCGAGGTGGCTCTAAATCATTCATCTAATACAGTTATGACAGTGTAAGTACAAAATTTATAGTTACAGTATATTGTTTGATATTTTTAATATTAACACATTATAATATTTTTCAGACCGATCAGTTTCAGAGAAAAGATCGAATTATTGTCTTTAATACAATACACTGTAGCTCGTCAAAAGGGTGGAGTAGGGAGAGAGCTGAGGCTGCATACATAAGATATAATCGATAAAATTTAGTAAAGTTATTTTTAAATTTGCATAATTATTTGTAAATATATTAATAATATGTTTGTTATTCTTAGGGTGATATGGTGAGACTGCGAGATGAACACATTCAATTACAAGAAATCGGAGATGATATCGATGTTGTTCAGATTGCAGATCAGATTTGTGATCAAGTCCTTAGTGTTTGCTCTGGATATATTATAGGACTTGAAAGTGGGCCAAAACTAGTTAGGTCTACTTCTTCAGATGCCATCTCCTCCTCTAGAACAACTAATGCAGCACTGCGTGAACAACTTCAATCCATCGAGCAAAGATTAGAAAACACTCAGGCTCAATTAGCTATCACCTAAGATGAGTTGGCAACAATGAGATCAAGACAAGGTATGTTCGAAGCAATTCTGAATCGGCTTGCACCTGGAGCATTACAATCATTGATGTATGAGTCATCTTCAGCTCCACCTCCTCCTCCGTCTTAGAGTTTGTGAACATTTATATTTTGAGCTAGTGAATTTGAATGTGTTTGCATTTTAATACTATGAATTTGTGAAATTGGATATTTTTGGACTTTAAACTTGATGTTATGTATGTGTTTTAAATGCATATGTTGGTTTTATTGTTTCAGTTGTATGTTGTTAAGTTAAATTGCGTGGTTGATATTGTATTATAGTATTTCGAATACAAATAAAATGAATTTTGGAAATCTATATTTTCATAGTTATTGACGATTTTTTAAAATTCCGTCGCTAATGGTCGATATACGACGGCTTCAGGATTTTGAGGGTTAGCAATGAAATTTATAGTTTCGTCCCTAAATTTGGAGTATCAATCGAGTCGTCAGTCGATGCGTCTGACTGCAATAGGACTTAGCAACGAAATTTATGAATATCGTCGCAGAAGTTTCTCCAGTCGAGGCGCCAGTCGATGAGCTCCCGCTTCTGTGGCAGGGCAAAAATTAGACAGCCGACTGCTTTCTTGCGTCAGTCGAGTGATGTTAGCGACGAAAAAAGTTGTTCTCATCGTTAACTTGTCAGTCAAGGCACTAGTCGAGTATCTCCCGATTCCGTGGCGGGGCACAAAATTAGACAGTCGACTGCTTTATTGCATCACTCGACTGATAGTTAGCGACGACTTTTGTATATTTCATCGCTAATATCGATGATTTTCCTATTTCCGCCATTCAAGATTTTGCGACGCAATGTTTATTGTTAGCGATGTTTTTATTTCCGTCGGTAATATTAATGACGATAATCCTTTTAATTCGTCGCTAATAATTCTCTGCAATAAGCTTATTACGACAACTCTAGCGACGAAATTGTTTCGTCGTAAAATGTATTTAGCATCAAATTCATTGTATTAGCGATAAATTATTTTCGTTGTTATTTTCCATTTTTCTTGTAGTGCGGGTCGTGCTGTGGTTAGAGGTTGGTCGGAAGGCAGCCGACGCTGGCTACTAGCAGTAACGACCGTGGCGACGGCTACTGGTAGCGTGCACGCAACATGTAGGGGTGGCGATAGCGGCGACTGGCTTCGGGCACAACGCGGTGGATCCTGGTCGCAGTGCAGAGGCTAGTTACGGTAATGGGTGCTAGCCGACATGCTATCGACACCGGAGCGTGGGCGACATTGAGGTCGTAACAGGAGGCACGATGTGCGCGCGTGAGAAGGGAGCGACGGGAAAAAGGGGAAACATAATTAAATCCCTAAACATAGGCTTTTTAATTAAATCTTAACCCTACTTTATACAACCTTAAATTTAATTGAATTAATGATTAATAATAATTAGACTTAATCTAATCCAATAAAATCTTATCTTGAAATTATTCACTAAAATACTAATAAATAAATAAGTTTTCTTTTAATAAATAAATAAATTTATTTTATTTATTTAGTTTTAAATTATATTATTATGATATTATATTATTTTAACTTTAATTTAATTTATTTATTTATTTCGGTATATTACAAAGATTTCAATAAACCTCTAAAATAGAGGAGGACAAAAACTTACTTTTGAAGAAAAGAAATTGGGATATTGAGTTTATTGGAAACAAAACTCACCATGGTAGCTCTTCAGAAATTGCAGAAGCTATGAATCCAACAGTTGCAACTCGTCCACAATTCTATTGATTTACAGAGGGAACGAATACTATTCATGTGAAGTGAACAAAAAGGTTCAAGTGATAGATTTTGAAATGTCGCCAGGCTACTAGCAGGGTCATATAGCTTTGTATAAGTGTGAGTTTTATTTATGGGATGAATTCAATTACTACAAGGAAACCAATATCCATGGGTCGCTCTACAAAGGCTCGATGCAGATATGAATATTCCTTGACTACCGTAGAGATTTTAATGCTATGATATCATCAAATGATAAATAAAAAGGGTTGCCATTAACCAACTATGACATTGTAGATTTTCTACAACTTATTTCTCATACTACAATTGCAGACTTAACAACTATAGGGTGTCGATACACATGTATTAATAGAGCAATCTACTATAAAGTAGATAGGGCAATGATAAATAAAGAATGCATGGAGGTTGAATTTCAGAGTAATGTTGAGTTTTTTTCCCTCTTAGCTATTTAACAGATTATGCTTCACATGTATCAATTTAGATTGAACAACAATTGATCAAGAAACCTTTTAAATTCCATAATATGTGGGATGAACATGATAGGTTGTTGCAGTCAATTGAAGAGGCTTGGGATGGTACACAACTTGGCATGGCACGATATTGGTTGAAACTTAAGTAGAATGCATCAAAACATAGACTTAACACCTTAAACCAACTGCATTATCAACATATATCAGAGAGAATGCAACCAGCGAAATGAGAATTGGAGGAGATGCAAAATATTGGACTTCATGCCATGTGAAGGCCTATGCCTAGGACCTCTGTAGCGACCGGATCTCTATTGGCGAAATTCGGCGACCCCTATTGGTCGACGACCGTCGCCCCTGTTGATGGAATTCGGCGACCCCTATTGGTCGACAACCGTCGCCCCTGTTGGCCCGTCGTTACTCACCTGGACTTTCCACCCCTGGAAGTGGGTTTTTACCTTCCCCAGGATTCGAACTCTAGACCTCCAGGCTAAGTACTAAAGTTTATGAATCCTGGTAACCAAGTGATCCTTACCAGGATTCATAAACTTTAGTACTTAGCCTGGAGGTCTAGAGTTCGAATCCTGGGGAAGGCAAAAACCCACTTCCAGGGGTGGGAAGTCCAGGTGAGTAACGACGGGCCAACAGGGGCGACGGTCGTCGACCAATAGGGGTCGCCGAATTCCGCCAACAGGGGCGACGGTCGTCGACCAATAGGGGTCGCCGAATTCCGCCAATAGGGGCCCGGTCGTTACAATAAAAAGGCGCCCTTGGGAGTATGCCGTGCCGAAAATCAAACGGACGACATCTCCCCTGTACGTGGCAACATCTCGGGTTAATACAAGGCACGTAGGCCCACAATAACAACATGATAAACAGATATAAGTATATCAAACACACAGCGGAAACATAAACACATACCCACATCACAATATACCAAAACATACGGGTGTACACCCCCTGAAAAGACCACAGTACTAAAATACGTACATAAAACATCGACACAAAATGACGTCCACAACATAAAGACGAAGTCCATACATAGAACAAAATCCATAACACCAATACAAATCACAAATCCTCAGGAGACTCAAAATGTGGAGATGGGATGGATCGCCGACGCAGCTCCAAGTCGTCACGAAGACTTCTACCTGTTACCTGGGCGACAGAAAAACCCAGGGTCCGTGGGAGTGAGTAAAACTCAGCAGGTAATAGATAAACATGTATATTAATATCACATGTATTTCGACAGTAAAATCTACAGGTATCACTAGCATGATAATATATCCATGTATATACCATCTAACCAAAAGTCAATATGAACTGCAGACATACCTGAACGTTTGCTACGCTACACCTATCCAACCTGAGCACATAGACACAACATATGGTATAAAGAATAGAACTAACTAATACTACATCCTGCAATGGGTCAAGGGTATCACAGTGAATAACTAACCAGTATACAAGTGATGGCCTACTACCATACAGAAGAATGTAATAACATGTATGAATATGTGCAAACAAATGCAACAAACATAGTACATACAAATGCAGCATCACAATAAGCATATATATATATACTGCATCTATATACGCATGCTAATCACAATCATCCATATATATATATACATGCATATATGTATATATATGGTAATATGCAAAAGTGTCATAAGTCGGCAATGCAGTATGCATGGTCATGTCGGCTCACCTTAAAGCTACCACGACCCCAGTGTGGCCTCGGTGGCTCGAGCATGACAACTGTCCCAACTCAACACCAACCACTACTCTCGAGTGGCCGAGTGGGCAGTATGATCGAGTAGCATATAAGCGTAAAGAGCAAGCTACACGATGGGGGTCCCTACTGTTGGCCACTCAAGGCGATCACTACCCATGAGTGGTCGAGTGCCACACACGCGAGACTACGACACGCAAATCCAACTATCACCGTCAGAGTGATAGAGTGCGGCACTACAATGCTCGCCCTCGCACGGTTACTCCTCCTATGAGTAAGTAGCAGGTGGAGCGAGATATTGTGACACTCTCGACCACAAGGAGACATCATCGCCCATGCGTGCATGCAAATGACATGAATGTAAGGTCTCACAAACAGACATCCACCATAGACTCTCTATTCTACAGAGGGTCATGCTAACCAGATCAACGCACTCTCTATCCTGTAGAGAGTCGTACTCAACTGATCGTATCAGACTAGGACCACCGGTCCGTAGTGACACCCTAAATACCATTCACCCGATCGTTTACATAATGTATGGTCAGTAGTAAACATGCAATCTATGGGTACTAAAATTAACCCTAGGTTCAAGACATTATCTACCTACGGATGACCTTTTTTTGCCCAATTTACAATCAGGTTGTTATCCGGACTTTACTACTTGTACTTAACTTAACAAATTCTAAGTTATTTACATCATCTATGCGTATAACTCCTAATCATGGTAACATAAACATGATAGCAGCAAGGAGTTAATAGCCAACGGATGAAGTATCAAGCATAAGATAAATAGAACAGGATCAAGGTAACATGATCATTTAAGATGATCATGCCTCTAAATCTGTATGCATTAACTACCTGACCAGGGTAGGAATCACCCACCTGATAAGAAGCTCGTGACAATATAAATCCTCACGGCCGCGATCCTGCCTCGTATCCACGTCCTACACAAACCATGATATGCATTAAGTTTAAGCACATGACAATAGATGTATATAATTTACTATTCTATCGTGTCCATATTCGCATCCCTTTATCGAATACGAATTAGAAGCTCAAAGAGTTAAGCTTGACTATTTAATTTAACTCACCGTTTCAATTAGCAAAAGTGCTAACCTACTCATCCAACTCCATACCCATTCAACCAAATCAATCCCATGTAGATTTGATCTTTTTATACTTAATTTGATGCAACAGGATCACCAACAAATTAAGTATAAATCTAACCCATATTCACACCGATACATATCCCTATTCGTAGTCCAAGCAAAGCTACTAATCCATACATCAAATTCCTGCTCAATATCACTAATAGAAACACATTTACATCGTAATATGACTAATCCAACTGGATTGAATAGGGAAGAGTTTCATGCTTACCTATAGTTGTAATTCCATCGGCAGCTCAAACCCCCAAAATCGGCAGCCAACCCCTTCCCAAATTCCTCAATTTGCCGAATGAAATCTCTGCCATAAATCGAAACCAAGGAAATAACCCATGGGAAGCAAGGGGAAATCAGGCTTACCGCTAGTAGAAGCTTCACCGGCCACAATCCTTCAAAATCCCCAATCGACCGGAAACCCACACTTGCTGTTGTAACTTCTGCCGACAACCCAAACACCAAAATCAGCAGCAATTCTCGGAAATCCGACAGCCCTGTTCACCTGCACCACCGTCGCTCCCGGTTTTCTGCCCAAATCGCTAGGTCAAGGTCAGGGAAAGGAAACCACCGCATGAGTTGATCCACAAACGGATCCCCTTTGAGATCGAGGGAAACTAGGGAACGGACAACCCTTACCTCGCTCCAAATGGCAGTGGACTGCTCGGTTTGCCGGAAACTTCAAGAACACCGCCTAAATCGGCGCTTCCAGCCGTCCTGGGAAGGCTGTCGAGGTCGCCGGCTACTTCTTGTGAAGGGGGAAGTCATGAGGAGAGAAGATCGGTGAGGAGAGGGCGTCCGGCGGTCGGCGTTCCGTGGAGGCGAGATCGCTCGGAGAAGAAATCATCGCGCGTGCGAAGGCAAAGAAACCGAAGTCGTGGCGGTGATCGAAGGAACGCTCAATTTAAGTCACGGGGTGAAACCGTAACCGGACGAAAAATACGGCTTGACGTTAATGGGGGATAACGGGTCGGGTTTCTTTTGTTTAACGGGTTGGATTTCAGACCCGTTAAGCCCATTAACAAAAAGGGTCATTAGAAATTTCCGTTTGAGTCCAGGAAAATTCCTAAAAATTTCTAGAAAAATTTCTATAGGATATTTTCCTAATTACCCAACATTTATTTTATTTTATTTATTTATTTATTTATTTATTTTTTTCTGGTATTTTACATTCTCCCCCACTTATTAAAATTTGGTCCCCAAATTTCGTACTTCAAGGCAACAATTAATTCAAACATATTCGGAAGTAACCACATACCTCAGGTAAACAGATGAGGGTATCGAGCTCGGATAGTATCCTCCAGCTCCCATGTAGCCTCCTCATCCGAATGATACTGTCATCCTACCTTTACAAGTCGGATGGTTTTGTTTCGCAACTGTCGCTCCTTACGACCAAGAATCCGCACTGGAGTCTCCTCATAAGTCGCATTCGCCTGGAGTGGTATCGGAACTTCTTTCAGAACATGGTCAGATCGTGGCACGTATTTCCTCAGCATAGATACATGGAATACATTGTGAACACCAGCAAGTGTCGGAGGTAAAGCCAACCGATAAGCTACACCTCCAATCCGCTATAATATCTCAAATGGACCAATGTAGCGTGGAGCTAATTTTCCTTTTAGCCCAAATCTCTTGACTCCTTTGGTGGGTGACACTCGTAGGAATACATGGTCCCCGACTGAGAATTCCAGAGGCCTTCGCCTCCGGTCCGCATAACTCTTCTGTTGATCTTGTGCCTCAAATAACCGTTGTCTGATCACTCGTACCAACTCTGCATCCTGCTAGATACTCTGAGGCCCCAATATCTGTCGTTCCCCAACTTCCTCCCATAACACAGGAGATCTGCAGGGTCTGCCGTATAATGCCTCGAATGGAGCCATTTGGATAGAAGAGTGGTAGCTGTTGTTGTAGGCAAACTCCACTAAAGGAATGTGATCCTCCCAACTGCCACCAAAATTCATGACACAAGATCTCAATAGATCCTCCAGAGTCTGAATGGTACATTCGGACTGTCCGTCTGTCTGCGGATGAAAGGCTGTACTGAGTCGAAGCTCTGTGCCCATGGCTTGCTGCAGACTCTGCCAGAATCGGGAAGTAAAGAACGGATCTCTATCAGATATGATACTCAATGGTACACCATGCAATCTGATGATCTCTCGGCAGTACAATTCCGCTAGACGATCCAATGAATCCGCCTCTCACGATCCGGAAGGAAGTGAGTGATTTGGTTAATCGATCCACGATCACCCAAATCGCAGATGTCCTTTACGGTTCGGGTAATCCCGTGAACGAAGTCCATCGTGATATGCTCCCACTTCCATTCCGGGATCGATTTCAAGTAACCCCGCAGTTCGATGTTCGCCTTCACTTGCCGGGCATACTAGGCATCGTGCGACAAAGTTCGCAATATCTCGCTTCATACCGCTTCCACCAAAGATAAGCGCTTGGATCTCGGTACATCCGAGTACCACCGAGGATGTATAGCAAATCTCGATCGATGTGCTTCTTGTAGCAGTTCTTCCTTAACTGGGTGTGTGTCCGGAACACATAGTCGTCCTCGGAAACGAAGTACACCCTTCTCATCGCTCGAGAAATCCGGCGCTCGAGTCTCGTCTATCGTCGCCAAGAACTGCAGATGCTGATCACTGACTTGTGCTTCCTTGATCCTCTCGGCAATGGCGGACTGGGCAACCATAGAAACTAATATCCCCCGGGGTGTTTGACCGTGTTCAGACAATCCCAACTCTGAGAATCACAACTAGATCAAGAATCGCGCTGCCGATGATCGCCGTAACTCCACGAGACTTCCTGCTCAGCGCATCTGCTACCACATTAGCCTTTCCCGGATGATACTGGATGGTGCAGTCGTAATCCTTCAGATACTCCATCCACCGTCTCTGTCTCAGATTCAGCTCTTTCTGTGTGAACAGGTACTTCAGACTTTTATGGTCTGTGTAGATCTCAAAGGTAATCCCATACAAGTAGTGCCTCCATATCTTCAATGCGAAAATAATGGCGGCTAACTCTAGATCGTGCACTGGGTAATTTCTCTCGTGATCTTTTAGTTGACGGGAGGCATAAGATACCACACGGTTGGACTGCATCAGGACTGCACCCAACCCTTGTATAGAAGCATCCGTATAGAGAACCATCCCATCAACACCAGAAGGAATCACTAAGATTGGTGCAGAAACTAGCCGTCGCTTAAGCTCCTGGAAGCTAGTTTCACAAGCCTCTGACCAGGCGAATTTGACCCCTTTCCGAGTCAGACGAGTGAGTGGCATGGCGATACTCGAGAATCCCTCCACGAATCTCCGATAATACCCGGCCAGACCAAGGAAACTACGGACCTCCTGAACTGATTTTGCTCAATCTTCTGGGGATCTACAGAAATACCTCTGTTGGACACCACATGTCCAAGAAAACCCACTGAGGATAACCAGAACGCACATTTGCTAAACTTGGCATACAACTGCTCCTGTCGCAATATCTCCAATACTATCCGCAGATGTTGTTCATGCTCTTCCTCGGATCGAGAATAAATCAATATATCGTCGATGAACACTATTACGAACTGATCTATATACCTCAGGAATACCCGGTTCATTAAATCCATAAACACAGATGGGGCATTCATGAGACCGAACGACATCACTAGAAACTCGTAATGTCAGAAAAAGTTTTTCTGAACATCCTCATCTCTTATCCGAAGCTGATGATATCCTGAGCGCAGATCAATTTTAGAATACACACATGTATCCTTAAGCTGATCGAACAAATCTTCTATCCTCGGCAGTGGATATTTGTTCTTAACTGTGACTGCATTCAGTTGTCGATAGTCAATACATAACCGCAACGATCCATCCTTCTTTTTGACAAAGAGTACCGGTGCTCCCCATGGTGAAACACTAGGTCGGATGAATCCATTATCCAGCAACTCCTGCAGTTGAACTTTAAGTTCATTCAGCTCCTTTGGCGCCATCCGATAAGGAGGTTTCGATATAGGCGCGGTTCCTGGAATCACCTCTATCGCAAATTCAACTTGCCTAGGAGGTGGCAAGCCTGGAAGTTCATCGGGAAATACATCTGGATACTCTCAGACTACTCGCACATCAGAGAGGGTGGTAGTCCTTCGTTCTCAACTTTGACAGAGATAGCAAATAACCTTGATAACCCGGGCCAATAGCTTCGAGCCTCGTAGGCGATATAATGGATAATCCATCGTCTCTAGTACCAACAAATTCCCAAGCTGGTTGATCTGGTGGTCGGAAAGTCACCACTCTTGCTCTACAATCCACTGTAGCGTGATAAGCGGCCAACCAGTCCATACCGAGAATAATATCGAACTCTATCATTTCCAACACCTGAAGGTCCACTGTAAGGATATGCCCGTCAAAGTCTAATGGGCAACCCTTGATTTCTTGGTGGCTAGTTAGCACCTCTCCTGATGGCAAGGATACTGCTAACCCACAAGAACGAACCCTGGGGATTCTTCCAACTCTACTCAGAAATACTCTAGATACAAATGAATGGGAACTACCTGTATCTATCAACGTATCAGCATATATAGAATAAACTGAAACCATACCGCGTATGACTGATCCATCAGCCCGCTGTGCCTCCTCTCTAATGATATGCAGATACCCCTGGGTAGTAGATCACCGGAGATGCAGAGATCTTGGATATCGAGGATCGCCGGCATCATCACGTAGGAGCGCTCGCATCCGATATAAGTGGCCGGTGGAGGTACTATCGCCGCTCATCCATAAGAAGATCCGCGCCGTCTTTGCCTCGCCGCCGTTGGATGCTTCCTTATTAAAGCTATCGAAACTCCAATCGTGCTCTCATACTGATCTCGCTAGTATGTCCGGTTGCTTGCAATAGTAGCAAATCGCTTCCAAAGGACACTCGAGCTCTATGACTTCGAGCCACATTTATAACATCCATTCCGCTCGACTCTTACGGTTCTTCCGAGACCCTCCAGAGAACTCGATCTTTGGGACGCTTCCCTTCGCGATCTAGTGACCCTTCGCCGCACCTCGTGTAGTTCCTTTTGCTCCTTTCTTCTCGAGTCCCCGATCAACCTGGTTCTTTGCCCTTAGTCATCTGCTTTCGATATCTTTCTCCTTGAGATTTGCTAGGAAGTCATCTCGATAAAGAGGGCACCCGGTCAATGTCTCCTCAGGAGGTAATGCTAGATCCTCGACATCCTCGCCTGATATAAGCCGCTAGGCCACTGGGTGAACTGGTACATCCGATGCAATCTGTGCTACCGGATGAGAGCGTAACTCGATAGTCCGTAAACTCGCGTTGTACTCCATAATGTAACGATCACCTTGCTTCAGCTTAGAAACTCTCGACGCCGTGAAGAAAACGCCAAGGAAAGCATCGCTCGAAAAGCTTCTGAAAGCTGGACCAAGTAATCCCACGCTCCCCAAATAGAGTCTTCTGCAATTTCCACCAAGTGACAGCCTGATCTCTGAGATGATATGCAGCAAGGCCCACCTTCTCCACATCTGTGCAGTTTATATACTCGAAGGTGTCTTCCATATTTTCCAGCCAAGATCGGGCAATCCATGGGTTAGACTCCCCTCAGAACAAGGTTTCTCCTTGGCTGATCGTGCTAACACGAGTATCCGTGACTTATCATTGAGCCTACTGGACTCTGTGGGCTATGGCGTAGTTAGTGGTGTATCCGGATTCTGAGGCTCCGGATCACCACCAGGGGTTTGCTGAGGTGGTGCTTGAGTAGCAGGCTCGGTCTCAACGGTATCTCGTCCCCTCCCTCTGGCTGCTCGCCAGGATGGACGACCTCGACCACGAGTCTGAACAGGTGGCATGACTCTGACAGTATTCACCTGTTGAACAAGTCTAGATAAGCATCTAACTAAAGTATAAATTATCAGGAATACTTACTTCGTGTTGCCCGGAGCTTATGCCGCTGTCAATCCCATCTCATAAAAATCAACACCGAAAAATATACCGACTCCTGAGAAACCAAAACTCAAAAACAAAATCATAATATGGCATCGCAGAACCTGGCTCTGATACCAATAAAGTTGTCACGCCCCTGGGAGTATGCCGTGTCGAAAATCAAACGGACGACATCTCCCCTATACGTGGCAACATCTCGGGTTAATACAAGGCCCGTAGGCCCACAATAACAACATGATAAATAGATATAAGTATATCAAACACATAGCGGAAACATAAACACATACCCACATCACAATATACCAAAACATACGGGTGTACACCCCCTGACAAGACCACAGTACTAAAATTCGTACATAAAACATCGACACAAAATGACGTCCACAACATAAAGACGAAGTCCATACATAGAACAAAATCCATAACACCAATACAAATCACAAATCCTCGGGAGACTCAAAATGTGGAGATGAGATGGATCGCCGGCGCAGCTCCAAGTCATCACGAAGACTTCTACCTGTTACCTGGGCGACAGAAAAACCCAGGGTCCGTGGGAGTAAGTAAAACTCAGCAGGTAATAGATAAACATGTATATTAATATCACATG
The DNA here is from genome assembly GCA_025175895.1 of Wurfbainia villosa. Taxonomy (NCBI): domain Eukaryota; kingdom Viridiplantae; phylum Streptophyta; class Magnoliopsida; order Zingiberales; family Zingiberaceae; genus Wurfbainia; species Wurfbainia villosa. Next base: position 122,824,179 of record CM045990.1, read on the forward strand.
TATTTCGACAGTAAAATCTACAGGTATCACTAGCATGATAATATATCCATGTATATACCATCTAACCAAAAGTATACATGCACATACTCGCTACGCTACACCTATCCAACCTGAGCACATAGACACAACATATGGTATAAAGAATAGAACTAACTCATACTACATCCTGCTATGGGTCAAGGGTATCACAGTGAATAACTAACCAGTATACAAGTGATGGCCTACTACCATACAGAAGAATGTAATAACATGTATGAATATGTGCAAACAAATGCAACAAACATAGTACATACAAATGCAGCATCACAATAAGCATATATATATAGACTGCATCTATATACGCATGTTAATCACAATCATCCATATATATATATATACATGCATATATGTATATATATGGTAATATGCAAAAGTGTCATAAGTCGGCAATGCAGTATGCATGGTCATATCGGCTCACCCTAAAGTTACCACGACCCCAGTGTGGCCTCGGTGGCTCGAGCATGACAACTGTCCCAACTCAACACCAACCACTACTCTCGAGTGGCCGAGTGGGCAGTATGATCGAGTAGCATATAAGCGTAAAGAGCAAGCTACACGATGGGGGCCCCTACTGTTGGCCACTCCGACAGTCACTATCCATGAGTGGTCGAGTGCCACACACGCAGGACTACGACACGCAAATCCAACTATCACCGTCTGTAGTGATAGAGTGCGGCACTACAATGCTCTGCCCTCACACCGGTTACTCCTTCTATGAGTAACCGTGGAGGCAGGATTACTAGCGACACTCTCGACCACAAGGGAGACATCGTCGCCAGCGTGCATGCAAATGACATGAATGTAAGGTCTCACAAACAGACATCCACCATAGACTCTCTATTCTACAGAGGGTCATGCTAACCATATCAACGCACTCTCTGTCCTGTAGAGAGTCGTACTCAACTGATCGTATCAGACTAGGACCACCGGTCCGTAGTGACACCCTAAATACCATTCACCCGACCGTTTACATAATGTATGGTCAGTAGTAAACATGCAATCTATGGGTACTAAAATTAACCCTAGGTTCAAGACATTATCTACCTACGGATGACCTTTTTTTGCCCAATTTACAATCAGGTTGTCATCCGGACTTTACTACTTGTACTTAACTTAACAAATTCTAAGTTATTTACATCATCTATACGTATAGCTCCTAATCATGGTAACATAAACATGATAGCAGCAAGGAGTTAATAGCCAACGGATGAAGTATCAAGCATAAGATAAATAGAACAGGATCAAGGTAACATGATCATTTAAGATGATCATGTCTCTAAATCTGTATGCATTAACTACCTGACCAGGGTAGGTATCACCCACCTGATAAGAAGCTCGTGACAATATAAATCCTCACAGTCGTGATCCTGCCTCGTATCCACGTCCTGCACAAACCATGATATGCATTAAGTTCAAGCACATGACAATAGATGTATATAATTTACTATTCTATCGTGTCTATATTCGCGTCCCTTTATCGAATACGAATTAGAAGCTCAAAGAGTTAAGCTTGACTATTTAATTTAACTCACCGTTTCAATTAGCAAAAGTGCTAACCTACTCATCCAACTCCATACCCATTCAACCAAATCAATCCCATGTAGATTTGATCTTTTTATACTTAATTTGATGCAACAGGATCACCAACAAATTAAGTATAAATCTAACCCATATTCACACCGATACATATCCCTATTCGTAGTCCAAGCAAAGCTACTACCATACTACCACAGCTCCTACCGTTCAATACTCACGACAGGAAACACATTTACATCGTAATATGACTAATCCAACTGGATTGAATAGGGAAGAGTTTCATGCTTACCTATAGTTGTAATTCCACCTACTAAACCCCCCAAAATCGGCAGCCAACCCCTTCCCAAATTCCTCAATTTGCCGAATGAAATCTCTGCCATAAATCGAAACCAAGGAAATAACCCATGGGAAGCAAGGGGAAATCAGGCTTACCGCTAGTAGAAGCTTCACCGGCCACAATCCTTCAAAATCCCCAATCGGCCGGAAACCCACACTTGCTGTTGTAACTTCCGCCGACAGCCCAAACACCAAAATCGGCAGCAATTCTCGGAAATCCGACAGCCCTGTTCACCCGCACCACCATCGCTCCCGGTTTTCTGCCCAAATCACTAGGTCAAGGTCAGGGAAAGGAAACCACCGCATGAGTTGATCCACAAACGGATCCCCTTTGAGATCGAGAGAAACTAGGGAACGGACAGCCCTTGCCTCGCTCCAAACGGCAGTGGACTGCTCGGTTTGCCGGAAACTTCAAGAACACTGCCTAAATCGGCGCTTCCAGCCATCCCGGGAAGGCTGTCGAGGTCGCCGGCTACTTCTTGCGGAGGGGGAAGTCGTGAGGCGAGAAGACCGGTGAGGAGAGGGCGTCCGGCGGCCGGCGTTCCGTGGAGGCGAGATCGCTCGGAGAAGTAATCGTCGCGCGTGCGAAGGCAAAGAAACCGAAGTCGCGGCGGTTATCGAAGGAACGCTCGATTTAAGTCGCGGGGTGAAACTGTAACCGGACGAAAAATACGGCTTGGCGTTAATGGGGGATAACGGGTCGTGTTTCTTTTGTTTAACGGGTTGGATTTCAGACCCGTTAAGCCCATTAACAAAAAGGGTCATTAGAAATTTCCGTTCGAGTCCAGGAAAATTCCTAAAAATTTCTGGAAAAATTTCTATAGGATATTTTCCTAATTACCGAACATTTATTTTATTTATTTATTTATTTATTTATTTATTTATTTATTTCTGGTATTTTACAACCTCAATTTTTATTGGACCCATTAATCTTATTTTTTAAATTTATTTATATGTATATTTGTTTTTAAAATGAAGGAAAAAAAAACACTTGATCGTGCTTTAATCAAATTCAAAATTTACTATTATTTCTTATCTATTATCGCTCTTTCAATGGCTTCATCGCCACTGATGCAGTCGTAGTCGGACTTTCTCGCCCCTTTTCCACGCTAAGAAGTGGGTAGGAAGCTTGGGGGTTCTCTCCGGCCGCAACAGTAATAGGATACGAATAGAAAACGCGGACAATCAAAGTGGAGAACTAAGACACAGAATTTATCTCTCGCTTTTGGAAGTTGCGGATCCCCTTCTCTCTCACCCCTCCTTTGCTTTTTTATCCTCCTCCTCTTCCCTGGTCAGCTATTGCATAACGAACATCTTCTATCACCGTACACGTGACCACCTTACTTACTTGAAGAATCATTCTGCTACAGAAATGAGGAGTGGAGACTCCTCCAAATATTATGTAGAGTCCTAATCTGTTGTGTAACAAATTTCTCACTAACATTTTGAGAAATATTCTAACTCATACCTTTCACCCTCTTGCCCTTCGTAAAGTTAACCTAAACCTACCGTTTAGGCTTAGCATAGCTCTTAAACTTCTTACATCAGACTTCTTATAATAGCCCGAACCAACTCTTATCCTCCCCATACAAAACCAATCTCCAGGCCCGTTCTGCCGAGCCGATTCATATACTCTCCGTACCGAGCCAATCTCCAAACCCACTTGACCGAGCCAATTTCCATGACCCGCCTCACCGAGCCATTTTTTACCCAGACCTATTTTACCGAACCGATTTTCACAAACCCACTCTGCCAAACCAATTCTTTGGTTCGGACAGTGTCTTACGCACGAGTTCTTTCATTTTACTCGTGGGAAAAGGTAGCTGCAATATCAATCACTTTTTCACTTTGATTAATGCCCTGAAAGTATGGGTACCACAAAATAACTATGAGATATGTAACCAATCATAGATATTTTTTTTCAGTACTTAAAAATTAAAATTCAACTTATCTTGCATACTAAATTAGAAAATTTTATTATTGAAATTCATATGATCAAAGTTTTTCAGTAGTATCATTCTCTTATCTCCTGATAAAAAAATTCAATTTCAATCAAGATCTCCCAAATATATAGAGTCATAAAGGAGAATATCTTACCCCCACGGAAAGGACCTAGTGGTTAGCGCATGCAAACGTTGCATAATAGGATAATGGGTCAATCCCTCGTAAATGTGAGGGTGTCGTCCCTCCATGCGCTAGTCACTAGTTTCAAGAGTCAAAGACCTACCGTGATTTACCACCCTTATGATGGTCTGGGGACGGACTGATAGGGGCCGTTAGGTTGACGGATTTCAACCTTTTACATAATAAAAGAGAATATTTTTTTTTAACTTTCTAATAATGCATTCTATTTTTATATAAGATCTAATTAATTATTTTCTTTTCAATATCTCTCAAACATCCTAGCCTTCACTCGTCAAAGCTATAAACTCTTTTCAACTGTCAAGTTGGGAATCTGTCCAATTAGCAGCCTCTGTCATCCGTCCCAGGGCACTGATGAAAGGGAGATAAATCGCGGAAGGGGGACAAAATTCCTTGACACGGTGACAAGATAGAGAGGAATCCATCTAAAATCAGGAGAGATTTTAGACCCCTCATCCGATATCGAACTCAGTCCATTCTACAAACAACATCCCATCCTTACCATCGCGTCATCCCGTGAAGACTATAAACCCTTCTCAACTATTCCCTTCTAGCTTTCCTCATCAATCATTTTCTAACTTTCTCCTCTCTTGTTAGCACTGTAGTAGCATCCTTCTCTTTTATATCGGTAATCTTTATTCCTCACTCTTTTTTTCCTCGATAATAACATGAATTAAAGATTTTTTTATCCATATAACACAAAGTATGCTAGTTTTTTTAAATATTAAATTATTTTTTATAATAAAATTTGATATTTATTAATTGTTTTTATAATGCGGGAGAATAATTGCTTATATAGTTCTTTTTTTAATTTGGATTCATTAGTCGCCATTTAGGTGTTCATTCTAATTAATCAAAATAAAAAATTAATATTTATTTATTTATTATTTTTGTGCAAGTAATAATTGAACTTTAAAATATCATCAAATTGGGTTTATTGTTTCTTTAATTTTAAGCAATTTATTATTATTATTATTATTTGAATATAAATATGACTGCTACAAAAAAAAAATATGATTTTGAATATACAAAATGTATTAAAAAAAATAGAAGAATTCATTCAATTTCAAAAAGAATTTATTACTAATATTAAAAAAATCAAAACTTAGAAAATAATACAATTGAAAATTTAAATAAAAATTAAATTAAATTTTCGCTAGAAGATAATACTTTGGGAAAAAAGAAATTTGTCAAAAACTTTCTAATGATCACGAATCTAATTCATCAAATATTAATATTAACAAAAAAGATAATAGTAATTCAGGAGAAGTTGAAGCAATAGATCTTAATTTAAACATAAATTTTTTAATAATATATGGAACTATTATTCAAAATATATATGATCCAGCTGGAAAAATATAAATACAAATTTAATATATTTATTAGTTGGAAAAGATCCAATTAGAGAAATCAATATATATTTTTCAAATGATGAAAAATCCACACATTTTTCTATGATTCATTATGTCATGCCCCATGAACATATTCGTCATCAAAATAACGGAGGAATCTCTTAGTTATAATATTTTGAAATACAAATCAAATATGGTAAAAAATTTGAAATAATAAAATATAGAATTTAATTATTAACCGCATGCAAGCATGACTAAAATAGATTTGTGATACCTAACAAAAAAATACAAAAATAATAAGGAAAATAAATCAGCATCTCGACGATGCAGTAAGAACAAAATGGTAGGGGATTCTCTGAGCAATGCAAAGATAGTCATCAAGACACATCCTCTATCAGCTAATTTGGAGGCCAAAGAAAAGAGGGAATGAGTACAAATCACTCAGTGAACGTATATAAAGATAGTGCATGATAATATAAAATATAATGGAGGTCAAAGGGAAGTAAACCCGAATAACTCAAATCTCAGAGTATCAATATCAATCTGCAACTAATCTAGTTAGCAATATGATAAATACACCTGTGATATATACCACCAATTGCAAATCTACAAGCAATAAATATCAAGATACCACAATAAAGCCTCATGACTCTCGAGGTAATACCAAGGGGCACTATATGCGTTCAACAACATGCTACCATGAACAACCTCACAAACAGATCAACAATATAAGGAGCATTGTCTGTGGACAATGATATGCTACCACGAATAATCTCGTGGATAGACAGGAATATAAAGAGCATTATCCGTGGGCAATGACATGCTACCACGAATGAGTCTCATGGGCATATAGGCAATATAAAGACTCAATGTTTGTGCACAATACCATGCTACCACGAACGAGTCATGTGGACAAACAGAGTATATAGCTTTCTAGCTATGGACTGCACACAACAATATGCTACCATGAATGGTCCTCGTGGGTAGTCAAAATGTAAGGTAGCTATCTCGCTACAAATGACACACTAATACAACTATCACCAACACCGAATGGATAGTTCAAGAGTATAATTCTACTGTAGACTCTCTCAACCACGAATGAAAGACATGATCGACAACAGGTATACAAAACAACCATAATTCGAAAGTAAGAAAAGTCTACTGTAGACTATTTCAATCACGAATGAGAGACATAATTGGCAGCTGATATATGAGAAATGTTATATACTTTCTAAAGAATAATCTCATCTTAATCATACTATCACTGCTAGTCCAATTACAATATCAATCGAAACAATAAATAGATAAGCATATACCAATAACATCTATCAATTTATACCGAAGCAATAAATAAGCACATATAACTAATATCAATCAAATACTAGAATAAATAACTACATGTTAATAATGGACAAGCAACCCAGAAATCAAGTAGAATGTAAAAAGGGCAAACAAATATAAGGTCAAAGTAATACAGAAAGAACATAGAGTGAAAAGGTAATATAACCTAAATAAACAACGTAATCAAAATAATCATGTATTAAGATCAAAAGATATAAAGAAATCAAAAGAGAAATCACCCACCTTTAACTGTAGAGCATCTTAACTATCTCCCAAATCTGAGAATTTGCTTCAGTTTCCTACTCTATTATAATTTAATCCATTATTAACTCAACTAACAATTAATCTTTAAATTTATTTTATCTATTTATTTCGTTTGAATTATTATTAGTACTATATTAAATTTTTTTTCGATATATTACACATTACATTAAAAAATTATCAAATGGAGAAAAAAACATGATAAGAGATAGCTAATATATTCAAAAGAATTAGATAAAGTATTTTCCTTTTGTTATAAATTATTTAGTCAAAAAACAATTACAATTCAATTGGCAAATGAAGGGTGTCAAAATTGAAAAAATCTTAGTACCAAACTTAAAAGTCATGAAATAAATAGTGAACATACCATAAATATGAATATTTGGTTTGACGTTGAAATGATATTACTTAAAAATAAAATGATTGATCAAAATTTATTAGAAAAGACAAATAAGGAAAAAGAATATTGGAAAAAATATAATTGTTATAATTAAAAATCTTGCAAAAAAAATTTGACATTTTTTTGGTGTAAATGACAAGATTTATCAAGATAACAATATAAATTTTTTAGATTTAATTGAAATGATTATAGAATTTGATCCTATAAATGGTGAAATTCATAATTATTTTCTTGGTCATAATATACAAAATGAGTTAATAAATATATTGGGAATGGAAATAAAAAAATATTATAATTAAAAAATAAAAGAAGTAAAATATTTTTCAGTTATACTTGATTGTAAATATCTCTTATATTAAGATGTGTAGATATTTTAATAGGTCCAATTAAATAGAAAAATATTTTATAGAATTTTTAAAAGTAGATGATACATTAGGAAAATGTATTTTTGATACGCTTATTAGCATAATAAAAAAATTTGAACTCAATGTAAATGATATAAGAGGACAAGGATATAATAATGAGTCTAAAATGAAAGATAAAAAATAAGATGTACAAAAAAGATTATTAGATATAAATCCTAGAGTTTTTTATATACTATATAGTTTTCACAATCTTAATTTAGTATTATGTGATATGACTAATTCTTGTCCAGGCTATAATATTTTTTGGTCGATTACAATGTATTTACTCATTATTTTCTTCTTTCTACAGAAAGATGAAAATTTTTTACTAAGATCATATTTATAATTTAACCCTTAAATCATTATCACAAATTCATTGGAAAAGTCATCTTAAAAGTGTAAAATATTAAACAATACAAATAAGAGAGGTTTTATATAAACTTGCAGAAACCAGTGATAATCCTAAAATAAAAAGTGAAGTAATTTGTTTAGCAACATATGAAATTGAAAATTTTAAATTTTTATTAGGTATAATTATTTGGTATGATATATTATTCCCCGTTAGTACTGATAGTAAATTTTTACAATATAAAAATATGAACATTAATATTGCATTGATCAATTAAAAGGTCTTGTTTCTTTTTTTAATGATTATAATGAAATGGATTTATATTTGATGTGATTTTATCAAAGAAATTCCAAAAGAAATGAATATAGAATCAAAATTTCATGGAAAATGTGTAATTAGAATAAACAAACGATTTAATGAAAATGAAACTAACGAGATAAAACTTTAACCCGAAGAATCTTTTAAAATCAATTACTTTAATTATATTATTAATCATGCTATTTCTTAACTTCAAAGTGGATTTGAACAATGTAAAATATATGAGGATAATTTTAATTTTTTATACGATGTAAAAAAATTAAAATTGCTTGATGATGTTTTTTTTAAAAAATGTTTAAATCTTGAAAACTTTTTAACACATAATATGTTATATGATTTTGATGGTTTAGATTTATTTGTGGAATTGAAAGTTAAAAAAATCTAGAATTAAAAGCAACACTTGAGATATTAAATTTTATAAACAAATTAAATTATTTTTCCAATGCATGGATAACTTATAGAAATACTACTTAGCACGATTAGTGATGTCAGTAGATTTTTTTTTCAAAATTAAAATTAATAAAGTCTTATTTACATTCAACTATGTCTAAAAAAAATTAAATAATTTAACAATTTTATCAATTGGAAAAAAAATTATTATCAAAACTTGAATATAAAAATTTAATCAATAATTTTGCATCTCAAAAAGCCAGAAAAATAAATTTTATACAAAAATTTATTTTTAAAATTAATAATTTAATTTGATTAAAAAAAAATTAAACCTACTAATATTGGTCCCATGTCCGAATGAAAAAGTGCGAGGAATTTTTTTTTATTTTACTCTCAGCGTACCAAGATCAAATACCTCAAGGAGTGTGATAGAAATGCAAAGTTTTTCCATGCATCGGTGAAGTGAAACAACAAGCAAAATGAGATTATAGTTATCCAAAGGGACTCTAGTAAAACTTCTATCGCTGGATTGAAATTCTAAGTTAATTCACAACTTATTTTGCAAACCTTCTTGACACTGAAACTCCCAAATCAACAATAGAGCATAGACTTTTTACCCATCGTCAGCTTATCACAATAAAGCAGGAAGGATAGCTTACCCAACTAGTCAATCAAGAAGGAATAAAAAAAACTTTATTTAGTATCGGAGATGAGCGAGCCCCAAGACTAGATGTCTATAGTGACATCAAATTTTATAGCAGTTACCACTAAATTCTTTCAAACTGGCAGCCTCCTCAGATAGTAGAATTATACCTTTATCACATTAGTGTTAAATAGGGTTGTACCTCTGTAAAAGGCAATTGAAATTGTCAATCTAACGATCTCTATCGATCTATTTCACGATTATTGTGAGGAAGGTAAATCAGGAGGATTCTATGAGCCTTAACGTGATGGTTAAGATACGTGAGGATCATCTAAATCCAAAAAAGAGCTTTAGATCTCATCTAAAATCGACCTACGTCATATCTGTAAGTACCACTGTGCCTTAGGCACCATGTCATCCCCGTGTGGATAAAGGTGGGTAGTTCGACTTCAATAGTTCATTGATCTTAGTGCATGAACCCTAATATGATGATAATATCACTATCTTGACTTCACTCGTTATTTTACTTGAGTCTAATACTTACCTGCTTGATCGTAGAGATGATTTAATTGATGTTTATAGTCTTGTTTGCTATCCATGTTACTCGCCATTGTTTATATCTATTATTCTTCTTATATGCATTCATTACGGTTCAGACTCCTGGTTAGGATCACATTATTGTTGTATAGTGATGACTATACTTGTGAGGATGATTATTTCTTTGTGTTCATCATCGCATTATATGCATGCTATTCGACTATGGGTCCCTTGTAGTTGAGAAAGTTGTCAGTCGCATCTGCTCACCCAACCACTCGGGGGTAGTGGTGGCAGAGGTAGTTGCAGCTGTCCTGTTGTGCCCATTCGGCCACTCATGGATAATGATAGTTAGAGTTGTGAGTAGCAGAGATCACATGGTATATAGCTAGATAGCTACTATATATTCATCACTCGATCCACTCGAGAGTAGTGGTAGCTGGAGTCGGTTGTAGTTGTCATGTTTTGTCACCCAACCCATATTGAGGTCATGGTAGCGAGGTGTGTAGACAGTGACCATGCATATGCATTGTGATGTGCATTGCACATGGGGAGAGTCTCCGGTTTGAGTATGGGCAACACCATTGATATATTGTATATACTTGTGATATGTTATATATGTTTAAGCTATGATTGTTGTATATGTTTGTAGATTGTTATACATGTCATATGAAGGTTTTATATTGATATACATTACTCATATGGCTATGAATTGTACCAGTGAAGATCTTTAGTTATTTATGTTCATCCTATTGTACCTAGTGATTCAGGTTGATAATCATATTTGTTATCTTCATATTGATGCTAGATTGTATCATCTGCAAGACTGTATATCTTTGGATCTCCATATGTAAATTTTGGTCATGCACTGTCTTTCCTATGCCTGCTAAGTACTTTGTACTCACTACTTGATTATGTCTTTTCTCCATGTAATAGATAGAGCTTAGGGTCTGAAGCTTGGAGTTCTACAAGTTGATCCCATCTCACATTGGAGGATTTTACTATTGTTATGTTATTTTTCTTGTATTCGAACTTGAGTTCACCGAGTGAACTATGTGGTTGAATTTTTATTTCAATTTTCGTTCTTCTTGTTGGATTTTGGTCGTGGTCATGCCTTTTGTTTGTGGTTAGTCATATCGGTAAGCACTTTGTTGAGTTTTCATAACTCATTTTTGAGTTAGTCTTCCACTTTCGATGTGTTTCTATATATATGTGTTGTGCTTGGAAACAACCAATGGGCCTACTATCATATTGTGTCATATATTATCACTAGGGGATACCATCCGATTGACAGACAAGTATACCTCTGGATCGTGACAATATTAAATGTGTCTCTTGGAGTTTTTTTAATAGGTGCAACTCTAACTTTTGCTCTAATATTCTCATTTCTTATTTTATTCATCCTCGTATATCCACATATCCATCTTTACATCTTCATCTCTATAACTCTCATCTTTTACTCATATTCTCGAGTCATAGCTTAATATTCAACTCCATATAGTATAACAGGTTAAATTATCATTTTGTAAAACTTTCCTTTAAGTTTTAAAGGTACTTTATGATCACATAGAACACCTGACGTTCTCATCTATTTCAACTATCTTACCTGTATTCTATGTAAGATATCTCTTTTAATTCCCCATCTTTTTACAAAAATGATTCTAAATATTTAAAACTTTCAGTTAAAGATAACTCATTATCTCCTAACTTGATAATTATCTCATTATATCTAATATTGCCAAATTTAAATTTCATATATTCTATTTTTACTCTACTAAGCGTAAGACATTTCACTTCTAGTATTTCCCTCCAATATTCAAATTTAGCATTTACTCCTTCGTATGTCTCATATACTAAAATATTTCATCTGTAAATAACATGTACTATTGTGCTGTATTTTGGATGTGCCTAGTGAGTTCCTCCATAATTAGTGTTAAAAGATAGGAACTTAAAATTGATCTCTGATGGAATCCTATCTTTATGAGAAACATTTTGATTAATTCTCTTAGTATTTTTACTCTTGTCATGATATCCTCATACGTACCATTAATTATTTTAATATATGCTATATTAACACTTTTCTTTTCTAGAATTTTTCACATAATTTCTCTTGAAACTATATCATAACCTTTTCCAATGTATATAAATATCATGTATAAGTCTTACTTTTATTCCAGATATTTTTTAATTAGTTGTCTGAGAAGACGTATAACTTCTATTGTTGATCTTTTTGACATAAATCCGAAATGATTTTGGATCATTGTGGTTTTCTTCCTTAGTTTTTTTCCTAATTTTTTTATAATTTTATTACATGACTCATTAGTTTAATACCCCTATAATTTATAAAATTTTATATGCTTTATTTTTATATAAAAGAATTAAATAATTTATTCTCTATTGATTAGATATTTTTTATTTTCAATATCAAGTTAAATAATCTTGTAAGTCATTCAATACCTTACTTGTCTAGTTACTTTCACATATCTATTGGAATATCATCTTGTCTAAATACTTTTTAGTTTTTCATCCCATTTCAATTTGTTCTACTTTTGAAGCTTGAGTTATACAAAGAAAATTTAAATTTCTATATTCCTTTGACCTCTTTAAATTATCTAAGTTATTGATCACCTAAATCTTCATTAAAAAGTTGATGAAAATATCTCTTTCATTACTTTTTTTTTATTTTCTCATTGTGTTATAGTACTATATTACATTTATCTTTAATGCATCTTATTTGGGGTAATATCTCTAGTCTCTCTCTCTAATTTTAGCTATTCTATAAATATCTTTTCTCCTTCTTTTATATCCGATTGTTGATATAAATATTTTAAAGTTTTATTTTTAACATCACTTACTACTTTCTTCCATAGGGAAAAAAATCCATCTAGCACAAGAAATACTAAGAAAGTACATTAGCAAAAGGAACTCCCCTAGATACATTTTGAAGGTTGACCTTCAAAAATATTTTGACATAGTTGGAGCTTCTTGTAGGATATGTTGCAGGGCTTTGGATTCCCATTATAGTTTGTTGCGTGGAGTGTGTCAATATCATGACTTTTTCAGTGGCTATCAATGGAGGACTATATTTCAGGGGGTTCGTGGCTTTAGACAGGGCGATCCATTATGACCCTACTTATTTGACTTGAGCATAGAGATATTCTCATGCCTCCTCCATCAAGCAATATTAGATTCAACCTTTCACTATCACCCAAAATATGTTGTGTTGCACACATCTTGTCACACCTCGAGAGCATGCCGGACCGAAAATCAAACGGACAACATCTCCCCTGTACGTGGTAATATTTCGGGTTAATACAAGGCTCGTAGGCCCACAATAACAACAATACATATATATGAAAACAACAACTACACAAAACACAGCGGAAACATACTACAATCTCACAAACGACAACACACATGCATACCGGTATGACTAACACCGACTCAGGACACCATAATAAAACCAGAAAGGAAGAAAAGGGGTACAACATCAATAGTCACAACTACAATCATCACATAAAACAAATCCATAACGGAATACAAATGGGAACACCAAAAATTCGGACTCTCGGAGTTGAGATGAGATGATGTCAGCCAGCGGTGCTCCAAGTCCATCACGAAGTCAGCTACCTGTTACCTGGGCGACAGAAAAACCCAGGGTCCGTTGGGGGGTGAGTAAAACTCAGCAGGTAATAGAAAACATGTATATATGTAATATCACATGTATTTCAACAACATAATCTAGAGGTACAATAGGTATATCAGCATAGTATATAAATACAAGCATATACCGTCTAACCAAATGAACAACATAAAATGCAGACATACCTGAAGTCTGCTACGCTACTCTGATCCAACCTGAACATATATCCAACATATATATATAATAGGAAGAATAATACTAACTCATAATCTACTCATGCTACCGGTCAAGGTATCTAATGGTCTGTCCAACACATACCAGTATCTGACACAACTGTATAACATATGCAAGAAACATGCATGAATATGATGTACAATCAAATGCAACATCACAATAAGCATATATATATAGACTGCATCTATATATGTATACTAATCACAATCATCCATATATATATATATATATATATATATATATATATATATATATATACATGCATATATGTATATATATGACAATATACAAAAATGTCATAAGTCGGCAATGCAGCATGCATGGTCATGTCGGCTCACCCTAAAGCTACCACGACCCCAGTGTGGTCTCGGTGGCTCGAGCATGACAACTGTCCCAACTCAACACCAACCACTACTCTCGAGTGGTCGAGTGGACAGTATGATCGAGTAGCCTATAAGCGTAAAGAGCAAGTTATACGATGGGGGTCCCTACTGTTGGTCACTCCGAAAATCACTACTCATGAGTGGTCGAGTGCCACACACGCAGGACTACGACATGCAAATCCAACTACCACCGTCTATAGTGGTAGAGTGCGGCACCACAATGCTCTGCCCTCACACCGGTTACTCCTCCTATGAGTAACCGTAGAGGCAGGATGACTGGTGACACTCTCAACCACAAGGGAGACCTCGTCGCCAACATGCATGCAAATGACATGAATGCAATGTCTTACATACAGACATCCACCATAGACTCTCTATTCTACAAAGAATCATACTAACCAGATCAACGCACTCTCTATCCTACAGAGAGTCGTACTCAACTGATCATAATACTCTCTATCCTGTAGAGAGTCATACCAATCTAATCGACGCACTCTCTATCCTGTAGAGAGTCGTACTCAACTGATGGATGCACTCTCTATCCTGTAGAGAGTCGTACTCATCTGATTATAACAAGTTAGGACCACCGGTCCGTAGCGACACACTAAGTATCATTTCCCTGACCATTTACACAATACATGGTCGGTGATAATATGCAACCTAAGGGTACTAGAACTAACCCTAGGTTCAAGACATCATCTAAATACGGATGACCTTTTTGTCCAATGTACAATCAGGTTGTCATCCGGACTTTACTATTTTCACTTAACTTAAACAAATTCTAAGTTACTTACATCACCTATATGTATAACTCCTAATCATGGTAAAATAAACATGATAGCAGCAATGGAGTTAATAGCCAATGATAAGTTCAAGCATAAGATAATAAGAGTAGGGTCAAGATAATATGAACACCTAACATGCTCATATTTATGACTAAATCTGAATGCAATTACATCTACCGGACCAGGTAGGAAATTACCCACCTGTAGTCAATGCTCGTAGTAATGGAGTCCCTCACGTCCGCGAACCAGTCTCGTATCCACGTCCTACAAATTTCAAACATTGTGGTCAATTACAATCCAATCCAAGCACACAACAATATTTATATAAATTCGTTGTTCTCCCGTTTCTATATTTGCGTCCCTTAATCGAATACGAATTAGAAATCCCAATTAGCCAGACTTGACTATTTGACACCATAATTAACGGAGTTCACAAATCCACTCGCAACATAAATAGGGCTTCACCCCAGCGCACTATACAGATATAAAATCTGACAACCCTACCTGATCAAACCTCAACTCGCAGCCGATCATAACCTATGAACAGCTACATTGACACCCATAGTGTAAAATACTGAAATTAAAATATGAAATTTAATGGCCAAAATTTCGGGGAAATAATCCTAGGGATTATTTTCGAGATTTTTAGGAATTTTTTCGGAATTTTTCTGGATTTAAACGGACTCCGTACGAGACTTTTACGGGGATAAAATAAACAGGCTTTAGAGGGGTCTATTTAAAGGGGATAATACGCGACGGAAAACCTAAATCCAAAATTTCCTTCTTTTTCTATTTTCTCCGCCTGACCTCCTTCGACAGTTCCTTCACGCGCCGAGCCTTTTCTTCTCTCGCGCAAGCCCGAAACTCCCTTCTCGCCGCGAGCAACTTTGCCATGGACAACGCCGTTCGACACCACTACTTCCCCTCCGCGGTCGACGATCAGGCCGCCGTTCTCTTCCTCGCCGACCACAGCCGCGCGCGTCGGCCGCGGCATAGCGAGCGACGGCGCCACTGCTGTGTTTCTCTTCGCCGGCGACGCCTTTCTTCCTCGAGCCCGAGTCCTTCCTCGCAGCAAGCAACGACGATTGACCTTGACGGTGCCCCCAGGCGAGTCGACGGTGAACACGCAAACTGGGAGGTGGCGTCGGTGGGGCAGGGTTTTGGTTCTGACCTAGGTTCACTATTTTCACCGGAGCAAAGGTAAGGCTGCTTTTTCCCTCAACTTAGGTCGGGATTGAAATCCCTACTGTGGGTTTCCTTTGGTTGAACAGGGATTGTGTTGGGACAGTGATCGTGAGTATCGGTGGCTCCGGTGAATAGCGATTACAAGGAAGGTTGATACCAGGGAGGTTCCAACCACAGGTAAGCGATCTGCTTCTTTTTCCATGCTGTGATAAATTTTTTGTTATCTGGGTGGATGTGTCGACTGTGAATATTGTTTGAGTCGCTGTAATTTGAGTTGGGGATCTGATTTGGGGGATATTGGCTATCGGTGGAATTTCTAGGGCGGGTGAGCTTGATTGGTCGGTTTGGGTTGATTCGGGTATTATTCGGTTGATCGGTATGATATTTGGAGGATTAGGAATTAATTGGATTGATAGGGTTATGAAGGAAATCGATTAATTATTCGATTTGTTGTTGAATTGTATATTTTGTGCTTGACTATAATTATGCTATATGCAGGTTTCGGTCACGAGGCAGGTCCCCAGTCGTGACGATTCGGTTCTTCTTGCGGATATATATTCAGGCGGGTATTTTGACTTAACGTTTAGATTAAGTCAAATTGATATGCTAGTTAGGATAGCTTACAATAATTTTTCATGTTTATATGTCTAATATGTTTTTGGTGCCTACTAGATACATGCATGTGATAGGATATGATTATATTTACCTGTTTGATTTAGATCATAGTATGTGGATTAGAGATATGTACATATTGGTTGTACATATCATTCGGATAGGTATTTTGAGTAGGATTTACATGCTTTAGTATCATGCACTATTTTCGCATGATTGCATGCTAGGAGACGGGTTCCATTATTGTTGAGCCCGACTAGTTACATGGTCGCACACCGCCACTCATGGGTTAGTGGTACATCGGGAGGTGTGTCAGTTGCTCTGTCGAGCTCATTGGAGCTCATGAGGTAGCGCGTGGTAGCGGCGAGGATCCCTCCTCTGGTCTATGACCGGAGATGAGCTTAGCTCCCCACTATGTTTGGCGCGGGAGGATAGGTGTACTCGACAAAGATCCTGTCACTCTCACTTTCGGTCAGAGCGATGATGGCGAGTGCCGCTTGTCATAGCCCTACCCACTCGGCTTCACCATTGCGTGTGAGGCGGCTGACTGGCGTCAGGGGTGACCATGTCATTGGCACGACATGCACTTTGCATAGATTGCATTTGTACTGTGTTTGCTGCATTATTGTATTGATGCCTTGGATGTGCATATGTTTGTCATGCATACAGGATACATGATTATATATAGTCAGGACTTTATTACTTCTAGTCAGGCACATGCTCCTATATCAGGGTAGGAGATTCAGGTAAGTACAGTCATTTTGTATTTCTTGCTTGCATACCCTATTTATGTGAGACTGTACTGGCATGATATTTTTATTGTTAGCTATACCTTACTTTGCATATCTACTATACCCGCAGAGTTCTTTGAACTCACCCCGTTGGTTTATATCTATTTCAGGGTGAAGCTGTCAGGAGAGTGCAGCTGCCGGATCCCCCACTCGTCGTAAATGTTTTATTTTGGATATTTGCTTTATGGTTTGGATATTTTGGTTAGAAGACATGTATAGGTTTTGGAGATTGATTTGTATTTGGATTTTGGTGTCCTTGTGGACCTTATTCGGATTTTGGTTTGATTGGATTTTGTTGGTTATTCCTGCCCAGATGGCAGAAGGGGTAAGTCTATTTATGGTAGACTGTTTATCATTTATTTTGGTAGATGGCCAGAGGCCAATTTATATAACTGCGTGTGAGTTTGGATTTCGGTCGTGTTGACCGATGTATAGTGGCCGTGTAGGCCTTTGTATGTAAATTGGGATTGTCACCCGTACAGGGGAGATGCTGCCGGATTTTCGTCTGGTGGGGTCTCCTTCGGGGCGTGACAATTTATTTGGTATCAGAGCGCCTAGGTTTTCGAGTTCCTAGGGGTTTTTTGATTTTTCGGAGTTCGCCATGTATTGGCAGGTTTTGTGAGGTAATTTGGAAAATTTTTGGTTTGGTATGGATTTCCGATGATTTTTATGTTTCGGAAATTCGAGGATTTTTGACGAGATTAATATGGGGTTTTGGCGGCGACATGACCTCTCCTGACGGTGAAATAGGTATGATGTTTAATTTGATATGTTTTTATTTGTGGTAATATCTGTATTCATTTAACATATATGAGATGAGGTGGGCGTGCACCTGCACCGAGACGTGGTGCAGGGTAACCACGCAAGTGGACAGTGAGATCTCTGGCTATGGAGTTGCCAGAAAGGGTCTATAGAGATATGACGTACGTGCAGAAGATCTTAAGTCTTCCCTCTTAACCACTCGGGCAAACCAGCCATTTTTGTGCAGACTCGTAGTAGGGGTTTCCCACCAAAACGACCAGCCGGAGTTGTAGTAGTATTGATACTCTTGGTTAGATTGGCTATGAGTTTTGGTTGAATCAGAGGGTAAATTTTTAATTAAGAAATTATAGAGGGAATAAGATGCCATAAGAATTTAGTGCAGGTGTGATGCCATTGTTCGGTGCACTGGATTACTAGTCTTGTTGTGATTTAATGATTATAAGCACTGTTCTTGTGTTTCGAGATAATGAGGGGAAATCTTTATTGAGTGAATTCAAGATAAGTTGTGTATTAGTAGTTATATTATGGAAAAGGAAGAAGTTTGAGAGATCATGAAAATCTCTATTTGCCAGAATTTGTTTAACAAATAAACAACATGTACATTCTGTATTCTCTTGTCGAATGTTCTTACTATTGTCTATGGGACTGGGTTTTGAAGGCAACATTTTTTTTTTAAATATCATGCTGTTTACCTTGCTACATTGGATTTTAATAGATCATGTTAGGAACAGTTTTTTTTTAGCTAATAGGTTTCGAGCAGTAGTAGCAATGCGGGGGACTAGCAGTGCATGGTTTTTTTTTGTAAACTTTGTTCTAAGCGTGTTAAAACCAAGCAAAGAGGCAGGCTAATGCAATTGATCCCATGGATATCATCTTTGTTAGGGTTGTGAAGTTAAATAGATGTCTCATTTTTCTTATACCCAGTAATGAAATAATGGCTTTCATGTGTCGGACCTTATAACTGTCACCTACTTGGAACATTTGTTCAAGTTTTATTATGCAATCCTAGCTTTGATTGATGATGGTGGTCAATCGACATTTCTTGGGAAATATCCTTGGGTCAGTATTGGCTACAGACTGCAAACATTAAGTGACCTTAGTTAAAATCCTTTCTAATCAACCTATGATTTTGGCCCTTATATTTTCTAAAATGGCTGTGGGAATAACTTGATCTGCCCTTATATTTGGATGTAATATATCGTTGTGGTGCTGAATTGAGTCTAAAAAAAAAAAAATGCTTACTGAGTGAGTGAGAAATGGATGGATGCTTGTATGTTAACAAACTGATGATGCATGGTTAGTGTAATTTGGATGAATATTTATGTCGACAATGGTAGGTAGTGCCCTTGTTATGGACCTGTCATATAATGAGTTAAGGCATGTGGCATAATTATTCGTTAGGCCTTTGGGAAATGAGATTGGTTATGTGTCAATTGAGTCTAATTAACTGAGGAACTCATTATTTGACGTTCTAAACATGTGACAGTTGTCTATTGTTGGTGTTTGATTTTAGATTATGAGCTAAAGTATCGGTATAATAGTTGAATTGAATCCTTGGGCCGAGAAAGAAATTTCAGTCTAATGGTCCAAGCAACACCCTTGGGTTAAGACAAATATTGTAGCCTGATGGTTTGGAGTGTACCCTAGTCCAGAGAGATATCATGAGAAGTTCTATATTGTAGAGATGAATTTACCTCTTTACTCAAGAGGATTTGTAAATGGTTGAAGGATTGATCATAGAGGTATTACTATAGTTTATCTTACTCGATGATATATTGAGAGATACCAATATTTACAGATATCTTTGGTTAAAATATATGTAGATAGGATTAGAAGGATTTCTATATTTGGATCACGTGGATTAATAGTGTTTCCACCGACAGGTGAGATGATTACAGTGATGATTATCAGAGGGGTATGATAAAGGATTTTTGATGTTTCGAGTCTGATTGATGGAAATGTTATATTATGGTGGGAGAGTTAACTTAGTTGTTTTATAGTTGACTTGGTTGATATGATATGGATATCTGGATATTAACTTGGAGGTTATGCTTGTGACATGATGTATAAGAATGTCTCTCGGATGCCTGTATAATTCGAGAGTAATCAGATGTAGTGTTGGATGAACTTCTAGGCTTGCCGCAGTATAGGCAAGTAGAGTAGGCGATCGGAGTGATTTCGAAAATAGTTTCGATATCGAAGATCCCCTACTGTGAGATAATTTATTTGGTACTGAGGTAATGTTATTTTTACGAGTCTAATTTTTTTTTCTTATGGTGCGTTGGCCGAGGGCTAGTGTAAAGCGCACAAGGTTGTTAAAGCTCGTGATGTACTCAAGGCAATGTCATTCAATTGGCTGTAAGGCAATCAAGTTGCTATGATACCGTCATCGATCGGTCTTTCAAAGTTGACAAGGTTGATGGTGCCGAGAGGTATTTGTAAGAATGACGATTTTTCAGGAGATAATTTAGTTGGTAGCAGTGTTGCTGAACACTATGGGAATTGGAAGAATCTAAATTCCAATTATAGGAGTTGTTGGATGGGATATTTATTTGTCCCAGAATTTATTTCTTGAGAAGCTCTGGAACTCATTGTTCAATGAGAGATGAATCTTTGAGGTTATACATCGATTATCGATGATGAAATGCGGTAGTGGTAGAAGGAAATGAATATCCTTCATGGTGGATTGAGGATCTATTTAGATCAGCTATAGGACATCTGTGTATACTCTAGGATTGATTTATGATTGGTGTGTTGATATTGTAATGACAGGGTGTCATACAATTATCAAAGTTATAGGGATGATTGATATATATATCATCGACTAGAGTAAAGATGCAGTGTATAGTGATGACAATTTCATACTTGGTATGAATTGTACGAGGTTTGATTATCTTGTTTGACTTATGGCGACTTAGTCGTCCGAGTTAAATCGTGTATTCTGGACACGATTGGATCATTTATGATGGTGGCAGTTGGAGTTGAGCACTCGGCCACCGTAGATGATGGTTTTCTGGTATTGATTTGATTTTTCTTCATAAATATGGATAGGATGCTCTAGCGGTATTACACCGCTGATTGGTGATGGAATTTACTTGGTCTGAAGCGTACGAAACTAGTTTCAGGGCTCAGACGATGGTTAACTTTTACACCAGAGTTGTTTGATCATTCTCGGGTGGAAGGAAGGGTACTATATGCGGATGCAATGTTTCAGAGAAGGGAGCATTTCTGATTTAGTTGATCGAGACGTATCCCATGGTTACGTCAAATGAGGAACTACGAGATGGGTTGTCATATATATATATATGACGTGGACCTAGTAGGAGTTGTTATGTTGTTTTGTAGAGGTGAGGAGCAGATATGCTTATGAGGTTTTAGCTAGCTACTGTGTAGTTGCATTTGAATTTAGGAAGAATTACTATTGATTCGGGAATAACAGATAGATTCCTGTTGTGATGATAGAGAGCATCTACTATAGAGTTGTACTTTTGCTCTACCGGTTCGGAATTAGTGATATTGGAATTTGTATGTAGTAGGTGGCTAGATAGCTACCTGACATCTTGACTGGCTATGAGTCCCGGTCGTGGTAGCATATCGTTGCCCGTAAGTAGTGCCTTTTGTATTACCTCGAGAGTCACGAGGCTTTATCATGATATTTTGATAAGTATTGCTAAAGATTGCAATAGGTTGTATATGTTGCAGATGTTTAAGATTGTATCCGGAAAATAGTAAGTATTGAAACATTCTCCATGGAAGAACAACATGCGGAATATAGTTGATTTGGAAGTCTGGTAAAGGTGGTATATAAATAATCAGTAAGGTTCTGTACCAAGAGGAAAGTGGGAGCCTAGTATGATGGACAGTGTTGGGAGATTATTGAGAATTCGGAAAGGACTTAGTATGATTAGTTAAGTCCGCTCATTTTCTAGATCCATACGATGAGTTGTTGGATCGCTGGATAGGTTTATACTATGAAGATTTTCAGTTCATGGAGTATCTTTGAGTATCGTATGCGATAGAGATTCAAGATTTACCTTAGGATTATGGTAAAGTCTTTAATAGGTCACGGATATAGAGCTCCACTCGGGTACAGTTAAGTACTTATGATAGGTGGTCGATATGAAGATACTATTCATACTTTGGAAGAGCTGCTATAAGCAGGTGTGATTGGATTTTTTAAGGGATATCAGTAACCCCACTTAGTCACTTGAGGTGTGACTTGTCTCCAGATGCTTGAGATGGTTGTTGGGACATCTCGTACTAATATACGAGTAGGAAATTTGGGGACCAAATTTTTATTAGTGGGGGAGAATGTAAAATACTGAAATTAAAATACGAAATTTAATGGCCAAAATTTCGGGGAAATAATCCTAGGGATTATTTTCGGGATTTTTAGGAATTTTTTCGGAATTTTTCTGGATTTAAACGGACTACATACGAGACTTTTACGGGGATAAAATAAACAGGCTTTAGAGGGGTCTATTTAAAGGGGATAATACGCGACGGAAAACCTAAATCCAAAATTTCCTTCTTTTTCTATTTTCTCCGCCTGACCTCCTTCGACAGTTCCTTCACGCGCCGAGCCTTTTCTTCTCTCGCGCAAGCCCGAAACTCCCTTCTCGTCGCGAGCAACTTTGCCATGGACAACGCCGTTCGACACCACTACTTCCCCTCCGCGGCCGACGATCAGGCCGCCGTTCTCTTCCTCGCCGACCACAGCCGCGCGCGTCGGCCGCCGCGGCCACAGAACAGCCCGACGCCACACTGTGTTTCTCTTCGCCGGTGACGCCTTTCTTCCTCGAGCCCGAGTCCTTCCTCGTAGCAAGCAACGACGATTGACCTTGACGGTGCCCCCAGGCGAGTCGACGGTGAACGCGCAAACTGGGAGGTGGCGTCGGTGGGGCAGGGTTTTGGTTCTGACCTAGGTTCACTATTTTCACCGGAGCAAAGGTAAGGCTGCTTTTTCCCTCAACTTAGGTCGGGATTGAAATCCCTACTGTGGGTTTCCTTTGGTTGAACAGGGATTGTGTTGGGACAGTGATCGTGAGTATCGGTGGCTCCGGTGAATAGCGATTACAAGGAAGGTTGATACCAGGGAGGTTCCAACCACAGGTAAGCGATCTGCTTCTTTTTCCATGCTGTGATAAATTTTTTGTTATCTGGGTGGATGTGTCGACTGTGAATATTGTTTGAGTCGTTGTAATTTGAGTTGGGGATCTGATTTGGGGGATATTGGCTATCGGTGGAATTTCTAGGGCGGGTGAGCTTGATTGGTCGGTTTGGGTTGATTCGGGTATTATTCGGTTGATCGGTATGATATTTGGAGGATTAGGAATTAATTGGATTGATAGGGTTATGAAGGAAATCGATTAATTATTCGATTTGTTGTTGAATTGTATATTTTGTGCTTGACTATAATTATGCTACGAGTTTGGTCATGGCGAGTCCCAGTCGTGACGATTCGGTTCTTCTTGCGGATATATATTCAGGCGGGTATTTTGACTTAACGTTTAGATTAAGTCAAATTGATATGCTAGTTAGGATAGCTTACAATAATTTTTCATGTTTATATGCCTAGTATGTTTTTGGTGCCTACTAGATACATGCATGTGATAGGATATGATTATATTTACCTGTTTGATTTGGATCATAGTATGTGGATTAGGGATATGTACATATTGGTTGTACATATCATTCGGATAGGTATTTTGAGTAGGATTTACATGCTTTAGTATCATGCACCATTTTCGCATGATTGCATGCTAGCTGGACGGGGTTCCATTATTGTTGAGCCCGCAGCTAGTTACATGACCTGCACACCCTGCCACTCATGGGTTAGTGGTACATCAGGAGGGTGTGTGCAGTTGCTCTGTCAGGCTCCGCTGGACCGCTCATGGGTAGCGACGAGTCAGCGTGGTAGCGGGCAGGGATCCCTCCTCTGGTCTATGACACCGGGAGATGAGAGCTTAGCTCCCCCACTATGTTTGGGGCAGGAGGATAGGTGTACTCCGACAGCATCCTGTCCACTCGGTCACTTTCGGGAAGCAAAGTGATGGCGAGTGCACACGGTTGTCATAGCCCTACCCACTCGGCTTCACCATTGCGTGTGGGCGGTAGCGTCGGGGTGACCATGTCATTGGCACGACATGCACTTTGCATAGATTGCATTTGTACTGTGTTTGCTGCATTATTGTATTGATGCCTTGGATGTGCATATGTTTGTCATGCATACAGGATACATGATTATATATAGTCAGGACTTTATTACTTCTAGTCAGGCACATGCTCCTATATCAGGGTAGGAGATTCAGGTAAGTACAGTCATTTTGTATTTCTTGCTTGCATACCCTATTTATGTGAGACTGTACTGGCATGATATTTTTATTGTTAGATATACCTTACTTTGCATATCTACTATACCCGCAGAGTTCTTTGAACTCACCCCGTTGGTTTATATCTATTTCAGGATGAAGCTGTCAGGAGAGTGCAGCTGCCGGATCCCCCACTCGTCGTAAATGTTTTATTTTGGATATTTGCTTTATGGTTTGGATATTTTGGTTAGAAGACATGTATAGGTTTTGGAGATTGATTTGTATTTGGATTTTGGTGTCCTTATGGACCTTATTCGGATTTTGGTTTGATTGGATTTTGTTGGTTATTCCTGCCCAGATGGCAGAAGGGGTAAGTCTATTTATGGTAGACTGTTTATCATTTATTTTGGTAGATGGCCAGAGGCCAATTTATATAACTGCGTGTGAGTTTGGATTCCGGTCGTGTTGACCGATGTATAGTGGCCGTGTAGGCCTTTGTATGTAAATTGGGATTGTCACCCGTACAGGGGAGATGCTGCCGGATTTTCGTCTGGTGGGGTCTCCTTCGGGACGACGGTCGTCTGCGGGTATTTTGACTTTTTATTGTAACGACCGGGCCCCTATTGGCGGGTCGGCGATATTGTCGGCGACCGTGCATTGGCGGGTCGGCGACCCCTATTGGTCGGCAAGTACGCCTGTTGCCGTCGTTACTCACGGTCTTCCACCTGGAAGTGGGTTTTGCCTTCCCGAGTTGAACTCTAGACCTCCGTGCTAAGTACTAAAGTAATCACGGTAAAGGCAAAACCCACTTCGAGTGAAGACTAGGTGAGTAACGGCAGACCCAGCGAGCGCGGTCGATCGACAATGTCGTCGAATCCGCCAACGGCGACGATCGTCGACAATAAGTCGCCGACCGCCAATAGGCCCGTCGTTATAAAAAGCGCCTTTATTAACGGCCAGGGCCCTATTGGCGGAATTCGGCGACCCCTATTGGTCGACGACCGTCGCTGTTGGCGGGTCGGCGACCCTATTGGTCGACGGCCGTCGCCTGTTGGCCGTCGTTACTCACTGGTCTTCCACCTGGAAGTGGGTTTTGCCTTTACGGGATCACTTGGTTGCGAGGATTCATAAACTTTAGTACTTAGCACGGAGGTCTAGAGTTGAATCACGGGGAAGGCAAAACCCACTTCGAGTGAAGCCAGTGAGTAACGACGGCCAGCGAGGCGACGATCGTCGACCAATAGGTCGTCAGTCCGCCACGGCGGCGACGACTCAATATGGGTCGCCAGTCCGCCAATAAAAGGCCCGATCGTTACAATAAAAAGCGCCTTTATTAACGGCCAGGGCTATTGGCGAATGGCGACCCCTGTTGGTCGGCGGCCGTCGCTGTTGGCGGGTCGGCGACCCTATTGGTCGACGGCCGTCGCCTGTTGGCCGTCGTTACTCACTGGTCTTCCACCTGGAAGTGGGTTTTGCCTTTAGGATTCATAAACTTTAGTACTTAGCACCGGAGGTCTAGAGTTGAATCACGGGAAGGCAAAACCCACTTCGAGTGAGGTGAGTAACGACGGCAGCGGCGTATCGTCGACCAATAAGTCGTCGAGTCGCCAACAGGCGACGGTCGTCGACCAATAGGGGTCGCCGAATTCCGCCAATAGGGGCCCGGTCGTTACACATAGACCCATTTACGTCTCACTCACAGCCGGTCAAAACATAACCTCATAGCCCCCACATCCATTCAACACTTTACAAGCAACCCATAGCCATCTCCACCGAATGGAATTCACTGCACAAAAGGGAATTGATCTTGCTGACCAACCCTAGAAGTTTCACCGGAGGCAATCCTCCCTAACTCTGCCCTGTTCAACCACTCGCAACCACTTCCCAAACTCAACCTAATCTGACACTTCGGTAATCAAACTAACCCTAACAGCATCACCCATGAAATCTTTACCGAAATCAATTCACAGAACAAAAAGGGGAATTGAGCTTGCTTACCAGAAATTGAAGCTTTGCCGGTAATAGAATCTCTCCTGCAGTAACTCCCCAGAATCCGATAGTCCTGTTCACCGGACAACCGAGTGCCCAAAAAAAATGAAACTCAACCTTAGCGCCTGGATATACCGCAACATCTTATTGACATCTAAGGTAGGGAGCAATACACCCCGTGCTTACCTTTCTCTGACCCCAAACGGCAGTGGACTGTTTGGTTCACCGGGAAAATACAGAATGTCATCGCTGCCCTATTTCACAAACCCACTCTCAACAGCAAGAGGGTATTGTAACTCCAGGATTCAGCCAAGGTAGGGAGGAAGAAATCCTTACCTATTATCGACTGTCAACGACCATGACTCCTCTCCCCCGATCGGCGGCTTTGTTTGCTTTCGCCACCCAAATCCGTGCTTCCAGCCGTCCCAGGAAAGCCGTCGAGGTCGTCGACTGTGGCTTGCGGAGGGGAGAGTCGTGAGGCGAAAAGACCAGCGAGGAGAGGGCATCCGGCGGGCGGCGTTCCGTGGAGGCGAGATCACGTGGAGAGGGAAATCGGTGCCCGTGAAGGCAGTGAAAACGGAAGTCGCGGTGAACGAAGGAATGCTCGGTTTAAGTGGCGATGTGAAACCATAACCGGACGAAAAGTGCGGCTTGGCGTTAATGGGAGATAACAGGTCGGGTTTCTTTTGTTTAACGGGTTGGATTTCAGACTCGTTAAGCCCACTAACACTTAAACAAAAAGGGTCTTAGAAATTTCCGTTCGAGTCCAGAAAAATCCCTAAAAATTCCTGAAAAATTTCTATAGCATATTCTCCTAATTACCCAACCTCTATTATCATATATATATATATATATATATATATATATATATATATATATATATATTCTGTGGTATTTTACACATCTAGCATATGTTGATGACTTATTTTTGTTTGTTAAAAGGGATACATCATCTGTGAGCATCATGTTTGGTGATATGATAGGCCTGCATGCAAATAGGCTAAAATCTAAGATATACTTAGCTAGAGTGGTGAGTAAGTCAAGGATACTCTAGTCCAACTATCGAGTTTTCAAGTAGAGGTATCTTGTCATTCAGATATTTAGATATCCAATTAGCATCAATGTTGCTTGTGATTTTAGATTATGGCATAGTAGTAGATACAATCATCAATAAAATTAAATCTCAGTGTTGACATACACTTTCATATGCAAATAAACTAAAACTGATAACATCAATCTTGTAACATCAGTCTTGTAGAGAGTTGAATGTTTCTGACTCTCTATCCTCCCATTATTGATAAGATTTATTCATTCGTTGTCATTTGTAGAGGATAAGATATGCCCTTTTGTGCTAGTGTAGAGAAGACATAGGAACACCTATTTTTTAGGTACCTTATCATAAGTTTGTTGTAGAGGAGGGCCAAAAGATGGCTCCACATGCAATAAGAGTTGACTACATATAAGAGAATGTTTAGAGTCTTTAAGCAACAATACTGAGACACTTGAATTTTGATAATCTGAGACATTTAGCTATAACATATATGACTCATCGTATATGGATGGTTAGGAATAAATTATTTTTGAGAGGGAGAAGATGAATATAAAGGATACTTATAAGAAAATTTAGATACATATATGTAAAACTTTGAACATCTATTCAAACTTGATATTTAGATGTAATAGGATGTTCAAGTGTACAATGTACACTTTTTAGGTTAATATTAAAAATATTTATCTATCAAAAAGGTTAATAAGAGATATTTTTGATTTTTACCTCATAATTAATGTAGAGAAAATTTCAAAGTGCACATCAAAATATAACTAATTGTTAATGCCCCTCGAGATTTTAATTGCAAGTAACTGCCCATGTTGGGGCATCATTAATCCCATCATCACATTATCTTCACTATCCCACCTATGTCTCCCATGACCTCTCATCTCTTCCCTATATCCACTTTTTGTGAAGAAGTAGAAGATGCTAAAAAATATTCTACTCTTGAGTGAAGGGAGTAGTGAGCAATGGAAGCACATTTTGTGCAAGGCTTGGTGAGGATGATAAGTTCATGTGTGTAGGCAGAACTTGGGGTATGAGGCTGAGAACAAGAAGGTAGGAAGCCTCTTGTCTCTTGTTGAGGAGAATAAGAGATAATAGTCACAAAGCATCACCGGGCTTAGGTTTGCAATGTTGTGGCGTTGCGATGGTAGTTCATTCTACGTGACTACATCCTGACTGCGAGCATTTCGCGAAAACAGCAGAGTTCACAGAAATTTCCGTGCAAAAGAGTGCTAGTGATTCTGCATCTACTTTGAGATATACTTATGATTTTGTATTTAATTTCATTATTTGTCATAGGTTCTTACATTAGTATCAGAGCCAGGTTGAATGCGAGATCGTTCAATAATTTATTGAGTTAAAACTCAAAAATGGTTGTTGATCACGGAACGTAGTTCTTGTCAAAGATGATAAACAATGTCAAAATCTGAAGGTAGGAAACTTCGCTTCCCACTTCAACTCGGTCGCTTGTTCATGGCGATCCCATCGACGTCCCCAGATTAAAAAAATTTAATCCTAGACAAAAGGGATCACCCAAGCAACAGTTTCATCGTCGTGCTATTCGATTAGAGTAGTCACTTGAACAAACTTGTTGTTCAAGCAACCAACCTCTATTCTACGAATAGCCGCGGAATAGACGATGTACGGATCGTCGACTTTTGTGTTTATGTTCGGGGTCCAAGTTATTTTAGCCACAAAATAGAATATATAACATATATATGATTGAAGAACAAATATAGACATGTTACAAAAGAATATAAAGAAACGTTATACCTCTCGATCTTCTATTGTATGTCCTTCCTCCTTTTGGACGTCGTGTGGGCGACGATCTACCAAAAGTCGAAGCTCCTAGATCACCAATCTTCCTTCCTTGCTCGCTCCGAACAAGAGGAAGTATAGAAACAAAACTCTTCTCCTTCTTTCAACCAACCACCAAGCTCCAAGCTAGGTGCTTGCCGCCGGCCAAGAAGAAGAACAAAGGGGAGTGAACGCCGGCGAAAACTCTAAGGGAAGAGACCCTAGACTTTTTTCCACCGGCCAAGGAGAAGAGGGGAGGAGGTTTGGACGCCGGCAAAGGGAGAGGAAGCAAACCTTGGGCGCCGTCCAACAAGGAAGAGGAAGAAGAAAGGAAACAAATTCCTTATTTGTGGCCGCCCAAGCCTCCAAACCCTAAGCCTCTCAAACCCTAATCCTATTCCTTTTCTAATTCTCCTTTTTGCCCACCCTAAAGCCCCTTTTTTAGTTGCACAAAAGGGATAAGCCTTGTTTTAATCTCCACCATTGGTTTTAGAGATTTAATATTAACCGTCGGATCTAGAGATTTAATATCAACCGTCGGATCTAGAAATTTAATCTCTACCGTTGGATCTAGAGTTTTATTTTCAACCATTGGATCTAGGCTTCATGAGGTTTTAATAGGATACAATAGGGACCATGAGGAGGAGTTAGATCTTGGACACCCAATGGATCAAGCCCACATAAAGTCCGATCCATTAATGATAATCCAATCCACTAAAGGATTATCATTGATCTACCTCACCAACCCCAATAAGTTAATATGGGCTCCATATATTATTTGTACATTTTTCTCCCCGTGTTTAAGATCTCGAATGTCCGTCAATTAATTAATTTACTGACAATTAATTAATCAACATCTAACTCCAAGAGTAGTACCACTCAACCTTATCATCATGCCGGACCAAGTCCACCTACAGGGTTTACATGATGAACCTTATGAGCTCCTCAAGGCCTAATATATAGGACACGGTTTCCTCCTATAATCAACAACACACCATATAAATAATATCATTTCTCAACTTACCAAGCCTATCGATTTAATCTATAAATCTCGCCCATTGGTAAATCAAAGAAATGAATACTGAGTATATGTGTCCGTTATTATATCGGGATTAAGAGCATGTACACTATAATATCTGAGGTCCAATTCGATTATGTAGTCAGCAATAAATCGAATCACCTCTAAGTCGGTCCTGCTAAATACACACAAAGTATACTAGTGTGATTCTATGGTCAAGACAAACCAATACCAAATCACACTACAACCATACCAATGGTTTATCCAAAGCCATCTCGGTTGTGAGCCTTTACTTATACTTTACAAGGAGTCGATAACATGATCTCCCGTGTGACATCACACACCATATTATCTACAATGTAATGTATTAGACAATATGCATCACCATAAATATGCAAACAATGATCATGTGATTCTTATTTCAAAAATAAAGATGTTCATACAAAAGATAGACTTTTCAGTATACATCCCAACAAAATCATGGCACCCGAGAACAATAGGAGAAATAGTGGTGGAGCACTATTAGTGCTTGAGTGCAGCAGGATGAACAGTGAGGAAACCTGACCCCCGAGCGGAGAAATAGTGTGTGCACTGTTGGTTCTCGGGAGGCGATCTTTGACTGCTCGTGTAGTGCTTAGACCACACATGAGGTCCTTAGTCGAACACGTGGTGCTCGGTCACGTGTGCGGTGCTCAGCCGTGAGTGCGGTGCTTGGGTGTGCATGGTCCTCGATGTTAGTGCCTATAAGATTCATATATTTCCATAATGGTATGATATTGTCCACTTTGGGCCTAAGCCCTCATGGTTTTATTTTTGGGCTTTATCCAAAAGGCCTCATACCTATGGAAATATCTTTTCATCTTATAAGTACATGATTTTTTCCATGTCTTACCAATGTGGGGCTTTGATTGTATTCTCAATACTCCAACAATCCCCCCTCAAATGAAGGACCACATTGACCCCCCCCCCCCCATCCATCCTCGAAGTACATCCTCTGCTTGATGTCCGATCCTCAACCCACCAGGACTTCCTGTCTACTGTCTAGTCCACCTGATCCAGTTGGACTTCCTGCCAATTGTCCAGCCCTTCTTGCCCAACTGGACTTCCTGTTAGTTGTTCGATCCTCCCGACCCAACTAGACTTCTTGCCTAGTGTCTGGTTCTCTTGATCCAGACATGTGAGCTCAACTTCCTTCGTTCGAGGTTCATGGCTTGACATGGACCATGGCTATGATACTAATTGTTAGTGCCTATAAGATCCATATATCTACTCAATGGTATGATATTGTCCACTTTGGGCCTAAGCCCTCATAGTTTTGTTTTTGGGTTTTACCCAAAAGGCCTCATACCTATGAAAATATTTTTTCATCTTATAAGCACATGATCTTTTTCATGTCTTACCAATGTGGGACTTTGATTGTATTCTCAATACTCCAACACTCGACTGTGCATAGTGCTCAGGTACACGTGTGGTCCTCGGTTGAGCAAACGATCCTTGGGCAAGCGCGGTCCTCGATCGCACGAGGTTCTCAGGTGCATGAGGTCCTCGATCACACGTACAAGCCTCGAGAATGCGCTGAGTGCGCAGCGCATGCGGTCTTCGGTCAAGTACGGTGCTCAGTACTGTATGTGAAGTAGTGCTCAGGCGATGCACATTTCTTGGGCACGCGAAGGTGCTCAGGACAGCATGCATGAAGCACACTGTGGTGCTCAATGGTGCTCGGGTGCATTGAGGGATGTAGTGCTCTGGCAAATCCGAGAAGAGGTGTCAGGCCCGATGGGAAACTTGGAGCCATGCGAGTGGTGCTCGGGCACACAGTGCTTAGGTGCCTAGGGGTGCTCGGCACTAATAGTGCTCGGGTGTTTCTCTGGCGTGTTGCTCAGTAAAGTCGAGATTCTCAATCGGAAGTACTCGACGGAGCTAAGTAGTGCTCGACGAGTACTGGACAATGCTTGAAGTAATTGACAATGTGGCCGACAACACTCGCGAGATCTCAACATGAGCAAGGTCTTTGGTGCTCGAGGTCGCTGAGGATCTCGAGAGCTTAACACGAGTAGCGGTACTCGGGTTGCACTGAGTTGCTCGGCACACAAAGGTGCTCTATCGAGTGTTCAAAATTGAGTTAGATTTTAAGGTAATTAAAAATCTGATCTGAAGGTCGAGAAGGATTTTCAGAAGTGACTACCTAAGTCGAGGGTCTTGGAGACGACAAAGAGGTTTGACTTTGAGGTGTGCGAACCATTACGGTGGCATGTAGGCTTACTGTAAGCGCTGCCATTATTTGATTATGTGTACACTCTCACGGTGGCAAGTAGGTTATTCTTGAGAGTATAATGTGACTAATTGTGTACTGTATCTTAATTTGAACGATAAGATACAATTTCATATTGTGGTGTATGGTATCTGTTGATTCATACAGTCATTTTGAAATTTGTATTTGAGTTATTTAAGTCTTGATGGTTAGTAAGGAACATAATTGAGATATTAAGCATCAATTGTCACTTACGTCTCTTTATTCTGTGTGACAAATAAATGGTTGCAATAAATACTATCATACTAGATCTCGGGAAGGGAGACAGGTTGAACGGTGACAACTATAACATTTGATACCAGAAGGTTCAATTTATCTTCAAGGAGTAAGAACTCGGGGATATTCTTAAGCATGAAATGGTGGACCCTGGAGAGGGTACCATGGCATAAGCCAAATGGGATCAGGAGGTGTATCATGCATGGAAAAAGAAGGACGGACAAGCTAGGGTAATTCTTCTTAATAATATGCAAGATGAGCTGATCTCGATTTATGAACTATATCTTACTGCTTTGTTGGTCTGGCATGCTCTTAAAGAGCAATATAGCACCTCTTCAGCTCCTAAGTTAAGGATGCTGACATATAAATTTATTACTTATAAAAAGATGTCTGATCATACTATGAAGCAGCATATAATGTATATGTCGAGTATGATTGCCTCTTTGAAGAATATGGAGGAGTTAATGTCGAATGAGCTTCAGGTACTAGGAGTGAACCAGCCATTGCCTGACTTCTGGGATGTAGTTAAGACCTATCTCATGCATATAGAAAGTATTCGTACTTTCACGGATGTGATCAGTAGGCACTGTATGCTCGAGGAGGAGCGATAGGAGGTGACCAAGTCTACTTCAGGTCATGCTAACATTGTAGAGTCAAGTAAGGGCTCCCGGGGTACCAACCGCAAGTGACACAAGCATGAGAATAAGACTAAGGGTCCTGGCAAGAAGAAGCCAAATACAGTATAGAAAGGACAAAAAACAAGAAGAAGGAGCTCGTTAAGAGCAATGTTCGATGCTACGTATGTAGTAAGCTTGGGCATTTCGCACGCGAGTGTAGGAAGCGAAAGGTAAATCTTTCTTCTTTACATGGTTTGAGTTATGTGTCATCTAGTGTGATATTCGCTAACTTCTCTCCTTTATGGATTGTAGACTTAGGAGCTACAGACCATGTAACTTGAGATATGAGTGTTTACATAGATTTTCATCGTATTAGTTCACATGCGAGAAGGCTATATGTGGGGAATGGAGCATTCGTGGAAGTGAGAGGGATTGACACTTGCAAGTTGATGTTGCAAAGTAATCAAGTCCTATATCTCCATGATGTGATATATGCTCCAGAGATTCAGTGAAATCTCATTTCTGTCAGTAGTTTAGACTAGTTATGATATAATGTTTGTATAAGAAACTCTAATATTTCTATCTCGTATGATAATTCTTTAATATATTCTGGTATAGTTCATGAGGGACTTTATGCACTAAATTTGATTTCATTTTATAAGTCTTATCCTACGTCTCTTATTGCCTTTGCATTTGATATATAGTGTAGTGGATGTGTGAGTGTATGACATAGTAGACCTGGCCACATAGGGTAAGAGAGAATGGGCCGATTAACATCAAGTGACATATTAGGTCAGCTAACCAAGGTCGAATTGCTCTTGTGTGAGTTTTTCCTAGCAAACAAATCTAAGAGAAAATCATTTGGGACAGCATTGAGGGTTGAGACTCCATTGCAGTTGGTTTATTTTGATATTTACTGACTCATGAATATGAGAGCACGAAATAGAGCCACGTATTTTATTACGTCTATAAATGATTACATCCGTTTCGATTATGTCTACCTGATCTCGCATTAGTCTGAGGTACTAGAGTGTTTCAGGAGATTTATTAGCAAGGTTGAAAATCAGCTAGACTTGAGAGTGAAAACTCTCAGAATCAATTGAGGTCATGAGTATTGTAGGGGATCGGTGTTCGCCGACTAGAGGGGGTGAATAGCCCTCTTTCATCGTATGATGGAATTTACTCGTTCTTGCGTGTCGCTTATCTACGATTCTTGTTAGCGCAGTGGAATAACAATAATAATACTAACAAGATAAACAAATAGACACAAGCACACACAATACACCAAGATATACATGGTTCGGAACCGAATGGTTCCTACTCCATGGTCGAGCTCACCGAGCTCTAGTTATGCGCACGACACTAACTAACACTCCTTCTCGACAACACGTCGGAGGTGGAGAAACCTCTCACAAGAAATTACAATGTAATATAGAAATATAAACAAGAATACAAATACAATACAAAAGAACACTTTTCACCGATTGCTTTTGATCACTTGTTTGTTGCTTGCTTTGGTTGGCCCTTGAAGGACTGGAATGCAGCAGCAATTCCCCTTCAAAGTCTCTCTTAAAGTCTTGGCGAAGTCCTCCCTCTTGAGCTTCATTTATAACCTGCATCAAGCTGATTTCGTGCCCATCAGTCGACTGATCGTGACCATCAGTCGACTGGTCCTGTAGTCATTGTCTCACAATGGCCAGATTCACGTTGGTCAAGTTCCAACGGATCACATATCAGTCGACTGATGATACCCATCAGTCGACTGGTAACACCATCAGTCGAGTGCTATCGTGAGCACTCAACTGGAAACCATTCTATGGCTGAAAACACCCCAATCAGTTGACTGATCTCCTCATCACCGATCGATGGTATCACGATCGATATGCACGATCGCCATCCTCTGCAGAGTCGATCGAATAGCCAAACCTCGCTCAATCGACACCACCAAACCCTAGTCGACTTAGAGCAGTCGACTGATACCTATGTCAGTCGACTGATGTCGGGTAAAACCTCAAACACTAAGTTGTTTGAACATCCGACACTCAGTCTTAGCCACTTGGCCAAGTCCACCTCATCCCTCATGGAGTTTCCCACCGAAGCTCTCTTCCCTTGGCCTACGTCCCTCGGATGCACCAAGCGCACGGCTTTGCAACGCCATCCTTCGCATCTCTTGCCCTCGAAGTATACTTCCCTTGGGCCTCACTCCATTCTCTCCCCGTTCGACGATCCCTCAGATGCATCAAGCGCACGACTTCACAATGTCATCCTTCACCAACTCAAGGACCCTGAGCCTAGTGAACTTGCCAAGTCCTCAAGACTTCCTACATGCACCAAGCGTACGACTTCGCAATGCATTTCTCACCAAGCACCAAGTGCACAGCTTCACAATGCTTTGGATTTTCCCACACCAAGCCCCTTGCTTGGATTTTCCATGCCAACTCCATGTTGGACTTTTCTATGACACTCCCATGTCATAAGTTTTGTCGATCATCAAAATACTGCTCGAGTCAAACTCTAGTCAACCTGGGCCGATTGCACCAACAATCTCCCCCTTTTTTATGATTGACAAAACTACTATCTCAAGTCTACCAATTCTCCCATATTGGCAATTCTCATATCCCAACGAGAATTCCAACGAAACCCTAATTGGTAACTTGGTAACTTCTCCCCCTTTTTGACATAACATCAAAAAGGTCCTCAAGGGTGTCAATGTCTCATATCCCAATGAGATCTTACAATCTTCCCCTTGGCATGCCGTCAATCTTTCTAGTGATAATCCTATATCACTTAAGAGAGATGCAATCCCTCAATTTTCCTCCAATGAGGAAAAATATACATCCATCTTCCCATGATGGATACCTCCCCCTAAAGGCTTGCTCCCCCTTGACCATTGCACCAACAAGTATTTGTCTAAGTAGTTTAAAGAGCTCTGTTTCGAGAAAGACATTACAAGACAACTGACTATTCCTGCTACTTAGTAGAACAAAGTTGCCAAGAGAAGGAATAGGATTCTATTGGAAATGATGAGGTCTATGATGGCGCATACTAATTTACCTATCTCTCATTGGGGAGATGCATTATTGACTGCTGCTTATGTCCTTAATCGTGTTCCAATGAAGTCCAAGTCAGCACCCCATATGAGCTTTGGACAGGGAGACAACCTGTCCTTAGTCATTTAAAGTCGTGGGGGTTGTGTAACATTTGTTAATGATTCCTCACACAAATATGGTAAGTTAGGCATGCGAGGAAAGAAGTGTATCTTTATCAGATACTCTGAACACTCCAAAAGATATGTGTTTCTAAGAGAACATATAGACGACACAGTCACAGAGAGTGAGTCTCGTGATGCCGATTTCTCGAGAATGATTTTCCTAAGAGAGAAGAAATCGATCAAGATTTCACCTTCTATGAGATGGAAGAACCTAGTGGCTCGGTGGATTCCACGGTGGGATTCAAGACCCCGAAGTGGATCTTGATCATAGTAGGAGTGGTCCATCTGAAGGTGTGGAGGCTCTCTCCTCGTTAGAGTGGTTGGAGAAATGTATCTCGTCATCATTTCCCGATTGATAATGAGATACTCATTATGACTCCGGAGGATGAGGAAGGTCTGATGACTCTGAGAGAGGTCCTCGAGAGTTATACAAAAGACCAATGGTTGGAGACCATGTGGGAAGAAATGGAATTAATGAAAGTCAATGAAGTCTGAGAGGTAGTTGACTTATCTGAGAATGGGAAGGTCATTGAAAACAAGTATATTCTCAAAATTAAAAGGAAGGTCGATGGATCAGTCGAGAGATATAAGGCCCGTCTGGTAGCCAAGGGTTACACACAAACAAAGAGTATTGACTATGGCAAGACTTTCTCTTCAGTAATCAAGTTTACTTTGATCTGTTTACTACTAGCGATTGTCATGAGTTTAGATCTAGAGTTATATTAGATGGATGTGAAACCGCCTTCCTTAATAGAAGTTTGGATGAGGAGATCTACATGGAACAACCTGCTGGGTTCATTCTAGTAGGTCAAGAGGATAAGGTTTGTCAACTTGGGAAGTCGATATATGGCCTAAAGCAATCATCCAGGCGGTGGTACCTAAGATTTTACGATGAGATGATATCTTATGGTTTTATAATGGTTGAGGAGGATCATTATATCTATCTGATTATATCAAATAACTCATTTGTGATTCTATCATTATACGTGGATGATATAATGTGTCAGAGTATTGAGAATACAATTAAAATCATGCTTATAAGATGAAAAGATATCTTCATTGGAATGAGACCTTTTGGGTAAAACCCAAAAACAAAACCATGAGGGCTTAGGCCCAAAGTGGACAATATCATACTATTGTGGAGATATGTGGATCTTATAGGCACTAATATAATGTTGGTTGGGAACAACATTGAGTATTTGATAACCATTAAGACATGATTATCATCTACTTTCGACATGAATGACATGGGTAAAGCTAAGTTCATCCTTGGAGTACATATCCAAAGGGATTGCTCGAGAAGATTTTTGGCACTTTCACAAGAAACCTAATATTAAGAAAATTCTCGAGCATTTTGGGATGAGTGATTGTAATCTCATAGATACTCCAATCGTTAAATGTGATGGTCTTAGTTTGATGATGTGTTTTAAAACTCAGGAAGAAATAAGTAAAATGAGTAAAGTACCTTATTCAAGTGCAATAGAAAGTCTAATGTATGCAATGTTGTTTACACGATTAGACATATGTTATACAGTCGGTCTGGTATGTAGATATCAATCAAATCTTGGAAGGAGTCACCAAAGAAAAGTGAAAAGGATTTTCGATATCTTAAAGGAACTGCAAACTTCTCTCTGTATTATAGAGGAGGTGATTTGCGACTTATGGGATATTTAGATGCTGATTGGGGAGTCGATCTAGATAAATACAAATCGACATCAGGTTTCGCATTCTTGCTCAATGGCGGGGCCATCTCTTGAAGCAGCAAGAAGCTAACCTATGTTGCTCTATCTACGATGAAGGCTCAGTTCATGGTATGCTCAGTAGTAGTTCAAGAGAGTGTTTGGCTCAGAAGATTATTAGATGACTTAGGAATTGTAGCAGATAGTGGGAGGCCCATTCTGATTTATTGTGATAATCATGCCACTATCGCTTACATAAGAGACCCTAAGTTTTATAGTAGAGCCAAACATATAGATACCAGATACCATTATGTAAGAGACATCATTGAGAAGAATAAAGTGACTGTCAAGTACATTTTAACACATAGTATGGTGGCTGACCTCTTACCAAACCTATCACTAGAGACTCTTTTATGGGACATAGAGAATCATTAAGTTTGGGTACTTTATGAAATTTCTCAACTTGTACTATAATGACAACAATGATGCTTAATGAAATATATATAACTTTATGTGTATTAATAGTTCAATTATAATTTCAAATGTTGCACTTGGTGTGTGTGTGTGTGTGTGTGTGTGTGTGTGTGTGTGATATAATAGATATGTCAGGCAGATAGGTTCACTTTCTCGCACAAGTGACCAACTCCAAGAGTGGAGGTTAGATGGTTTCTAGCTATAAGAGGTTTTGAGTGTAATCCTGCCAGAACTTAAGTCACCCTGATATGTGTTCAGGATGAGGCATGTGCAACATGATTGACATGGATATAGTCACATCCATGTTGTCTGTAAGTAGTCAAGTTTGAGATCTCATATATCACCTACGATTGTGATATTGTTTTTGAGATACTCTCTATGAGATCTCTGGGTAAAGTCTTATGTATAGACTGAGTTCTATAACTACACAATATTAGAGAAATATGACATATTCCCTTATGAGAAATGAGGAATAATATTGTGGCACGTGTTTCATGTTAGGACCTATGCACCCGCTAGAGGGGGGTGAATAGCATTTTGTCGTTGGATGATGAAATTCGATTGCGCTTGCTACATAATGTTAGTAAGCAATGGAAATACAAAATATACAATCAAAATAAATACAAGCACAATCACAATACGACAATATAACATGGTTCGAAACCTCAAGATTCCTACTCCATGGATTGAGCTTGAAAGAGCCTTAGCGATGCAAACACACACCACTAATCAAATATACTCCTTCTCGACAATAAGTCAGAGGTGGAGAAACCTCTTACAATGATTACAATAGCAATACAAAATAAAACAAGCAATTGCAAATGAAATACAATAAAATAATGCAAAGAAAATTTTACAAACGATCTTTTGGAAGCTTACTTGTTTGGTTGCTTGAGTTGCACTTGGAGACCCTGAATTGCACCATCAAATCGTCCCAAATCTCCTCAAGAACCATTGTCGCATCCCTTTCCATGAGCTACTTTTATAATCTGCATTCGGGTTAGATTTTACCTAGCAGTCGACTGATCGAGACCATCAGTCGACTGCTCTTGTAGTCGTTGTCTCACAACGGGCCGAGCCACGTTGGATAAGTTCCAACGAATAGACCATCAGTCGACTATTCAAATCATCACTCAACTTTCAAACCCTAACAGTCGACTCAGAAATATTCTGTTCCTGAAAACTCGACCAGTAGTCGTCTGATCTCCAGATCAGTCGACTGCTAAGGCCATCAGTCAATAGACCTTTGTTGGCATTGATGCTAGATCATTTCGCAATGACATTGCCGATTACATCACCGATCGATCATAGTCACTGATCGATACACCTCAAACATGAGATTTTACCCCAAGTATGATGACCTCATACTTGCTAGACTACCCTTAGCCTAGACCTAAGCCTTCTAGCCACCTCCGTTATACTCACGCCTATCGGATCCCTCCAAGTCATCCATGACTTGTTCATCCATACGCTAGCCTTCAGGTGCTTCCATCGGCTATTGTCATACTAACGATGTCTACACCACCAAGGTACATTGGACTTATACTGTCAAGACCATGCTTGGACTTTACGTCATCAATCATTGGGCTTATGTTGCCAAGACTCCACCCTTGGACTCTACGCCGCCAATATCAACCCTTGGACTTCTCAAATGCCAAGTACCCATGACTTGGACTTTCATCGCCAAGACTACACCCTTGGACTTACATGGCTAAGACTACACCCTTGGACTTTCCATGCCAACTCCATGTTGGACTTTCCAATTGCCAAGACTCAAGCTTGGACTTTCCCTTGCCAACCCATGTTGGACTTTTCATGCCAAGTACTCAAGACTTGGACTTTCCCTTGCCAAGATCCATGCTTGGACTTCTCATGTCAAGTACTCAAGACTTGGACTTTCCCTTGCCAAGATCCATGCTTGGACTTCTCATGTCAAGTACTCAAGACTTGGACTTTTCCATGACAATCACATTGTCATATGTTTTTGTTGAAGATCAAAACATCGCTCGAGTCAAACTCGAGTCTAGTCAATCGTTACTTGGGCCGATTGCACCAACAATCTCCCCCTTTTTGATGTTTGACAAAAACCACAAACACCTTTGAGTTAGGCCACCTAACTCAAATCTCCTTACCAATTATCCCAAATTAGTAATCCCATATATTCTCCCCCTTTTTGACATACATCAAAAAGGTTCTCTCCCGAAGGAGGTCAATATCTCATATCCCAATGAGATCTTACAATCTCCCCCTTGATCCAAAAACACTTAGGATATCTTCACTCTTCCTAGTGATAAGTCTCATATCACTCAAGAGAAGCAATCTTACAAACTCTCCCAATTTCCAAATTAGGCATCTCACATTCTCAATTCTCTCCCTCATCAGGAAGAACACATCCATCATCCCATGATGGATACCTCCCCCTAAAGGTTTGGTCCCCCTTGACCATTGCACCAACAATGTCCTTGGAGAGTCCCTAAGCCTATAAGAACACTAAACCATCAAAATTAGGGTTAAAAATTCAACCTTGAACTTTCCCACACCTTAAACTTGATACATCACTCTAATAACTCTCCTAATCCATATCCAATGGTGTTCACCCTTTCCAATGCTTTCCAAAGCATATTCTGTTAGTAATATATGAGAGATGGTTTAAGGCAATCGCCTTATGGTTGTACCATTTATTTGATAAATGAAGATTCACTATTTGAGTATACATATTTTCATGTATTTAATTTGATCTTAAACTCATTTACTGAATG
Organism: Wurfbainia villosa; assembly: GCA_025175895.1. NCBI lineage: Eukaryota > Viridiplantae > Streptophyta > Magnoliopsida > Zingiberales > Zingiberaceae > Wurfbainia > Wurfbainia villosa. The sequence continues at coordinate 122,866,055 of CM045990.1, forward strand.
TCCACAATACGATTCACAGTATGAGATAATTTGTGATTGAATCACAACTAGTGAGTATCTCTACATGTGTAATTGTGACGTATTGGAATTATCCCTAGTCGATGAATTGATGGATTTGGACACCATCAATTCTGTCGAGACTAGCACGAGGTATACTCTTTGGTGTATCCAAGCAGCTGATTCTCACTGCTGGAGATATTGTGATGTCCGGAGTTAATCGTGGATGCTAGTTATGGTAACTAGTTCATTGGAGTGACCAACTGTAAGACTTCATATGATTCTCTGCATATATGGATATGTCAATGAAGTTCTTACTGTAGCTTAAGTGTGATGTTCTTTTGACTTGCGATATTCAAGTCATCTTGGTCATGGAGACTTATGCTTTGACATCTTAAGCAAGCATCTCTAAGGAGATGTGGACCTGGGATGATTAGGTATAAGTCGAAATGCCCGAAGGTGTTTGAATAACCTATAAAGGATTCACCACTCCTTGCGAGGAGATGTATACCCATGGCCTCTCGTCGGATTGTTACTAAAGTCTTTGGCCAAAGCATTACATGTTTAGAGTAAGGTACTCTTGGATGCATGTGTAGTAATTAGAATCCGTAGGATGAGAAAATGATACTTGGGCTAGGTGTGAAGTAGTTAACCTAATGGGGGTTGACATCATAAACCATGTCCTGAACCAAGTGGGTATAAGATGCGTGAATGGAATAGGGCATGATTCATTGTTGCTGCTGAAGGGTTTCAGAAATGGTTCTGGATCAACCGTTGATTTTTTGATTAATTGGAGATCATGATGTACTACTAGGTGCCACTCATGATCGTTCTATAATTAATGGTTAATTATAGACGGCCAACATAAACTGAGAACCTATTTGGTCACACGCACAATGAGCATAATCCAAAGGATTTAAAATGAGCTTGAGAATGATATTCTCAGATCGAGAGAAACTAGGTTTGGTTGGACCAAACAAGTAGCGAGCATGAAATTATTTCTTTCGCAATGGAAGCATGGATGGGCCGAGTCTTATGAAGACATGATGAATGAACCAAATTGGTTTGGTTCTAATCCAATGGTGAAGAGTAAACCAAAGGGGTTTGGTTTGTTTTAAACGAATGAACCAAAGTTGGTTCGGTTCGTTTTAACTTAAAATAAACCAACTCGGTTCGGTTTATTTTAACTTAAGTTATTAGAGCGGGTTAATGGATTTTGGTTATGAACCAATAACTCAGGAGAATTTTTCTTAATGGTTAAGAAACACAGGTTCTATAAAAACACGGTTAGGTTTTTGGAGAGCCCTAAGTTTATTTTGGGAAATACTTCTCCTCTCCTTTCCCTCTCTTCTCCTTGTCACCGCCCAAGGTCTCCATGCCGCCCAACCACCTTGTGCCACCGTCCACCCTGCTGTCGGTGTCCAAGCTGCTGTCGGCCATCCTTCGGCGACCCTCCGGTGACTCACCTTGGTTCCAACAACCAAGGGTTGGTTGGTCATCCTCTTTGGTCGACGCAAATTCTCCACCAAGTTGTCTAGTTTTTTGGATAGCTTGTTTCATTTTGTGTCGGAGCGTCATTTGGACGACGTTTGGAGCTCCGACAGCAGCTACCTTACCGGGGATTTGATCTCCGGTAATCCTCATAGGTGGAGAACCAAGGATTCGTCAAATGCTTGACGAATACCTCTCCGGAGAAGCGAGTTTTGGGGACTCATTTTCAAATCCGAATTTTTGATTTGGATTGTGATATTCTCTCGATCACATCGTCTTCGACACAAGGCTAGTGACTCCTACGAAGACGAGGCTTGTAGCTTGGTGAAGCTATCCCGACGGTACTTGGCATGGATACGGATAGAAGCAATTCTAGTGAGAGTTGCTCCGGTTGATGTCATTCCCACTGCACGTGATACGTCAGGTATAACTAGCGTAATTTCCTTTTATTACAAAATTTGAAATTGCGATTATGTCTACACATGTTGTACATTGCATGCATGTGGTGTGTGTGTTGTAATAAATTAGGTTTATTGCTCTTTAATGTTGGGAGTATGGGGAATACAATCAAAGTCCCACATTGGTAAGACATGGAAAAGATCATGTGCTTATAAGAAAAAAGATATCTCCATTGGTATGAGGCCTTTTGGGTAAAGCCCAAAAATAAAACCATGAGGGCTTAGACCCAAAGTGGACAATATCATGTCATTGTGGAGATATGTGGAGCTTATAAGCACTAACAATTGGTATCAGAGCCATGATCCATGTCAAGCCATGAACCTCGAACGAAGAAAGTTGAGCTCTCACGTCCGGATCAAGAGAACCAGACATCAGGAAGGAAGTCTAGTTGGGTCGGGGGGACCGAACAACTGGCAGGAAGTCCTGGTGGGTTGAAGATCGGACATCAAGCAGAGAAAATCCTTCGAGGAGGGATAGGCTTGAGGGGGGGCCCAATGTGGTCCTTCGTTTGAGGGGGGGATTGTTGGGAGTATGGGGAATACAATCAAAGTCCCACATTGGTAAGACATGGAAAAGATCATGTGCTTATAAGAAAAAAGATATCTCCATTGGTATGAGGCCTTTTGGGTAAAGCCCAAAAATAAAACCATGAGGGCTTAGACCCAAAGTGGACAATATCATGTCATTGTGGAGATATGTGGAGCTTATAAGCACTAACATTTAATTCTTCCGCTGTGCACATATTTATGAAACATGTTCGAACACACACTCGCCGCAGTGTCGGAAACCCAACAGTGGTATCAGAGCCTAGGTTGTGTTTCAACATAATCGTAAAATTATTTTGCAATAGTCATAATTGTATTTATGGAAATTTTTTACTTTTGGAAAGTTTAGTAGTATTTATGGAAATTTTCTAATTTTGGAAAGTTTAGAAGTATTTATGGAAATCTTCTACTTTTGGAAAGTTTAGAAGTATTTATGGAAATTAACACTTTCCATAAATAAAATATATGATTAGATTTGGAAATTTGTTTCTTAATTTAATCATGATTTGATTTGAGAAATCAAATCTAAAATATATTTTATTTCCATAAATAGTTTTGACAATTTAAGAAATTTGTTTCCTAAATTAAATTTGACTTTCCTTAATTAACACTTTCCATAAATAATATATGTGATTAGATTTGGAAATTTGTTTCTTAATTTAATCATGATTTGATTTGGGGAATCAAATCTCAAACATATTTTATTTCCATAAATAGTTATGACATATAAGGAAATTTTGTACATGTCATAATTATATGTCATGTAATTGCATTAGATGCATATCATTATGTCATGCTTATCGTGATATGTAGATGTATACCATGTATGTCATGCCATGTAGATAATAATTATTTGCATGCAAAAGAGGATGAGACATTAAACCCTTACACAATATTAAAACCTACACCTTCCATTAATATGGTTAGAACCAAAGTTTTATTTCTTGTTTGGGTTGTTGGACTCTCTCCAAACCCGGCTCGAACTTGAATATGTTCAAACCATGGAATAGTTTAATACTAATATGGTAAGAGTCAGAGGTCAATCGTTAGCTTTGGTTGTTGGACTCTCTCTAAACCGGGCTAATTGGTTGAATGCGCTCTAACCACATTAAACCTATTTCTCGATTAATGGGTTGGCTTTAACCTGGAGCATTGGTTTGTTGGACTCTCTCCAAGGTTGATGTGAAGGGAGGTGAAGTTGGGTGCTATGCATATGATGCATACTTGTTAATGATTTAACAATCTGATGTATGTGTGAACATTCAATTAGTTGATAGCACATTGTGATAGTTGCATATATGTGATATGCAATCGGTATACTTGATACCTACCATTGTAGCTATGAATGACTTGTTGGACTCTCTCCAAGGTTATTCATATCTATGTTGGATATCAACCCATTCAGAGATGGACCTATGATCTCCCGAAGTGATTTTGGGGTTTTAAAATTCGAAAGATGAATGAGATTTATAAATGTATGTTGATGCATTTTAAATCATCTTTATCATATATGCTTGATTTGTATTTCTAGGTTAATCGATTGATCATGACCTCTTTAAATTTGTGCACTATTTTGGATTTAAATAAATTGACTGGGTCTAACTTCTTGGATTGACTTAGAAACTTGAGAATTATTCTCAAGGCAAAAAAGCTTGCGTATATCTTCGAAGAGCCTCTTCCCAACCGTCCTAGGGACGATGCAACTCCAGACCAATTATTGGCCTATCAGAAACATGTGGCTGATTCTGAACTAGCGAGTTGCATCATGCTAGCCGCGATGGTGCCCGAGCTACAAAAGTAGCATGAGCATATGGATACTAATACCATAGTCTTCCATCTTCATGAGTTGTTTGATGAGCAAGCGAGATCTGAAAGGTTCGAAGTCTCTAGGCTCCTCTTCACCTCTAAGATGCAAGAAGTTTCATCTGTAGTGCAGTTTGTGCTAAAGATGAATGGGTACATCGATCGGCTGGCTACCCTCGGGTTTGTGATGGATCATGAATTAAGTATTGACTTAATTCTGCATTGTTTGCCCAAGAGTTTCTCACAATTTATGATGAACTACCAGATGAACAAACTTGAATCCACTATTCTTGAGCTCCTCAATATGCTGAAGACTGTGGAGCCTTCTGTGAAGCATGAGGAGAAGGCAGTTCTGTTAGTTGATTCCTCAAAGAAAGTTTCTAAGAGAAAGTCAAAGGAATAGAAGAAAGGGAAGAAGAAAAAGGCTAAGAAGGCAGAACCAGTACAAAAGAGCACTTGCCATCATTGTGGCAAGGAGGGCCACTGGCGAAGAAACTGCAAGATTTATCTTGAGTCCATGAAGAAGAATAAGATATCAGATGCCCCATCTTCTTCAGATATCTTCATTATTGATTGTCATTCTATTTCCTCAAACACTTGGGTATTGGATACTGGGTGTGACTCACATATATGTAATGTCATACATGGGCTAAGGAATAGAAGAAGACTCGTCAAGAGAGAGTCAAATTTACGTGTTGGGAATGGAGCAAAGGTTGCTGCACTCGCCATTGGAACATATTTGTTGAAACTCCCTACAGGACTTGTCTTAGAACTGGACAATTTCTTTTATGTTCCTTTGTTGATAAAGAACATCATTTCTATTTCTTGTTTGAATAGAAATGGGTACCATTTAACTTTTAGTAACAATTGTTATTACATAATATTTAATGGCGTTCTTTATGGGACTGGAACTTTAAGCAATGGTATTTATACATTGGATGTATCCAGTGACATTTTCAATATCGAAGCGAGCAACAAGCATGCTCGAAAGGATAATCAATTAGACTCCTACATGTGGCATTGTCATCTTGGCCATGTGAGCAAGAAATGCATGTCCGAATTACACCGATGTGGAATTTTGGAGTCGTTTGAATTAGATTCATATGATACATATGAATCATGCTTAAAAGGCAAGATGACTAAGTTACCTTTTATGGGAAAAGGTGAACTGGTGGGAGAGTTGCTTGGTCTAATACATACTGATGTATGCAGACCTATGTCAACTCAGGCTCTAGCAGGCTATAGCTACTTCATTACCTTCACCGATGATCACTCACAGTTTGGGTATGTGTTCTTGATGAAACACAAGTCTGAAGCCTTTGAAAGGTTCAAAGAATTCAGAAATGAAGTAGAGAAACAACATGAAAAGAGTATTAAAATACTTTGATCAGATCGAGGTGATGAATACTTGAGTCAAGAGTTTCTAGATTATCTAAGGGACAATGGTATATTGTCTCAATGAACTCCGCTATATACACCGCAGCATAATGGTATATTTGAGAGGCATAATCGGACCTTGTTGGACATGGTTAGGTCGATGATGAATCATGTGAATCATCTCAAGTCCTTTTGGGGCTATGTACTTCAGACAACTATTTACTTGCTAAATAGAATGTCAACCAAGGTAGTCTCAACTACTCCATATGAGATATGAAATAGTAAGAAATCTCATTTATCTTACTTGAAGATATGAGGTTGTCCTGCTTATGTGAAGCGGACTATATCACACAAATTGGATTCTAAGTCTGATAAATGTCTATTTATTGGATACCCTAAGGAAACAAGGGGTTACCAATTCTATCATCCTGTGGAACAAAAGTGTTTGTTTCAAGGCATGTTGTGTTTCTAGAGAAAGAGTTTCTCTTGCAAGAAAATAGTGGGAGTGTCGTTGAGCTTGATGAGGCTCGAGAGACTCAAATAGACATTGATGAGATACCTGGTGAAGCACCACAACTGATAACTCATAGTGATGAGCCATCGGCTGGACCTATTGTGACACCACATCTTCGTAGATCTGGTAGAACACACAATATTCCTGAGAGATATGGATTTCTCGTAAGTGAATCGAATGACATATTACTCATTGATGATGAGGAGCCTACCAGTTATGAAGAATTTCTAAAAAGTTCAGAAAGGGATAAATGGCTTAATGCCATGAAGTCGGAAATGAATTCCATTTATGAAAATCAAGTTTGGAACTTGATTGACCCACTTGAAGGCATAAAGCTTATAGGGTGCAAGTGGGTTTTCAAGAAGAAAATCGACATGGATGGTAATGTGATTACCTATAAGGCTAGATTGGTGGCGAAAGGGTATCATCAAAAGCAAGGTGTTGATTATGGCGAGACCTATTCATCTGTTGTTATGCTTAAATCCATTCGGATGCTCCTAGCCATAGCGACTCATTATGATTATGAGATATGGTAGATGGATGTGAAAATAACTTTCCTTAATGGAAACCTACTCGAGGACGTGTATATGATACAACCTGAGGGTTTCAAACTTCTCCATATATGGACTGAAGCAAGTATTCAGGAGCTGGAATATTCGTTTTGATGAGACAATCAAAAAGTTTCATTTCTCACAAAATCCGGACAAACCTTATGTGTACAAGAAGGTTAGTAGGAGTGCAGTCATATTCCTAGTATTATATGTCGATGACATATTACTTATAGGAAACGATGTTTCTATCTTATAGTCAGTTAAAATTTGATTGTCCAAGATATTCTCCATGAAAGTACCTAGGAGAAGCAACCTACATCCTCGGGATTAAGATCTATAGGGATAGATCAAAACGGTTGCTTGGTCTTTCACAGTCTACATATATAGACCGAGTGCTAAAGAGGTTTAGTATGTCGGAATCCAAGAAAGGTTTCCTATCCATTAGGCATGGGATACACCTTTCGAAGTCTATGTGTCCGCGCACAGAAGACGAGAGGATTTATATGAGTAAGATTCCCTATACATCCGTAATAGGATCTATCATGTATACTATGTTATGTACGAGGCTTGATGTATCATATGCTCTGAGTGTCATGAGCAGATACCAGTCTGATCCAGGAATGGATCATTGGGCGACTGTTAAGACGATCCTTAAGTACTTAAGAATAACTAAAGATGTGTTCCTAATATATGGAGAAAGGGACATGGTGATACGCGGGTATACGGATACCAGCTTTCAAATAGACAAGAATGATTCCAGGGTCTTGGTCTGGGTACGTGTTCACCTTGAATGGAGGCACAATAAGCTGGAAAGGTTCCAAGAAAGACACTATAGCAGACTCTACCACTGAGGTAGAATGCATTGCAGCTTCGAAAGTAGCAAAGGAAGCGGTTTGGATCAAGAAGTTCATCTCTGAACTTGATGTGGTCTCATCAACGATCCAAACATGTGCTTTTCCGCTATTATCTGATCAAAGAGATAATAAGTAGGAAGGAAATACAAATCGAGAAGATTCCCACTGAAAGGAACTTAGCGAATCCTTTAACTAAGACCTTACCTCAAAGTAAGTTTGAGGATCATGTTAGAGCTTATGGTATTGGATACCGTGGCGATTGACATTAGGCCAAGTGAGAGTTTGTTAGTAATATATGAGAGATGTCCTAAGGAAATCACCTTATGGTTGTACCATTTATTTGATAAATAAAGATTTACTATTTGAGTATACATATTTTCATGTATTTGATTGAATCTTAAACTCATTTATTGAATGTCCAAAATACGATTCACAGTATGAGAGAATTTATGATTGGATCACAACTAGTGAGTATCTCTACATGTGTAATTGTGATATATTGGAATTATCTCTAGTAAATGAATTGATGGATTTGGACACCATTAATTTTGTCGAGACTAGCATGAAGTATACTCTTTGGTATATCCAAGCAGTTGGTTCTCATTGGCTGGAGACATTGTGATGTCCGGAGTTAATCGTGAATGCTAGTTATGGTAACTAGTTCATTGGAGTGACCACCTGTAAGACTTTATATGGTTCTCTGCATATATAGATATGTCAATGAAGTTCTTACTGCAGCTTAAGTGCGATGTTCTTTTGACTTGCGATATTCAAGTCATCTTGGTCATGGAGACTTATGCTTTGACATCTTAAGCAAGCATCTCTAAGGAGATGTGGACTCGGGATGATTGGGTATAAGTCGAAATGCCCGAAGGTGTTTGAATAGCCTATAAAGGATTCACCACTCCTTGCGAGTAGATGTATATCCATGGCCTCTCATCGGATTGTTACTAAAGTTTTTGGCCAAAGTATTACATGTTTAGAGTAAGGTACTCTTAGATACATGTGCAGTAACTAGAATCCGTAGGACGAGGAAATGATACTTGGGCTAGGTGTGACGTAGTCAATCTAGTGGGGATTGACACTATAGACCATGTCCTGAACCAAGTGGGTATAAGATGTGTGAAGGGAACGGGGCATGATTCATTGTAGTTGTTGAAGGATTTCAGAAATGGTTCTAGATCAACTGTTGATTTTTCGATTAATGATGTACTACTAGGTGTCACTCATGATCGTTCTATAATTAATGGTTAATTATAGATGACCAACATAAATCGAGAACCTATTTGGTCACATGCACAATGGGCGTAATCCGAAGGATTTAAAACAAGCTTGAGAATGAGATTCTCAGATTGAGAGAAACTAGGTTTGGTTGGACCAAACAAGTAGCGAGCATGAAATTATTTCAGTCGCAATGGAAGCATGGATGGGTCGAGTCTTATGAAGACATGATGGATGAACCAAATTGGTTTGGTTCTAATCCAATGGTGAATAGTAAACCAAGGGGGTTTGGTTTGTTTTAAACGAATGAACCAAAGTTGATTCGGTTCGTTTTAACTTAAAATAGACCAACTCAGTTCGGTTTATTTTAACTTAAGTTATTGGAGCGAATTAACGGATTTTGGTTATGAACCAATAACTCTAAGGAGAAGTTTTCTTAATGGTTAAGAAACACGGGCTCTATAAAAACGTGGTTAGGTTTTTGGAGAGCCCTAAGTTTATTTTGGAAAATACTTCTCCTCTCCTTTCCCTCTCTTCTCCTTACCGCCGCCCAAGGTCTCCATGCTGCCCAACCACCTTGTGCCACCGTCCACCCTACTGCCGGCATCCATGCTGTTGCTAACCATCCTCCGGCGACCCTCCAGTGACTCACGTTGGTTTCGATGACCAAGGGTTGGCCGGCCATCCTCTTTGGCCGGCGCAAATCCTTCACCAAGCTGTTCAGTTTTCTAGATAGCTTGTTTCCTTTCGTGTCGGAGCATCGTTTGGACGACGTTTGGAGCTCCGACAGTGGCTACCTTACCGGGGATTTGATCTCCGGTAATCCTCATAGGTGGAGAACCAAGGATTCGTCAAACGCTTGACGAATACCTCTCTGGAGAAGTGAGTTTTGGGGACTCATTTTCAAATCCAAATTTTTTATTCGGATTTTGATCTTCTCTCGATCACATCGTCTTCGACACGAGGCTAGTGACTCTTACGAAGACGAGGCATGTAGCTTGGCGAAGCTATCCTGACGGTACTTGCCGTGGATATGGATAGAGGCAATTCTAGTGAGAGTTGCTCCGGTTGATGTCATTCCCGCTGCACGTGATACGTCAAGTATAATTAGCGTAATTTCCTTTTATTGCAAAATTTGAAATTGCGATTGTGTCTACACATGTTGTACATTTCATGCATGTGGTGTGTGTGTTATAATAAATTAGATTTATTGTTTTTTAATTCTTCCACTGTGCACATGTTTACGAAACATATTCGAACACACACTCACCGCGGTGTCGGAAACCCAACATATTCCTAGGGTTAAGAGCAGTTAGGGAATCCTAATATAGCTAAAACATGGGCTAAACATTTTTGTTTACCCAAAATCAGTTCTGACAGTCGACTCTAATAGTAATCAGTCGACTACCCTATGCATCAGTCGATTTCCATCAAGCGGCAGTTGACTGATATCTACAAAATGCAAATATCAGATTTCAGAAACAAAAAATAAAAATGCATAAGTAATTATACATAACTTAAAAAATCATGAAAATTCATACGTATAATACTTATAACCAATACAATGGGTGAAAAATATTTGAAAATTAATTTACCCACAAAATAGTGAAATTTACACAAAGTTCAAAATTGAGAAAAACTTCATTGTTTTGAGCTCACTTTGTATTAATATCATCAATGGTGATTGCTATCAAAGAATAGACTTCACTAAGAGTTTTCAAAATGATTTTAAAATAGTTTTAAAACCTTATATTGAACCATGGTCTATGAGCTTGATGCACATGACTTGTATATAAACTTTCCTCATGATTCATCCATAGTTTTAGATGAGTTTGAGTTTATCTAGATGCAAAAACTATTCACCTTGAACGTAACTCATTTCATAACATCTCACATGTGTCTAGGGTTTTTGAAAATACACACATGTCAATTTGATGTGAGATGTGGGTTTTGTTCATCCTAATCTAAGGCCTCGTGTATTTTCTAAGGCAACTCTACTTGATTCCCTTATACATGGGACTTCAAGACATGCCATAGTCCTTGAATCAATTTTTATTAATACATGAATGATTATGACATTAATGATGATATAAATAAGCATGTGCTCATAATCATGATGTCATGACATATGATTAAATTTAAATACACATAACATAAAAGATAAACTCTAAGCATAATTATGACATTTATATGATTTAAATGAATATGATGTCATGACATGGTATATGACAATCAAGACATGACAAATAAAATATAAAGGGATATAATACATAAATTTTAATATTAGTTGTCATTTGTTATTATTAAACCCAATTTTTCATATTACTACTCATCCCCCAAGTGTGCTAAAAACCCAAAATGACATACTATGACTTTAATACCTAAATTGTGTTAATTTGATCAATTTATCAAACTTCTTAAATAATATTAGCACATCCTAAAATCTTTTAGGATAAAGTTCCAACCACATTTCCAAGGTACCCATAACCTTGAAAATGACCTAAGGTGCCATCTTTACCATGGTTAGGTTAACTATCCATTCATTTAAAGTTGGCACACCCTAACCCATTTAGCGTGAATCGATCACTCTCCTAGGAACCCAATACCTATTGGAGCTCCTTGGGTTTACTAGGTATTCCTTAGGGATGACCTCCCTAGATACCCTCCTAATGACCCTCCTAGGCTTGGTAGCCTTGGTCATTATGGTCTTGCCTAGGTTAACTCTAGGAGTAACTCCCCTTGTAACCTTCTTAATGGATTCCCTAGGTTTCTTTGAAACCTTAGCCGCTAAGCACTTACCTTGGTCAACCTTAGGGATGACTTCCCGAGTGACTTTGGTTTTCCTAGACCTAGATTGAGTTCCATAATCGAATGGAACATTGTGATAGGTCTTTTGGGGCTTAAGCTTGCCCTTGGACGGTTCTTATTTCCTAGGCCTTTGACTTTGACTCCTAGACCTTAGCTTTGACTATTTAACCCTTGCATTTGATTTTGCATAATTCTAAGAGTCTTCTCTAATTTCTCAAGTTTTGACCTCAATACTTGATTTTCCAACTCTAGTTGCTCAAATTTTGTGGGCACATTATTTCTTTGAGTGTTTTTCCCTTTCCTAGGCATATGTCTAGAATTCTTGGAGTTAAAGCCTAGATGATTTTCTACCTTCCTAATACTTTCCTTAGGTAAAATTATTTTAGGGACATTAGTCCCAAATTTCTTCTTATTTTTAAGGTTGACATGTTTCGCTCCTAAACAATAAAGTCTATTATTTTTAGCATTCCTTTCATGAATAATTGCAAGATTACTTCTAGCATGCTTTTGATAATTAATTGAAGAAGAAGCATACGTAAAAGTTACCATAGGGTTTGCCTTAGCTCTCCCTACATGTGTAGCTCTTCCTTCACGAGTCTTCTTCTCCCCCTTTGGGCATTGGCTTCAGTAGTGTCCCCATTGTTGACACTTGAAGCACACAATGTGCTCTTTGCTTTTCTTAGTGGGGACTCCGGCTTCATTGGTCTTTTCTTGAACTCTTGGCGCCGGTTGACTTTTCTTGACTCTTTTAGGACATTTACTCTTGTAATGTCCTACTTCCCTACACTCAAAGCATATTATATGATTTTTAGTATTTATCGAAATGCTTGAGTTACCTAAGTCATCGGTGGATGTTTGGGCTTCTTCATCTCTTCCGAAAGTTGATGGTATTTCTTGATTTTGCTCCGGTGTGGGAATCCTCTCCTCCCCCTCAATCCTAGAGGTGGAGGTTTCCTCCAATTCTTCCTCTTCCTTGGACGTTGATGACCTTTCAACCTCCAATTCTTCCACCTCGGATGTCGAATACTCCTCGACCTCCGAATCCTCACTTTCTTGTGAGGATGAGCTTTCTTCCTCTTCTTCTTGGACCGGTTGCGGGTTCTCATGGAATCTTGCCACTTGACTCCATATCTCCTTGACATCCATGTAGTCCCCTAAACTAGATAAAATATTGTTAGGTATTAAATCAATCAAAAATTTCATTACCTTCTTATTTTTCTCAAACCCTTGGAGTTGTTTCTCAGTCCATCTCTTCATCTTGAAGAAACCTCCCTTTGATCCTCTAGGATATTCAATTCCTTCCATCAAAGTGGACCACTCTTCGATATCCCTCATCATCATGAAGTCTTCAATCCTTGCCTTCTATGAATTGAAGCCTTCTTGTCCATAGAGCGCATACGGGACCGGAGTGTTGATATCCCATCCTCCTTGTTCTTCAAATTCCATCTTCCCTCTAGCGATCTTGCTCCCAGGTGTTAATCCGTAAAAGAGCTCCTAGCTCTAATACCACTTGTTAGGACCTATGCGCTCGCTAGAGGGGGGGTGAATAGCGTTTCGTCGTCGGATGATGGAATTCGATTACGCTTGCTACACAATGTTAGTACTCAACGGAAATACAAAATATATAATCAAAATAAACACAAGCACAATCACAACACGACGATATAACGTGGTTCGGAACCTCAAGGTTCCTACTCCACGGATTGGGCTCGAAAGAGCCCTAGCTATGCAAACACACACCACTAATCAAATATACTCCTTCTCGACAACAAGTCAGAGGCGGAGAAACCTTTTACAATGATTACAACAGTAATACAAAGTAAAACAAGCAATTGCAAATGAAATACAACAAAAGAATGCAAATAAAACTTTACAAACAATCTTTTGGAAGCTTGCTTATTTGGTTGCTTGAGTTACACTTGGAGACCTTGAATTGCACCAACAAATTGCCCCAAATCTCCTCAAAGAACCATTGCCAAATCCCTCTCCACGAGCTGCTTTTATAACCTGCATTTGGGTTGGATTTCAACTAGCAGTCGACTGATCGAGACCATCAGTCGACTGCTCCTGTAGCCGTTGTCTCACAATGACCCAAGTCACATTGGATAAGTTCTAATGGATAGATCATCAGTCGGCTGTTCGAGTCATCACTCGACTGTCAAACCCTAACAGTCAACTCGGAAATATTCTGTTCCCGAGAACTCGACCAGCAGTTGATTGATCTCCAAATCAATCGATTACTAAGCCATCAGTCGACTGACCTTTGCTGGTAGTCGACTGCTAGGCTATTTCATGTAGTCGATTACCAATCAACTCACATCAGTCGATTGATCATAGTCCCAGTCGACTGATACACCTAAAACATGAGGTTTTACCCTAAGTATGATGCCCTCATACTTGTTAGACCACCCTTAGCCTAGACCTAAGCCTTCTAGCCACCTCCGTCAGCCTCATGCCTATCAGATCTCTCCAAGTCAACTATGACTTGTTTATCCATACGTTAGCCTTTAGGTGCTTTTATCGGCTATTGTCATGCTAACAGTGTCTACACCGCCAAGGCACATTGGACTTATACTGCCAAGACCCTGCTTGGAATTTACACCACCAACCATTGAACTTATGTTGCCAAGACTCCACCCTTGGACTTTACGTCGCCAATATCAACCCTTAGACTTTTCAAATGCCAAGTACCCATGACTTGGACTTTCACCGTCAAGTCTACACCCTTGAACTTATATAGCCAAGACTACACCCTTGGACTTTCCATGTCAACTCCATGTTAGACTTTTCAATTGCCAAGACTCAAGCTTGGACTTTTCCTTGCCAACCCATGTTGGACTTTTCATGCCAAGTATTCAAGACTTGGACTTTCCCTTGCCAAGACCCATGCTTGGACTTCTCATGCCAAGTACTCAAGACTTGGACTTTCCCATGACAATCACATTGTCATATATTTTTGTCGAATATCAAAACATCACTCGAGTCAAACTCGAGTCTGGTCAATCATGACCTGAGCCGATTACACCAATATTTCATACCACGTGTGATAAATCGAATAGGGAAAGTGGAAGTCATATTACTTGAGATAGTAAATGAATATCCTCGAGCCCCACTTGTGAGATCTGAGATCCTCTAGGTGAGATCTCTTGTACCCTTATTACTTTCGGTTGTTTCTTGAAGTCCTAATTCAGTGTTTGCTGTTTAGTCTATTTATCGATGGCCTGAAAGATAAATTGAGATCTGAGATACAAGTTTAGAAAAGCAGCTGAGTTGAGACTGATAGATTCGAGTTTGGGAAAAGAAAGACCAATTGACAATACATCATTATTATATATTAACCGACTTATCTTTTAATCTATGGAGGGATTAAACATATTAGTGAATATAAAATCGAACAAAGCCTGAGGATTACTTTCGATGAGGAAAGAAGTTTGATTAGATGTAATAAGTCTTTGATCTGGGATGCAACGAGATTTTGTATCTTATGATACAAAGATGACTATTCAATTATCCTAACAGGTGCATTAAGTAATTTTTTATTTGCAGGTGTACTCGCATGTCACACAATGTCCAATCTCGTGTGAAAGCCTAGTAGGGTTAATGCGATGGATCACACAAGATGTGATCTAATGACAATTGAAGTAGTATGCCCTCATATGTAAGTGAGAGATATGGGTAACTGTTGGGGCATCATTAATCCCATCATCCCATTATCTCCACTATCCCACCAATGTCTTCCATGACCTCTCATCTCTTCCCTATATATATCTACTTCTTGTGAAGAAGTAAAAGATGATGAAAAATATTCTACTCTTGAGTGATGGGAGTAGTGAGCAGTGTTGGTGCAACAATGCCCCAAGTATTTATATGTTTTGATGTTTGGATAATCATCTAAGTTAGGCAACAATTTATGATCTAATTGTGACAATGTTCAAGTGACAGGGAAATTCAAGTATGAAGACTTGGTAAAGGCAAAGTCCAAGGTTTGGCAGCATAAGACCAAGCATGTTGTCTTGGCGGCATTAAGTCCAAACGGATTTTGGCAAAGGAAGACCAAAGGCAAGTCTTGGCAGCGTAAGTCCAAGCATGTAGACTTGGCGGCATAAAGTCCAAGCACGCTTTGGCAAAAGGAAACCCAAAAGACATGACAAAACCGAAGGAAGCTCTTGGAAGCAAAGCGCAAAGGATGAACAAGTCGCGGACTCGGAGGGATCCTGGAGGCGCAAGGCTTAAGGAAGAGCCAGAAGGTTGGGTCTAGGTCTAGGGGGTGTAATCAAGTATGAATTATTCATACTTGATGAGTATCAGTAGACTGATACGATGTATTAGTCGATCGTCGTGATCAATCGAGTCCGATGAAACCACGACCATCACGATCGCTGGTTGTGGCAAATAATCGATGTTGTGATCACGATCCGCCAACAAAGGGTAGTCGACTGATCAAGTTAAACACGGGCACAGAATGGAGTCTCACTCGACTGCCACCTGTGATCACTTGACTGATCACTCCATTAGTCGATTGATGGAGTGATCAGTCGACTGATGAGAGTGTCGTTGGAGGAAACAACTCTGAATCCCACGAATCCGGCTATTCAGAAGTCGTTAACCATGCCAACAGTCGACTGATGTTGTGCATCAGTCGACTGATGGTGCTCCAACAGGAAAATCAGCCTTCTCTCTATAAAAAGAGGGTTGGTGGAGGTTTTTGGGGTTAATGCTCATTCTCTGATAATACTCTCAAGCCTCCATGAATTTTTAAAGCTTTCTAGTGATTCTAAATCTCTTTCTCCTCTCTAAGCTTCATCTACATCTTTTGTAAGAAGAGGAGAAGTGTTGTAAAGGAAAGCTTCATAGTGGTATTGATTAGGTTTGATCCACCTCAAGGATCACCGTGGAGTAGGAGCGCTATCTCCGAACCACTTAAAAGAATCGTGTTAACATTGTTTTTCATTTGTGTTATTATTATTTTTATTGTGCTTCCGCTAATGTTTTTGTAGAGACGAAAAACAAGCTATTAACCCCCCTCTAGCTTCCAATCGATCACCAACAAGTGGTAGCAGAGCCCGGATCGCATCGAAAGATCTAACAATCAACCGGAGCAAAAATGACTTTCCAAGAGGGGTATAGCATGGCGAGGCCTCCGTTCTTCGACGGTAATGACTTCGGCTATTAGAAAGGTAGGATGGAGTATTATTTAATGAATGATATTGAAAATTGGTTTAGTGTTGTAGATGGTTTCGAGAAGTCGGTCGATGAACACGGAGCACCCATACCGACGAAGGATTGGACGAGAGACATGGCCAAGAAGGCTCAAGCCAATGCCAAGGCAACAACCACACTTCAATGTGGTTTGTCAAAAGAGCAACTAAGCAAGGTGGGGCCTTTTGAATCGGCGAAGGAGCTTTGGGAGAAGTTGATAGAGCTCAACGAAGGATCCAAGGAAACAAGAAGGGCCAAGAGAGATCTCCTAATTGGCCAACTTCAAAGCTTCTCCATGAAGACCAATGAGACCGTGAGCCAAATGCACGGTCGCTTCAAAGAAGTAGTCAACGGACTACATGTAATAGGTGAGAAGGTCGACAACCAAGACCTCGTAAGGTATGTGCTCCAAGCTTTCCCTAGAACAACCCTATGGGCCTCAATGGTAGATGCCTATAAGGTCTCTAGGGATCTCTCATTGGATAAGTTAGATGAGTTATTTTGTGAATTTCAATTACATGAACAAGCTAACACTTCATCCAAAGAGAAGGGTATAGCTCTTTTTGTAGGAAAGAAGGACAAAAAGAAGAAGGAGAAGAAAGAAGTGTTCTCCTCATCCGAATCCGAGGAAGACTCGTCGAGTAGTGAAGATGAGCTATCGGCAAGCGAGGTGGCTCATTATGTCAAGAAGTTTGGTGGGAAGTCAAGGAAGCTCACCAAGAAAGATGTGAGGAGGATGTTTCAATCCTCAAGAGGTAAGTCTTCAAATAGTTCAAATTCTACACCTAACGTAACTTGTTTTGGTTGCAACAAGAAAGGACATATAAAGCCAAATTGCCCGGAACTAAAGAAAAAGGAGGAGAAGGAAAAGAAAAAGAAGGAAAAGAAGGAGAAGAAGAAGGAGGAGGCAATGGTTGCACAAACATGGGACACCTTAAGCATGGAGGATTCTTCTGACGATGAAGAAGTATGTCATGCCACCCGGAATCTAGCCCTCATGGCATTGGAGGAAGAAGCCGGGAGCTCAAGTGAGGAGTCCTCATCTTCTTCTTCAAGAGACGAATCATCATCAAGTGATGATGATGAGGTAAACAACTCCCCTAGGATAGATTTACTTTATAAGACAATTGCATGTCTTCAAAATGCATTGAATAGATCGAAAACTAGGATTAAGGACCTAAAAATAGAGATTAAATCACTTAAGAGTGTAGAACCATCTTGCGGTAAATTATCTTGTGATGAGGATGCATGTACCCTTAGAGATGAAAATGATGAATTGAGAAAAGAAATAGGTAACTTAAGAGCATGCTTAGAAAAATTTACTAATGGCTCTAAATACCTAGACATGATAATTAAGGATCAAAGGGCTATTTACAACAAGGCCGGACTAGGATATAAGCCTAAGGAAAAGGAGGTAGCATTTACATCCCTTATTAGTAGAAAAACCATAATTAAAAGCAAGGGTAGAAAGGCTTGGGTTCCTAAGAAATTTCTAATTGATGCTAGTGGTCCTAAGATTTGGGTACCTAAGGATTGTATTTTTCATGTGATATAGGTAGAAGAACCAAGCTTGTGGATCGTTGATAGTGAGTGCTCAAAACACATGATCGGTGATGAGAGAAAATTCTCCACTATCAACCACACTAGTAAGGGAAAGGTATCATTTGGTAATAGCGGAAAACTTAAGATTCTAGGAAAGGGCACAATTGAGGTATCCCCCAATCTTGCCATTCATAAAGTGTTATTAGTTAAAAATATGAAATTTAATTTACTTAGTGTAAGCCAACTATGTGATGCGAACTTTGATGTTAAATTTGATTCCTCAAAATGTTTTATAAGACACAAAACTCTAAATGATTGCATGTTAGTAGGTTTTAGGAAATCAAATATATATTATGTTGATTTATCCTATGCTACTAATGCTTCTACTAAGTGTCTTATTGCAAAAGAGGAAGAAAGTTGGCTTTGACATAGGAAACTAGGACACATAAACATGAAGAACATAGCCAAAATAGAAAAAATGAAGTTAGTCAAAGGGTTGCCTAAAGTCAAATTTCTCAAGGACAAAATGTGTGATGCATGTCAAGAAGGAAAACAATCAAAAATATCACACAAAAGTAAAAATTTACTTAGTACCGCTTTACCTTTAGAACTTTTACATATGGACTTATTTGATTGTCATAGTATCCCTTCTATGATTGGTAGTAGATATTGCCTAGTAATAGTAGATGATTTCTCTAGGTTTACTTGGTTATTTTTCTTGAAAAATAAAGATGAAACCCTAGGAATAATCATAGGATTTAGTAAGAGAGTAGAGAATGAAAGAAAACTCAAAATCAACCGGATCCGTAGTGATCATGGTGGAGAATTTGAGAATTCTAATTTCTCAACTTTTTGTCTAGAACAAGGGTACAAGCACGAATTTTCTTGTCCTAGAACACCCCAACAAAATGGGATTGTGGAAAGGAAGAATCGTACCCTACAAGAAGCGGCTAGGACAATACTTAATGCATACTCCTTACCTAGCTACTTGTGGGTGGAAGCGGTTAATACCGCTTGCTATATCCAAAATAGGGTATTAATTCATAGGTTTTTAGGAAAAACTCCATTTGAATTGTGGAATGGTACAATTCCAACAATTCATTATTTTAAGGTCTTTGGATGCAAAGTCTATATTTTAAATACCAAAGACAACCTAGGTAAGCTTGAGTCCAAAGCGGATGAGGGAATCCTAGTTGGATACTCATCCACTAGTGTAGGGTATAGAGTTTACAATAAAGGACTCAAAAGATTGAGGAATCTTCAAATGTCCAATTTGATGAAACCTCCAATACATACCCTAGGAAATCCCCTATTGATGATGATATTAATAATGAAAATCAAGAAATTACCCAACAATTTCAAGATTTAACCTTAGGGGGTAATGATCAAGGGGGAGGTTTGAATCAAGGGGGAGTAAGGGGTGATTCCGATGATGAGCAGTTAATTATGATCAAACTCAAATTAATACACCTCCTAGAACCATAAGAGTTCATCAAAATCACCCCTTAGATCAAATTGTGGGTGAATTATCTCAAGGTGTTAGGACTAGGTCATTTTATAGGGATCCCACTAGTCATATAGCTCTAATTTCTCAAATTGAGCCCAAAACAATCAAAGATGCATTACTTGATCCGGATTAGATCTTAGCAATGCAAGATGAGTTGGCTCAATTTGAAAGGAGTCAAGTATGGGAGTTAGTTCCTAGACCAAATGAAAACATCATTATTACTACAAGATGGGTTTTTAGGAACAAACTAGATGACCAAGGGAATATTACTAGAAATAAAGCAAGATTAGTTGCAAGGGGCTTTAATCAAGTTGAAGGACTTGACTATGATGAAACATATGCCTCGGTTGCTAGGTTAGAGTCTATTAAGATACTATTAGGGTATGCCTCCTATATGAGTTTCAAACTTCATCAAATGGATGTCAAATCGGCATTCCTAAATGGGTTTATTAAGGAAGAGGTATATGTAGAACAACCTCCCGGGTTTGAAAATAAGGACTATCCGAACCATGTATACAAGCTTAGGAGAGCTTTGTATGGTTTGAAACAAGCTCCCCGGGCTTGGTATGAAAGATTATTATCTTTCTTAATCTCTAAGGACTTTAAGAGGGGTAGTGTAGATCAAACTCTATTTATAAAGTCAACATCAACGGACATCTTTGTAGCCCAAGTATATGTTGATGACATTATCTTTGGGTCAACAAATGATGAACTTCTCCAAGACTTTATTAAGAATATGGAAAAAGAGTTTGAAATGAGTCTAGTTGGGGAATTAAATTTCTCCCTAGGATTGCAAGTCAAACAAACAAGTGAAGGAATTTATATTTGCCAAACCAAATATGCTAAGGAAATGATTAAAAAATTTAGTTTGGAAAATGCTAAAGTAGTTTCAACTCCAATGGCAACCAATACAAAAATAGATAGTGATAATGAAGGCAAACAAATTGATCTTACACTCTATAGGAGCATGATTGGTAGCCTTTTATACTTAACCGCTAGTAGACCCGACATATTATTTGCGGTTGGTATGTGTGCTAGGTATCAATCATGTGCAAAAGAATCTCATTTAGTTGTCGTTAAGAGAATCTTAAGATATATTAAAGGCACCCTAAATGTAGGACTATGGTACCCTAGGACTAGGTCTTTTGATTTGATTGGGTACACCGATTCCGATTATGCCGGTTGCAAATTAGATCGGAAGAGTACTAGTGGTGGATGCCAATTCCTTGGGTCCTCCCTAGTTAGTTGGAGTAGTAGGAAGCAACCTTGTGTTGCTCTATCCACCACCGAGGCCGAGTATGTGGCTATGGGTGGTTGTGTAGCTCAACTACTATGGATGAAACATATCTTAGAGGATTATGAGCTATCTTACTCCAACATGAAGATATTTTGTGATAATGTGAGCACCATAAACTTGACCAAAAATCCGGTGCATCACTCTAGGATCAAGCACATTGAAGTGAAACATCACTTCATTAGAGATCACGTGGCTAAGGGGGACATTGAGCTGAATTACATTGAATCCAAGTCCAACCTAGCCGACATATTCACCAAGGCTCTCCCCGAGGTAGTATTTTCATCACTTAGGAGAGAACTTGGAATGTGCTTGGTTGAATAAAGGTGTAGGTTTGCATGATCCTATAGAAATCCTAGGATTTATACCTTTAAGCATCTCACAAAATACCTAAGAAACCATGATTTTTGTATTAAGCCACTTAGACAACATGTGAGATATTAGGAAGATGCACTTGGTTCATCATGCTTATTATGATGCATTACTATGGACCAAAGTGTCATCTAGAGACATTGATCCTTCATTGGACCAATCATTGGGAAGGCTTATACACAATTGATGTGCATATAACTCCAAGAACATGATTGGAAATGTCAAATAAAACATATTTTAAACTATGTTTATCATATTTTGAAAAATAGTTTTTAAGTGAAACACAAAAGTGATACAAAGTTTGCAAAAACATTAGAACTTTTGTCACTTTCCAAGTTTGTATCAATCTTGAAATCTGGAAAACATATATTTTTCAAAATATTTTTCCTTGATAAAGTATGGTTTCAAAAATGTGTACACAAAATTTCGTGATTTTTTGAGGTTTCTGAAATTTCTAATGCATTTCTGAATTTGAGCTGAAAAGGTTGAAATTTGGGTTTCAGGCGTAGCAGTCGACTGGGTCAGAAACCAGTCGACTGATACACTATGTTTTCTGAAAAATAGCTCCACTTTCTGATATTTAGTATATCTTTGATGTCCTAAAACTTTAGCATGATAATATTGAGTATAAACAAACGTTTTAAGACTGTTTAATGCGGTGTTTTAGGGGAAGTTTCATAAAATGTATCTTCTTCATCCCCAAATTTACATTGTTGGTGCAAAGTTAGGATTTAAAACTTCAAATTGTTTGATAGACTTTTTCTCCACATGTCTTTCACTCATCATGAACTATATCTTGGATTAAGGGGGAGCTAAATGTCAATTCTATACATTAGTTCAAGATTATAACACATTCGATTCTTTTATGTAATATATAATTTTGCCTTTCTTCTCTTTTTGATGTATGTCAAAGGGGGAGAAAAAATATTTAAGTTAGAATTGGATATATGATTATGTGATTTGGAAATATGATTATGTTCGTATCTTTAAAAGACCTAACTTAAATGATTGCCAAACATCAAAAAGGGGAAGATTGTTGGTGCAACAATACCCTAAGCATTTATATATTTTGATGTTTGGATAATCATCTAAGTTAGGCAACAATATGTGATCTAATTGTGACAATGTTCAAGTGATAGGGAAATCCAAGTATGAAGACTTGGTAAAGGCAAAGTCTAAGGTATGGTGACATAAGACCAAGCATGTTGACTTGGCGGCATTAAGTCCAAATGGATTTTGGCAAAGGAAGACCAAAGGCAAGTCTTGGCAGCGTAAGTCCAAACATGTAGACTTGGCGGCGTAAAGTCCAAGCACGCTTTGGTAAAAGAAAACCCAAAAGACATGACAAAACCGAAGGAAGCTCTTGGAAGCAAAGCGCAAAGGATGAACAAGTCGCAGACTCGGAGGGATCCTGGAGGCGCAAGGCTTAAGGAAGAGCCAAAAGGTTGGGTCTAGGTCTAGGGGGTGTAATCAAGTATGAATTATTCATACTTGATGAGTATCAGTAGACTGATACGATGTATCAGTCGACTGGTCAGGTGCTCGACTGAGTCAGGATGAAACCCTAACCATCAGTCGACTATCAACAGTGGTAGTCGACTGATCAAGTTAAACACGGGCACAGAATGAAGTCTCACTCGATTGCCGCTTGTGATCACTCGACTGATCACTCCATCAGTCGACTGATGGAGTGATCAGTCGACTGATGAGAGTGTCGTTGGAGGAAACGACTCTGAATCCCGCGAATCCTATTCAAGTCGTTAATCACGCGGCAATGATCGATGTTGTGCATCACCGACCGATGGTGCTCCAATGGGAAAATCAGCCTTCTCTCTATAAAAAGAGGGTTGGTGGAGGTTTTTGGGGTTAATGCTCATTCTCTGATAATACTCTCAAGCCTCCACGATTTTTCAAAGCTTTCTAGTGATTCTAAATCTCTTTCTCCTCTCTAAGCTTCATCTACATCTTTGGTAAGAAGAGGAGAAGTGTTGTAAAGGAAAGCTTCATAGTGGTATTGATTAGGGTTGATCCACCTCAAGGATCACCGTGGAGTAGGAGCGCTATCTCCGAACCACTTAAAAGAATCGTGTTAACATTGTTTTTCATTTGTGTTATTATTATTTTTGTTGTGCTTACGCTAATCTTTTTATAGAGACGAAAAACAAGCTATTCACCCCCCCCCTCTAACTTCCAATCGATCACCAACAAACAGTGGAAGCACATTTTGTGCAAGTCTTGGTGAAGAGGATAAGTTCATGCATGCAGTCAGAACTTGAGGTGAGGCTGAGAACGAGAAGGTAGGAAGTCTCTTGTCTCTTGTTGAAGAGAACAAGAGATAATTATTACAAACATCACCAGACTTAGGATTGTGACGTTGTGATGTTGCAGTGGTATTTAGTTCTACGTGACTATCATTCCGATTGCGAGTGTTTTGTGAAAGCAATAGAGTTTACAGAAATTCCCAAGCAATAGAGTACCAACGATTCTATATCTACTTTGAGGTATACTTATGATTCCACATTTAATTTCATTATTTTTCATAAGTTCTTACATTAATATTATTAAAAAAATATTGAAAAACTAGTGAAAAATTTGTTTAAAATGAATTGGATAATTAGCTGCATAAATCCTCGCTGATGTTGCATCTCGCATCTACCCTATGCCACACCTCTTTATAGTCAATTGCACACAATGGAAATTGTCGCTATTAACATGGTATTAATCATCATCTTCGTCATTAATATCTGTAATATAACCCCTACTTTAACTTCTTTCGGCATTGCCGTCACCTTAAAATTAATATATTTTTACTTGCTTCAATTACTTAGTCACAAATTCATTTTTTTTAATAATTAGGTAACTAAACAGATCTAATTAGTTTTAGAAATAGATGACTCCCCGGCCGCCTTCCAATTTCTCCATGCAAATTCGAAAGCACTTATTGTTGTGCACCTAATAGCTGACTTTTACAATCGACCTCTCATTGTGAATGTGCTCTAACTGAAATTCAAACTGTGATACTTGAGTGCCCACTAAACACATTTCACTGTACCATACCAAAGATGGTCAATATAATATGTGTGTATTTAATAACACCACCTCACAAAATTGAATCTTTCAAAACGATTATTTAATTTCTAATAGTTAAAAAAACAAGTAGGAGTGGAGGAATCTTGATTTGCTAAACTAAGATCTCTTTATCTCTCTACCTCATACTTGCATATAAGTCGCTGGAGACTCAATCACTTTCATATTCATTCGTATAAATTAAAAATGATTTTTTTGTGATCTTCTTTTCTCTTGAATTTACAGAGATAACTTGAATGAGTTATTTTAAATTTCAACGAAAGTGAAATGGGGATAATTGTTGGGGATGGATTTATATATGATTATCGTAACGTATCCGATTGTATCGTATTAGTTCGAACTCGATTAAAGTGATCTAATTATTATGATTTTAATTACCGGATGTGTGTTATTAGATGTGTAGTATTGGGTTATGGATCCATATGTATATAACCTATTAAGTCGTATCATTAGCATTGGTGGGATGTTAACTGATTTAGGATTAACTCTATATATAGGGTGTGATCTTTACATGAGAGTAATTCGATCGACCGTCACTTTTTCTCTATCGGACAGAGCATACGGAGTCGTTGCTCGCTCGACCTGTGGAAAATCAAGCCTTATAACTCTCTCGGCGTCAGATCTTCAAATTATTCCAACGACGATGTCTCCGGATTCAGGTCCATGGTTATGCTTTTATTTACACTTCCGCTCTTTTATCTTTGTATTATATGCTTGTTGTAGATCAATTGATAATATCCTGTATTCCGATTGTTTTGTTTTCATTTTTCTTGAATACATATGTGGATGTGTGATCCATTGATGGATTTTAAAGATCCATCAATTGGTATCATAGCCAGGTTAGGTGTTGTTGATCGTACAGTATTAGGATGTATTTTTTCGACCATTTTGATCCGAATGCATGTGTTTTATGTTAAATATTGATTTAACGCATTTAAACATGCATAATTATCAAATCTAAGGGTTTAGAGTCCTAGGTTTAGCGTCGGGTTGAAGTTTTTCATATTTTTCCACGAAGAAAGAACGACTGGGTAACTGCCACAGTTTATTGTCGAAACTGTCACTTATATCCACAAAAATTAGGTCACCGGTTGACTGATATAGACATCAATTGACTGGTATAGACATCAGTGGACTGATGTGGATCATCAGTTGACTGCTGGTTGAAATTCGACACGCATAAACTATTTTAGTCGACTGGAGCACTCGACTAGTCTTCATCAGTCAACTTTGTTGGGAAATTCCAGATCGTGATGTTCACAACATCGCGGGCGAATACTTCGCACAACCGCAGCGGAAACAATATATATATCCAGATCCCACCAGAGATCCATGCAAAAACATACAAATTGGTTTTCCTTAATCTTATTTAGATCTTATCTAGAAGAAGAGATTATACCTTCGTTGCGTGCCCTTCGCAATCCCGCAAATCCAAGCACTATCGGATCTCAATACGGTAAGTATAACCGTATCTCCATGGTATCCACACTGACACTCAAATGTTTTGGAGTTACGTTGTGCTAGCAACCCTAGCAAAGCACCAAGACTACTTAGAGGAGAGAAGGAGAGAAGGGAAGGGAAGAAGAGAACTCTTTCTCTTGGCTTTTCCTTGGCTTGCACGTTGGAGCTTCTATGGGAAAAATTCTGCACTCTAACCACTCCAAACCAAAAGCCCCCCACCCCTATTTATCCTTTCACGTTGAAGGCATTCAAGCCAAATACCATTTTGCTTTTTTCATACATTAAGCCAAATCCTATTTAGCCTTCTCAAGCCAAATCCCAATTTGCTTTTTCACATCAAGCAAAATCCAATTTAGCCTTTCATGTGACAAATCCTATTTAGCTTTCTTACATCAAGTCAAATCCTATTTAGTCTATCCTTTTAAATGCATGAAGTCTTTCTCCTCATCATGAATATTCCCATGCATGATTAATCACATTAATCATGCATGTTGATCCCATGCATGATTAATCACATTAATCATGCATGTTGATGATGAATCATTTTTTATGGTTCAACTTGAGTCAAACTCAAGTCTTGGCCATATGCTCAATTGTTCTTTTTAGTCCAACTAAAAGAAATCATCTCCAAAACAGAATGTCATTTGTATGTAACCCAATAGGATCTCGTAACGTTGGCAATGTATCTAAAACCATTTTAGATACATAAGTAATGTGCGACATCTAGCAATACATCATTGCTACCCAAGCTACAAGATAGTCGAGATCCGACAACCTTTCCGTGACCATTATCATGTATGACGATGTCCTTCTATCTCTGATATCTTAGATCGATCAATGAGGCATAGACCGTGTCATCTCCTTATCGATCTTTATATTTCTTGATCCCCAAGTAGACTCACTAAAACAAATGAGCTCAATATCTCATATTGACTCATTTGAGCATGACCATGCATTCCGTGGTCATACTCTATCAAGAGGCCAAAGATATCACTCCCGTCATATGGGAGGGATAGATCTCATCTACATCACTCACATCCCTCCGCATAATTCGTTACATACCCAGTGATCGCCGTTATAGTGCACCCTGTTACGGTGTGACGTTAGACGATACCAAAATACATAACTCCTTATGTAGGGAATCGTAGTGACTTCAGGTCTAAGGACTATTCATACCAATAGTCACATGAGAAAGTATATGACACTCATATAACGATCTATGATACTTTCTCATGACAAGTCAATTCAGTATATATATTCTCCAGTATATATACTCATGTGTCAATGCGATATCACATATCCATGACTTGTGAGATCAAGTCATCCATTGACCTACATGCTAGTCTTAATGTATTAATATTGCCCTTGTCTATTAATACTTGACTAGGAATATTAAGAATATTGTTCTCTATAGCTTCTCATAATCAATTCTACTAATTGATATACTGTAGATTAGAACCTACTATTCAAGGATATTATTATATTTATTTTAGCTGACACATGCATAAAGTAAATATAATAAACAATCTTTGTCTTTTATTAATGAAATATGATACTCATGATCCATAATCAATCATCTCATGATTGACACTAAGGGCTGACACTAATAAACTTCTATAAGGACCAGTCAAATGGTGCAAGGAAAATTTTAAACAGAATATTTGTGAGTCAACTACGAAACTTGACTAGGGTACACTAGTCAATTGGATTTTTTAACAGTCGACTGGTAGGCTTAAACTTCGGCACATAATGGTTTCAAATCAACTGAGACAATCGACTGATGACATCAGTTGATTGCCATCAAACATCAGTCGATTGTTGAGCCTTAGTTTGAGCACAGAAGGTTTATTAGTTGACTGGAGCAATCGACTGATCACAATGAGTCAACTGGTGACGTAGAAAACTTTTAGAGGCCAT
Source organism: Wurfbainia villosa (assembly GCA_025175895.1). Lineage (NCBI taxonomy): Eukaryota > Viridiplantae > Streptophyta > Magnoliopsida > Zingiberales > Zingiberaceae > Wurfbainia > Wurfbainia villosa. The sequence goes on from CM045990.1 coordinate 122,894,054, forward strand.
AACTTTTCACTCGGGATGAGTTTTGAGGCGTTCTCGATTGCGTTTCAAAGTTCATTCAAAGCTCTACATTTATTATTGAGGTAAAACCCCATAACACTTTGTCTCGGGCCTCAAAAATATTATTTAGTGTCTTTTCAGAGGCTTTGAAGTTTTTCTAATCTCATGTTATGATCATTTTATGTTCCCTGCATTATTTATTAGCAACAATACAACTAAGCTATCTAGGATTTCACCTGTATCCATTAGAAAATATGTTATTGAGTTGAAATACTATCATCAAAGTGAAAACTATTAGCTAAACTTAGTGCATCATTGTGTACGAATGTATATCTATGATAAGGATGGTTGGCCCAAAGGAAAATCATCTTTAGACCAGATATATATTTAAAGGTGATTCACTATAAACACCATACATGTAATATGTCGGTTCAAAGGAAGACATGTTATGTGACTGATTAAGAAATAGTGAACTGTGGTTATAATTCATATAACCAAACTTAGGTCATATTAGGTTATCAATCATGCACATAGTATGTTGGCCCAAATGAAGACACATTGTATGACAGATTATAGTGTTTTGAGTTAGGATTAGAGAGTACCACTAACAAGTTACAATTTAATTCAAAAATTAATTATAATATTGTATTTGGTATCTCATAAAGGGACTCATTATATATACATATATTTTAGTGTTTACTTTATATCACTGTTTATATATATACATGTTTACAATTATTAATGTGAGTATTTATTCTATTCTTTTTTTTTCTTATAGCACAAATGATATCTGCCAATAAAATTAATATTTCAACAACTTTAGCTTTAGAAACCACTAAACATAAAAGGATCATTAGAAGTACGATTACTAAACTGCAGTATCTAGTAAAGAACTTATTAGCGTAGTTAGTTCATAAGTCAATTTTGTCATTGTACCTATTGACACTTGGTGGATGTATACTGAGGCTACCACTCATATTAGAGTTACTGAGCATGATTATCTTACTAGTTGACTGTCTATCAATGGTGAAAGATATATCTATACTAGTAATGATAAGGAGGCTAGAGTGACTGCTATATGTATTTTTAGGCTTTGTTTAGGGGCCAATATATTTTTGGATTTGGAGAATATATTTGTAGTTCCATCCTTTTGGAGGAACTTAATTTCTGTTTCTTCTTTTGACATATCAGGATATACTTGTTCATTTGGAAATAAAATATTTAGTATTTTTCAAGATTCAAAACTCATTAGTATTGGTTCCCTAGTCGATAAGCTATATAGGTTAAACATCATAGCTTTCTCGAAAAACATAATAATCCACAATATAGGTACGAATCACAATTTAACTGACGAGAATTTATCAATGTTGTAGCATAGGTGTTTAGAATATATATTCAAACAATGCCTAAAAAGGTTAATGTCACAAGAAGTTCTCCATTCTCTTGACATGTCAGACTTTAATGTCTATATATAGTATGTCAAAGGGAAAATAACTAACAAAAGGAATAAAGGTGCAAGTCAGTGTAATAAAACTTTAGAACTGATACATACAGATATATGTGGACCATTCCCTAAGACATCTTGGAATGGATAAACATATTTTATCAATTTTATAGATGATTACTCTCGATATGACTACTTATACCTTTTGCATGAGAAGTCAATGTCTTTGGACATGTTCAAGATTTTCAAAGTTGAAGTTGAAAATCAATTAGGTAAGAAGATTAAAGTTGTCAGATCTGACCGTGGAGATGAATATTATGGTTGTTATGATGGATCAGGTGAACAATGTCTAAGACCTTTTGCCAATTACCTATATGAGTATGGTATTGTGGCTCAATACACCATGCCTAGTACTCCTAATCAGAATGGTGTAGTTGAGCGAATGAATCGAACCCTAAAGGACATGGTGGGAAGCATGATGTCTTTCACTTCTTTACAGGAGTGCTTATAGAGTGATGCACTCAAGACTACAGTTTATTTACTTAATAGAGTACCCAATAAGGCAGTAAGTAAAATCCCATATGAGTTATGGACGGGTAAGCAGCCTAGCATTAGGCATTTACACGTTTGAGGTTGTCCAATTGAGGCTGGCCTAAAGAAAAGAAACTGGACTCAAGGAAGATTAGCTGTCATTTTGTTAGGTATTCTGAAAGCTCAAGGGACTTTAAGTTTTATGACCCCTCAAATAGGTCATTTTTCGAAACGGAAAATGCCAAGTTCATTGAAGATAGTGGGAGAACAGACCTAAGGGACATATCTTTTGAGGAGGATAACACTCATCATCCTACCTCAGTTACTATAGGTGCAACTAGTAGTGGTATGGTTACCATTCCCTATGTTATTGATGTTGCACATCCTGTGGGAGTAGTACTTCATGTGTCACGCCCCGAGAGTATATTTGTCTGTCAATTGGATGGTACTCTCTTGTGACAATATAAGAAACAATACCAATATAAGGTCCAAAGAGTTGATGATACACACAAGCTATAAATCACAGTGAAATACACTGACAAGTAATAAAGATACAAAGACTCAAATATGCGTACCTGTACGACTTTGACACAATAAGAAAACATAATCGAAACTAACATCTAAACCAAATCCATAATAAAGGTCAAATACGTAGCAACTCAACATATACTAAAATGAAGAAATAATATAGAATAAACTCCAAAACATATAATCCATTATAATACAACATCAATATAGAATAAAATCCAAACACTCGGTGTGAGATGGGATCAGTTGGCAGAGCTCTGAGCACCTAAGGAATCTTCTACCTGCTACTTGGGCGACAGGAAACCCAGGTTATGTGGTGGTGAGTATAAGACTTAGTGGTATATGAAAGATAGTGCATGAACATCATATAAATGTTGGTGCAGGGGCACCAGATAATCGAACCTAGATTTTGATTATGACAAAGATCCAAAGTTAAGGTTATATTATTATCTCATGAGATGAATTAAGTGTGCAAGAAATGATTAAGCTAAGCCGAAGGTCAGCGACATCGGGAGAACTCCGTGGGAGTCGAAGAACCCAGGTGAAGATTGGAACCAAAGCGACAGGTCATAAAGGACCAGAGGTAAGCACGAGTCTGAAGAAAGATGGTAAGGTCGTGTCCTCTATACGGGGATGACCATAGGCGGTGATCCGACTGAGACTTCCAATGGAAGGTCTAGGTCGAGATTGGACGGTAAAGAACCATCATATTTATCATATTTTGTGCTAACCTCTTATTGCGGGGGAGTGACTAAGTTGGTCGTTGACTGCTAGCTATTGACAGTCCACTGTTGCACATTTATTGACTAATGAAGGGAATCAGTTGATTGATGGCGATGAATCAACCAAATAGACAAGGTAAAAAAGGATAACGTTTAACACTGCCACTTCGTGATAAGATAAGGTGTCACTTCGTGATAAGTTCCACAAGTTGAGGATCTGGATCTAGACTTATTCCAAGGCACAAGTCTATAAAAGGAGGGGAGAACTCGAACCCAAAGATAATCCGTCTTTCTCTCAAAGTGCTCCTGCAATGCCAAAGCTCTAACGTCGTCATAACGCCGATGCAACGTCAAGCTTACAATTTCTTCATCAGCAATAGCTAGGTTGTTTTATTTATTGTTTTAGTGATTTTAATCGTAACGAGGTGAGGTAGGTTTGTTGCCTCATCCTCAAGCTTTTGTTGTTGTGATCGTTGTCTCCTACCTTTAATGAGGAGGAGACTCTATAGTGGATTGTCCCTTCATATACGGTCAAGGATCACGAGGCCTTGGAGTAGCAACCGTTAGGTTGTGAACCAAGTAAAAATAAATTTATCTTATTTATTTTTCCTTTATATTACTCATAGTTTTAATTGAATGAACAAAAAGTTGAAAAGTTTACGCTCGCTATTCACCCTCCCCCCCCCCACGTCTAGCACTTTTACGATCCAACAATTGGTATCAGAGAGGGGACGCTAAGATTCGTTGAAACCACCAATCTAGCACTTTTTTTGTCTTTCTTTTCGTATTTTTTTATTCGTGATATTTTTAGGCTTTCTTCTCCCCCACTATTAATCCAAGACAAAGTCTTGGTACTCTTCTTTTGGTTGTGTATTTTGCAAGATAATTAATGGCCCACATTAAGGGGTATAGCACCACCCGACCTCCATTCTTTAACAGAGATGATTTCCGTTACTGGAAAGGTCGGATGGAGTGTTTTCTAAAAACACAAGTCAAGACTTGGATAATCATCCAAACCAACTTTACTCTACCCACCAATGATCGAGACGAGCCCCTGGACTTCGATAAGTGGACCAACGCAACTAAAAGACAAATCGAAGCCGATGCAAAAGTCACACAAATCCTACAATACAGGCTATCCAAAGAGGAGCTCAACCGCATCGACCCGTTCATAAGCACAAAGGACTTGTGGAAAAAGCTCATCAAGCTTCACGAAGGGACCGACGATGCTAAGGTATGTAAAAGGGATTTATTGTTAAATAAATTGTATAATCTAAAATCTAGTTTCATGAGACCGCCACCCAACTACATGCATGGATCCAAGACATCGTCAACGGTCTCCACTCGATAGGGCAAGCCATCGACAATCAGGACCTAATAAGGTACGCACTCAACACCTTCCCTTGGACCACCTTGTGGGAATCCATGGTCGATGCCGATAAGATTTCTAAGGATCTATCAAAAATTAGGTTAGACGAGTTTTTCTCTGAATTTGAACTTCACGAACAAACTAATGTGGTCCGGGCCGAGAGAGGTATTGCTTTGCTTGCAGTTCAGAGAAGAAAGGAGAAGAGCAAGCCACCTCTCGAGCAAGAAGAAGGATCCGAACCCGAGGGTGAATCTGAGTCCGAATCGGAAGAAGAGGCCAAAATAGTAAACATGGTGTGGAGGATAATTCAAAAAGAAAGGGAGCAATTGAAAAACAAGAAGAAGGGGCACTTCAAATAAAAAATGAAGCCAAAGCAAAAGGGATTAAAGAAAGCCTTTCAAGTAACTTGGGACGGCGAAGAAGAAGGCATCAGCATAGTATTCATGGCAAGATCGGTAGAGTCCGAGTCAAAATCCGAAGCCGAATATGAATCCAACTCTGAATCTGACTCCGAGGACGACTTCGAGAAGAGACTCAAAGCCGGGTAAAAATAATTAAGGTAAGTCGTTCACTAATTGCAAATTTATATCATGCAATTAAGTTGTTAAGCAGAAAATTAACTAAGTCCGAGTCTAGAGTCGAGACATTGCTCGAGGAGGTTGAAATCCTCAAGCAAGAGGCTCATCTAACCTCTTCAACTAGTCAAGTTCAAGAGGGAATTAAACTCAAGTTGAAAAGCTTGAGGAGGAGAATTCTCTCTTGAAAGGACGAGTTCAAGAGCTTGAGGCTAAGTTGAAAAGATTCACATTGGGATCTAAGAATCTTAACCGACTTCTTGGAACCCAAAGAGTCGTGTACAACAGAGTCGGACTCAGGTTTAGTTCAAGGACTACGAATAGATCTTATATGTCTATCATAAATTATAGTCATCAACGAGTCCAAACATGGGTCCCAAAGGTTTTGTTAAACTCACATATAAGGGCTAATAAGTATTGGGTTCCCTAGGATCAGGTCCACCTTTTGGATAGACCATATTGGTTCAATGGTTCAGGGGGAGCTAACACTAAAATAGTACACTCGCTTCCTTAGCAAAATCATTGCATGATTAGTTATTTTGTTTTACTTTTTAGAACGGCTAGATAGGGCAAATAGTTATTCAACTTTCACAATATAGTATCAGGATGCGACGAGATGATAGTATGTTAGGGAAGCAACGTATTGTGTATTCGAGCTAGATAAGGCGTATCTAGCTTAGTACACTTGGCTAAGTTGAACTAGTTGAAGCTATCTCACCGTATCCTAAACTAGTTAGACCAAGAAGTAATCTCAAGTGGCTCAAGTAATCAATTTCTTGAATTTGGCTTTGTCTAAGAAAGTGGTCATTGTTCCGATCAAAGAAGGCCCCTGTGCCTCGCCACGATCTAGAAGTCAATTTCTTGAAAAGCTTACTTGATGAACTAAGGGTTAAATCCGAATCTAACCCAAGCTTGACTAACTTTAATCAAGTTAAAATCATCTTACAAAACATATAAGGCAAATGCATTTTTGAGATATATAGAATGGTGAGATGTTAAGGAATAATATACAGAAAACATAACCTTTTCAAAATGCTACCTATTTTCTCAATTATTATACTTAACGAATAATTATAACTTCGATTGGCCAATACTAAGTATACAACTCTCTAGGCCAAAGTTTAGCGCCCCCTAAATTCTTATACTACATATATTTGACTAAGGGGGAGAGCAAACTAACCCTAAGGGTTATATTACAAACCTTTGAAGTTGGTGTAGAGGGACATACCTCGAACCAATCTAACTAATGCTAGATGCATGCTTGGACTCATAGTTGATTTATCCTTAATAATTCTAGATGCATGCTTATACGATGTTGTTTTTAAACCCTTATTTTATATAAAAACCGTGATATTTTTGGATTTATGGCAAAAGGGGGAGAAGAGCAAAAGTTAAGGGGGAGTAACACAAAATTTAATTTTAAAAATTAAAGTATCTTTATCAAAACTCACCTAGGGTTAAGAGGGAGTTTTTGAAAGGCATTTATCATTTTCTCTACTTGTTTTATGATTTAAATTTCCGTTAACTTTGTGTCGATTTGCCATAGATCAAAAAGGGAGAAATTGTTGGTGTAGGGGCACCAAATAATCGAACATAGGTTTTGATTATGGTAAAGATCCAAAGTTAAGGTCATATTGTTATCTCATGAGATGAATTAAGTGTGCAGGAAATGATTAAGCTAAGCTGAAGGTCAGCGACATCGGGAGAACTTCGTGGGAGTCGAAGAACCCAGGTGAAGACCAAAATCAAAGTGACTGGTCATAAAGGAACAGAGGTAAGCACGAGTGCGAAGAGAGATGGTAAGGTCATGTCCTTTGTACGGGGACGACCGTAGGAGGTGATCCGACTAAGACTTCCAGTGGAAGGTCTAGGTCAAGATCGGATGGTAAGGAACCGTCATATTTATCATATTTTATGCTAACCTCTTATTGTAGGGGAGTGACCAGACTGACAGTCGACTACTGCACATCAGTCAACTAATGAAAGGAATCAGTCAACTGATGGCGACGAATCAGCCAAATAGACAAGGTTAAAAAGGATAATGTTTGACGCTGTCACTTCGCGATAAGATAAAGTGTCACCTCGTGATAAGTTCCACAAGTTAAGGATCTAGATCTAGACTTATTCCAAGGCACAAGTCTATAAAAGGAGGGGAGGACTCGAACCCAAAGATCATCCATCTTGCTCTCAAAGTGCTTCCGCAATGCCAAAGCTCTAACGTCATAACGCCGTCATAATGTCGTTGCAACGCCAAGCTTACAACTTCTTCATCGCCATCAGCTAGGTTGTTTTATTTATTGTATTCATGATTTTAATCGTAATTAGGTGAGATAGGTTTTATTGCCTCATCCTCGAGCTTTTGTTGTTGTGATTGTTGTCTCCTACCTCCAACGAGAAGAAGACTCTATAGTGGATTGCCCCTTCGTACGCGGTCAAGGATCGCGGGGCCTTGGAGTAGCAACCGCTGGGTTATGAACCAAGTAAAAATAATTTGTCTTATTTATTTTTCCACTGCATTACTCATAGTTTTAATCAAACGAATGAAAAGTCGAAAAGTTTTACGCTCGCTATTCACCCCCCTCTAGCACTTTTACGATCCAACAATAAACGTATGAGATCAACATGTATATAGTCTTAAAGGTAATAATAAATAACCATCGGTATAAATCCAATCAATGCATATACCAACCTGACCTACAAAATATAACGTAATGTACTGACATACTTGAAGGTCTGCAATGACACATCTCATAATAACTAGACAAGTATACAACAATGTAACACATACACATAACATGCTTGAACAATATCACACCTGTGATCAACACATAGTCATATGAACAATATATAATCAAATGCATAAACAAACTTGGTCCATCCTATGCAATAACATAATGCTGATCACATGAATATAACAGTCTGATCCATCAAGTACACTACACATACCTAAACAACGATCCACACTGATCCTACTCATAGCCAACTACACCACATACAACAATATATACTATGAAAATGGCATGTATAATGATGTACAAACATATGCAACAATCATAGGTTAAATAAATGCAACATCTCGCAAGCATATGTAAATATCACACACACACACACACACACACACACACACACACACATATGCCATCACACATGGAAATGAATATGCATGGTCATGCCTGCACACCTCGCTCGTTACCACGACCCCAATGTGGCCTAGGTGGCACGATGTGACAATTGTCCCAACTCCAGCTACCACTACTCTAGAGTGGGCGAATGGGCAGGATGAGTAAGTAGATAACTACAAGTTATACAACGGGGGTCCCTGCTACTAGCCACTCCGACTGTCACTACCCATGAATGGTCAAGTGTCGCACGATAGGACAAACTACACGTAACTCGAACTACCACCATCAACAGTGGATGAGTGCGACACAATAGATGAACTACACTCAACACCAGCTACCACTACCCCAAGTGACTGAGGAGGAAGTGATGACTGATGACCCTCTCAACCACAAGGGAGACCAAGTTGATAGCATGCATGTAATATAATGATGCACAACTCCATACACATAAAATCACATCATGCTCTCTATCTTACAAAAAGTTATATACAACAGATATCCAACCATGCTAGGACCTCCAGTCCATAAACAAAACTCTTTCAACAACTCACTCAACCATACACAGAAGACATGATCCACAATAGATCAAAACCAAATTTAGATCCATCACTTACTGCCAGTAATACAATATAACATGATAACCCAAACTAAGACTACAACTATGCTCAGCTACATGCACTTATACAACATCTATAAATCAAACATATATAAAATCCATAATCAACAATAGTGATGAAACGAGATTGTATAGATATCGGATAGAGCATCTCGAAGTTCAACGACTAAGTATCAAGAACAAGAATAAAAAGAGTGGAGTCAAGGTAATATTACTATCATCATAACAAAGCTCATGCACTAAGATCATCGATCTACTAAACCAAAGGAAGGAATTACCCACTTACTAAATAGCTCGTGCTAGCTATCCACATGTATAAACATTTGTCACTAATCAAAGTCCTGCAAGACAATAAAAGTATATAACTCAATTATATTACAAATAAAATCAAATCCTAATCGATCTTTATATCTAACTAATTCAACATCTCGTAACACCCAACAGAACAACTTCACACACCAACTATTACTCTTCTATTAACAACAAAACCCATCACTAGATCAATCACAACAATAATGGTATGCATTCACAAATTATTACAATCCAACTCACCTTGCTTAACTTCACTTGCATATCCTCAATTACTTCTTGATCCACATTTGAAGTAGCAATCTATAACAAGCGAATGGATTCGCCAAATCCTTACTTCAATTACTCTCCTCACCTAACCACCACAACCACAACACACTAGCTACAAAATATTTCTTCAACCACAATACAACCAGATCTGATGATTAGGTTATAGGAAACTCACTGATCAATTCACATACCTCAACCCTCAACCACCGAACAATGCCAAGTTTGTTCTTCCCAGTTGCGATATCGGCATTGTCCAAAACCACAAATCCCTAATCGAATTCAACTCAATAAATATAATTATCTCATCAATGAAATTAACCATTCACCTTACCCTATACTGAAATTAACTCCACCATTAACATTATTACTATAATAATCATAGAAAAAGATTTCTATAGCATAGCTTTAACACATTCAAATCTACTTATCTCACACTGATTCAATTGCTCACAACCTATTCAGAAAGATCAAAACCACTACCGACCACTGTGAGAGAATAGATCACCAAAGGTAGTATGGCCTGACAACGGATCTGAAATCAGAAGGGAAACACAACTTAACAGATTCAGTGTAGGAGCCCATCGAGGTAAACAATGGCAAAGTTGCAAGTAGAGATGGCTAAGTGCTATCGACGTGGCTACTTACTTAGGCAGCGCCAACCAATGATCATTGTACCAAAATGGTGGAGCGCAATCGAGCAAAGAGGTCAGCGTGCGATCAAGCGAAGAGGTCAGAAGGCCGCTAGTTCTCCTTCTTGAGCTCACGATCTGCTCTAGAGATGGCGACGAAGGTTGGTTGGCGGAGATCAGGAGATAGAAGATGCGATCAGATGGCAACTACAAACGCTCGATGGAGTTAGCGATCGACTAGCTCCGGTGACACTTGAGGGAAAGAGGAGATGGTGAGGAAGAAAGAAATCAGGAGAAAAAAAGGAAAAGAATGCAATTGGGGAAAGGAAGAGGAGTTATGGCATGAAAATAGGAATAGGGAGAAATAAGGAGAAAATAACACTTAGGTTTAGGTATTTAAACATAGAATTAATTAAACCCATTAATCCCTCAATGATAATCAAAATAGGCTTTAATAAAGTCTATTAAATATTTCCCCAAAAGTTCATAGAAATTCCATTTAAATCCAAATAAATTTTGGAAAATTTCAATGGGTATTTTTCTAATTAAAAAGTATTATTTTATTTTTGTTTCATTTTCCGATATCTTGCATCATGATGTCCCTATGTCCTCCCTTATGCAAGTAGAGAAACCATCTGCTCAGGTTGATGTATACCCTCCTATGGTTGAGCAGGTTTATGAAACACCTCAAATGCCTCGAGTACAAGTGCCCCTGAGGCGATCCAATAAGTAAAGGAGATCCATGGTTTCACATGATTATGTTTATCTCTAAGAGCATGAGTTTGACATAGGGTTAGAAGATGATTCTTCATCTTTTTAGGAAGTCAAACATTGTTCTAATCTTGAAAAGTGGATTAAAGCCATGGAAGATGAGATGAAGTCTATGGCAGACAATGACGTATGAGAACTAGTCGAATTGCCTAAAGGGGTGAAATCTATTAATTGTAAATGGATATTTAATACTAAATGGGATTCACTAGGCAATATCGAAAAGTATAAGACACGCCTTGTAGCCAAGGGACTCACTTAGAAGAAGGATATTGATTACAAGGAGACTTCTTATCTGTATCCACGGACGACTCTCTAAGGGTAATTATGACATTTGCAGCTCATTAAGATTTCGAACTACATCAATTAGATATCAAGACTATATTTATTAATGGAGACATTGAGGAATCGATATACATGGTGCAGTCAGAGAACTTTGAATTTGATGATTCAAAGTACCTAGTATATAAATTAAACAAGTCCATTTTTGGATTAAAATAGGCATCCCATTAGTGGTATAAGAAATTTGATCAAGTGGTTACTTCATTTGATTTTAAGGAGAATCCAATTGATCAATGTATGTATGTCAAGTTCAATGTATGTATGTCAAGTTCAATATATGTATGTCAAGTTCAGTACGAACAAGTTTGTATTACTTGTACCATATGTGGATGACATATTGTTGGCAAGCAATTGTAAACAATTACTGCATGAGACCAAGTCATTTCTATCAGGTATATTTAAAATGAAAGACTTTGGTGAAGTATTTTTTATATTAGGCATATATATATTTCGTGATAGATCCAAGGGTATACTTGGATTATCATAAAAAACCTATACTGAAAAGGTACTCATATGATATGACATGCAGAATTGTACACCTGGAGACACACCTGTATATAGAGGTGATAAGTTTAGTTTGCAATAATGTCCACAATGTGAACTTAAAATAAATAAGATGAAGAAGCTTCCTTATGCATCGATAGTAGGGAGTCTCATATATGCTCAGGTTTGTATGTGTCCGAATTTAGCGTATATAGTTGGAATGTTAGGTAAGTATCTAAGTAACCTTGGACCAAGGCATTGAAAAGTTGTAAAAAGGGTAATGCAAAATCTACAAAGAACTCATCCTCACATATCGGAGATCTAGTCAGTTGGAGTTGATTGGATATTCAGATTCCGATTTTGCTAGATGCTTGGATAACAGGAGGTCCACCTCAAGTTTTATCTACATGCTTGCTGGAGGAGCTATATCATGGAAAAGCGTCAAATAGATGCTCATAGCGACTTCAATGATGGAAGTAAAATTAATATCCTGATATGAAGCATCAAATCACGGGATAAGACTGCAGAATTTTATCACAACATTACAGGTCATCGATGGTGTTGATAAACCATTGAATTTTTTTATGATAATAAAGCTATAGAACTCTATTCCAAGAACAACTATAGCTCGTCCAAATCAAGACACATCGACATCAAGTACCTGACGGTTAAGGAAAGAGTCAAGAGTTATCAAATAATGATAGAGCATATTCAGACATACTCAATGCTAGCGGATCTGCTCACCAAGGGACTGTTGCCTAAGGTGTTTCATCGGCATGTATTATATATGAGGGTTCTTCATATGGATGAAGTATCCATTTAGTTGGAGTATGTATTTATTTATTATTTTGGATGCTCTATGTATATAATGGACATAATTTTAATTATCGTATGAATAAAATTTTTCCTTTTACATGTGTATTTGTTGGCACTATGAATAAAGAAACATCATGATCTACTAATGTAGTTTGCATATGGTGATTATAAATGTGATGTAAGACTCATTATTAAGTCATAAGGTGATCATGGTTTACTAATGCGTTTTAGCATATGGTGCTTGCAGTAGGAATGTGGAGATCATATTTTATGCATTTTTCATGCTACATATCCACATTAGATATATGTCATTGACGACATTGATATTGTGATTACTGATAGGTCCTACTACCGGTTTTATATATGGAGTAACAATAATCACTTTAGTCCTATACCAATGAAGTTGATAGACCGGATTGTTTCAATTCAATACGATATGATGTGCACAATTAAGGAATTTGATTGTGTTATATTCAGAATCACATATAGCCCAAGTGAGAGATTATTGATTGTGGACTTACATATGATTACCGTAACACATCCGATTGTGTCGTATTGGTTCGAGCCCGATCAAAGTGATCTAACTATTATGATTTTGGTTACCGGATTTGTATTATTGGATGTGAGTTATTGAACTATGGATCCATATATGTAGAACTCATTAACTCGTACCGTTAGCATCGATGGGCTCTTAGAAGGATTAGGATTAGCTCTATATATAGAGTGTCATCCCCGCAAGAGAGTGATTCAATCGGCGGTTTCTTTTTCTCCATGAGCAGAGCATACGGGGTCGTCACTCTCGACTTGTGGAAGATCAAGCCCTACGACTCTCTCGGTGTCAAATCTTCAGATTATTTTGGCGACGATGTCTCCGGATTCAGGTGCATAGTTATGCTTTTATTTACGCTTCCTCTCTTTTATCTTTGTATCACATGTTTATTATCGATCAATTGACAAGATCATGTGTTTGGATTGTTTTATTTTCATTTTTCTTGAATACATATACAGATGCCCGATCTATTGACAGATCTCAAAGATCCATCAATAATAACTTGACTTGCTACTTAAAATTGTTAATAAATTTTAAAATATAATAGAATTTTTTTTAATAAAAATAGGTATGGACAAAATTAAAAGACCATCTCTTACTTTTTATTATTGTTAAAAGAGTATCCTCTGTTAAAAAAATTTAAAAAGCATTTCAACCTATTTTTTTTATTTTAATGTCAAAATTGTTCTATTTTGATTAAAATTGCTATAATATGAAATAGTGTGAACCAATTTAGAGTAGTTAAGTATAATATTGGAGTAGTGTAAACTAACGTTGGTACAATATTAGTTAAAATTCGAACTATTTTGATTAATATCAGAGTACTTTGATTAAAATTAGAGTAGTTTTGTTTAATGTTAGAGTAATTTTGATGAATATTAGAGTAGCTTAGTGATACTGCTATAATATGACCAAGTATAGAGAGAGGGACGTAGTAACTCGGGAAAAGTAAACCGAATCAAGGATGTGGTAGCTCAGGATATTAATAAGTTAGGAATGAAACAACTTGGGAAGATGAGTCGAATTAAGAATGTGATAGCTTAGGATATTAATAAGTTAGGAAGGGAACAACTTGGAAAGATGAGCCGAGTTATGGATGTGGTAGCTCGTGATATGAAAATAAGTTAGGAAGGGAACAACTCGGGAAGATAAGCCAAGTCAAGGATGTGACAGCTCAGGACGTAAGTATAAAGATAAGTTAGATAACAGCTCGGGAAGATAAGTCGAGTCGAGAAGGTAACAACTCGGGAAGCAAGCAAAGCCAATCAGATGGGCAGTAGCTTGGGAAGTTAGCAGGAAGCCAAAAGGAATATTAATTCTGTTAAGGTGAGACCCCATAAAATATGCAAGAGACTGTTTGTTATAGTTCTGATATACACGTCATTATCTTTTATAAAAGATCGAAGACACCTTATAGGTCACACAAAAGATTTCCGGTATCGAGCATTCTCTAACGATATAACAACATGATCACCTGAACCCGTGTGACATTCCACATGGATGAGGAAGCTTGTAGTTTGTTACGTGGCAGCTTGCCCTAACGTCAGAGGGGATATAAAAGGCGGAAACAAAGGAAGGAGAGTGGGGTTGATCTCATTCTGCATACACTGACTATTTTCTGCCACATTTATCTTCTTCACTACTGCTATTTGTTTCTCTTCCTCATACAAGCTCTAACTTAAGCATTGGAGGATCTCCGCCGGGTAGGTCAGCGGTAGTCTAACATGTGTTAACTTTATAGAAAGGGAGCAAGGAGACTCTTACTACTGCGGTCGAAGAGAACTCATCCTCGATAGCTCAATCTCAAAGAGAAAAGTCTGTGTCGCATCAGTTGGCTATAAAATGAGGAAATCGGGCTTACTCCCAATTATATTGATTCACTATCAACTTGGAATAGATAGGCAGCGATCATACAATAGGCCCATGCCACATAACTCAACTTCATCATTCAAATCATTTGCAGCCTCCGCTTGGATGACAAACTGATGCAACTCAGGTCAACATTAACTGTGGCACATTTCTATTCCTCTGAATGGTGTTGAGGCAAGGAGCAGCGGTGACAAGCAGGACCAGTCAGTGGGAACTTGTGAGTCCTCGGCTAGGTCGAAGTGTTCTAGCAAAGGTATAGCTCGACAATTATAGTCATAGCTTATTTTCATTCCCTAACATGGCGATGAGACAAGGAGGAGCGGTGGTTAGTAGGACCAGTCAGTGCGTGACTTGTAAGTCCCCCACTAAGTCGAAGTGTTCCAGTGGAGTTTCAGCTCGGCATTATCCATAGAACATTTCTATTCTCCTGAATGGTGTCTAGGTAGGGAAGAGCAGTGATAAGCAGGGTCAGTCGATGGGCAACTTGCGAGTCCCCGATTAGGTCGAAGTGTTTTGGCGGAGGTACAGCTCGCCCATCATAGTCGTAGCTTATTTTCATTACCCTACATGGCGATGAGATAAAGAGGAGCGGTGATAAGAAATGCTAGTCAGTGGACAACTTGTGAGCCCCTGGATAGGCTAAAGTGTTTTGGTGAAGTTATAGTTCAGTCACTACAACCATAGCTTATTCTTATTCCCCTGAATGGTGGCGAGGTAGGGAGGAGCGGTGATATGCAGGGCTAGCCAGTGTATAATCCGTGAGCCCCCGATTAGGTTGAAGTTATTATGACCTGCTAAGGCAAGCCCGTAGGTCAGGTCTTCACTCTTTTATAGCTCAACATTGGCTGAAGTTATTGTTCCCACATGGCGAGGGAATGGAAGAGTCGGATGCTAAATAGCTTTCACTTGAGAAGAATGATGGAGTATATTATGGTGGACAATCGAGGCAATTTGAAAGCCCTCGATATGGTCTATATTCTTACTCATTCTGGCATAAGTTGTATATTATCAGTCCTTGCTGGGTGGATTATGAGAAGAGGCGAGAATCAGGAGAAGATGATGGTGAAGTTAACATTTTAACCAGTTAGTTCATTCAGGAGTTCTTCAGATAGTTTTTCTTATTATGTGATTCGGCAATCTATATTATGTTTAATGTATCATTGGAGTTTGGTGGCAAAATAATTATATCAACATACATGTTATCCATGGAGGAACAAAGAGGAATTATGAAGGTGCAGTCTCCAAGGAGGTATGCGACATTAATTATATAGTCTTAAATTTCTTTATGAAGTGTAGTGCAAGCTATAAAATGATAGAGGTAGTTGCATAACATACTCATTTGAAGTCGTAAGAACTAACACAATTTTTCTAAAAAGAAAAGGAAAGAAAGGTACATCTTTATAAAAGAAGAAATTAAGGGGCCTCACGAATGATCTTCTCTTCGGGAAAGATATTGGAGGGTAGAGTAGTGAAAGGAGGCATGGTTGAGAGATGACGTCTTACAAGGGCTCGATGGGCTTCATGAAGCCTTGCTAAAATACGCTAGGAGGTTGCCAGCTCTTGAAGAAGGGAGTAAGCTTGGGTGGAGGTTGATCGTAGTTGAAGGGGGTGTATTTGTAGAAGAGGAGGAGACGTGAAATTGCTCTCTAGGGAAGAGTGAGAGAAGAGGTTGAAGAGATGGGAAGCTTGGGAAAGAATGTTGAAAGTGTCTTGTACATTAAAAAAGGGATGTGAAAGGTCACATCGATTAACTCACGGTTATAAAGGGAGAGGAAATGCGGTAGCCATTTATGAAGAGTGTCATAAACAAGGAGTGTCATATTCCTTCGGAGGAGAAGCAAACAAAGATAAATACCTGAAATCTAGAATATGACAAAAGTTTTATAGTGTTATTTTTCTTAATGATATAGTGCCAGTCGACTGGCATGAAGTAGATGCTGGTTGGGCATAGTCCGTATCAGTCGATTGACCTAGGGGAAGATGTTTGCTAAAAATTGTCAGCAGAGAGGGAGCTTAGTTAACCCATAAATGAGATTCTGATTATTATAACAATGTTAATTAAGTAGTGTAGGACAAACAAAAGAGTATATTTAATAGAAGAATATGCTATTGATAGGTCCTCTTAAAAGAGCAGACAATGACAACCTCAACATTTAGGAAATTGGTGTCTTCTCCTGGAGGGGGATATCCCTGATCTTCAAACTATTTGTTGGAACATTCAAAACCCATGATAAAAATGGTAGTATCCTTGTCACCCAATTAATTTCTTGATTAGCTCTTGCTCCCGCTCTTTCCAGCGAGCCTCTTCAGTAAATACTTGGGCAACAAGAGCAGCTTTGAGTTCATCCCTCTCCTTGGCGATAGTTAAAGCCTGCTAACCTAGGGAAGTTGTATCTTGGGTATGTTCCAGCTATAGTGATGCATTTGATTGATTATTTCAAGAAAATCTTTGAGAACTTCAGAAAGGACAGAAGATAGATGGTCCAGTTGAGTCCAAGCAAAGTTACGAGCTACCTTAAGAGTGGTGATGGAAGATAAGGCTTGAAGCAACTCGGCCATGGACTTGATTTGAGTCTCTTTTAGTTGAATCTGGCATTCTTCTAGTTCTTGAGTCAGGGTATCAGTTTGCTAAATACGCTTCCTCTGGCACAATAATTAAGTGTGTGCTAGGTCGGCCTCACAGAGGGCCTCTTCTCTAATGCACCTCGATGCTGCTAGCTCAGCCTTAAGGTCCTTGCAAGTTTTTCTCAAAATTTCTTCTGAGGTGGCTAAAGTGGCTTCTTGTTGTTTAGCTTATGTTATATGGTGGGTGATTTGCCTTAGTTGAGTCTTAAAAGTTGCATGACGAGCTTCCATGGTTGATTGGTATTCCGCTAAGTGGTGAGCTATGTCATTATAATTGGTGGTTGCCTATACAGGGAAAAGATGAGAGACAAATAAGGAAAATTTCCATGTTAGAAGTAAAAGAAAATTAAATATTGTTAAAAAAAGATACCTCTGTAAGATTTTCCCTCAAACGTTCAAAAGGACCTTACACCCTTGATTGATTAAATAATTTTACTTTTTGAGGAGAGCGTAGCCTATGAACTAAATGCAGGATGGTGGTAGGAGGATTTATAGGGAGGGGGCATCCCTCTGTAAGAGGAGTGAGATTAGTCGGAGGGGAGGGCTCAGGAAGAGAAGGGTCATGTGGAGGGGAGGTGGTGAGAGATTCTTCAGGGCCCAAAATTGGAGGTAGGGAGGAGGAAGGAGGTTCTATCTCTAGACCTGAAGATAAGGGAATGGGAGGAGAGGGTAAAATAGGGGAATTTTCTTCGTGCTCAAGGGAAGAGTCTTCAGAAACAGCAAGATCCTCCTCCAATGGGTCAGGTGTAGAATTGTAATGGCGGAGTCAACGACGAGTAGGAGGAGGGCTAGGGGATTGAGAGGAAGAGATAGTGAGAGCATTAGTGGTGGTGGAAGGGCCTCCCCTTAGTCGAAGGAGTTGTCTAGGACAAGGGGAGGGTAAATTCTGCGAAGGTGCCAGAGCAGGAAGATGCTCTTAAGAAGGAAGGGGGGGTTACTTCATGGCTGAGGCAAGGGGGGGGGGGGGGAGAGATGGATTACAGGGGACTTCTCCAATTTTCTTTTCCCCTTTTGCTTCTCTGCTCTAGCCTTCACCACTCTTA
The DNA here is from genome assembly GCA_025175895.1 of Wurfbainia villosa. Lineage (NCBI taxonomy): Eukaryota > Viridiplantae > Streptophyta > Magnoliopsida > Zingiberales > Zingiberaceae > Wurfbainia > Wurfbainia villosa. The sequence continues at coordinate 122,912,662 of CM045990.1, forward strand.
TCATTGCCCACTGCATGAGGTCATCTACAAAACAAAAAAACACAACAAATAAAAGCAATAGGGTTTATTAGATATTAAGCAGCAACAAAATATTATATTGTTAAAATACTTGGGTTGATGCACCACCTATTACAATGGGGTCATCTAGAATGAAGGGGGATAGGCCATAGTGACTGAGTAGATGAGCATCCAAGAGAAGGTCAGAATTGTATTGATGATTTCAGAGAGCTCTGTGGACCTCGATAAAAGGACATTGTAGCCGACAGTCACGGAAAAAAGGTAGGTCAGGAAGATATGTCCTCCAAGTTTCTGAATAGGGTAAAGGGGTAGGAAGCTAGGTGAGGAAGTATACTTCCTTTCAGTCCTTGTGTGATGAGGGTTTATTGGTAAGGAATTGACAGTTAGGATGGCTAGCGAAGTAGAATAGCCCTACATCAGAGGATTTCAATTGAAATAGGTTGTGGAATATTAGGGGGGATACGGAAAGCCCAAGATGCTTGAAGACAATGACTACCCTTGCTAGAATTCGGAAAGCATTAGGGGATAACTAATTTATGTCTAGTTGGAAAAAATCTAAGAGCTCAAAATAAATAGGTGGTATGGAAGGCGAAGGTCATTCTCCTGTCGACCTAAGAAGAAGAAGTGGTTTTGAGGGGGAGGATGGTGAGGTCAATGGTCAGGTAGGGAGAAGACACATTTGATACTATTATCCATATACAATTTTCTAACATCACGACAATAATGATGATTATCTATCTGGGAGGGGATGGTTTCGAACCAAGGAGTCTTGCTAGGGTTTTTAGAAGGGGGAGCCATATGTAGAAGAGGGCAAAGAAATGAGAGTATCACTTACTTGGGACTGAGAAATGATGACTAGGGGAAGGGGAAGAAACTTCATGATGTCGAAAGACTTGGGAGGCGAAACGTCTGCTAGCAAGGGTTAATAGAAGGAGAGGATGAATTTAAAATCGGGAAAGATGATGTAAAATGTAGGGCATCAAGAGTTTGTGCATTAAAATACTCTGTCTAAAGAGACAAGGAGATGGGCCCCATCAACAAGACGTTTAGACCAGTCCATTCAAATGAATAGAAAGGACAACAATTATGACCCAAAAGGCCCAAAAATGTATATTAAAATGCCCGAGTCATCGACCAAGCAAGGTGAAGAAAAAGCATCTTAGAGAAGTATTCACGTAGCTAACGTTAGATAAAGTGATTAGTTTGACTATTTCGGAGGGGGTGACTAATGATACTACTATAATATGACCAAATATAGAGAGACATTGAGTCAGGTTAGGGATGTAGTAACTCAGGAAAAGTAAACCGAGTCAAGGGTGTGGCAGCTCAGGATATTAATAAGTTAGGAATAGAACAACTCGGGAAGATGTGCTGAGTCAAGGATGTGATAGCTCGGGGTATTAATAAGTTAGGAAGGGAACCACTTGGGAATATAAGTCGAGTCAAGGATGTGACAGCGAAAATAAGTTAGGAAGAGAACAGTTTGGGAAGATGAGCCAAGTCAAGGATGTGGCAGCTTGAGACATAAGTATAAAGATAAGTTAAGTAACAGCTCGGAAGATGAGTCGAGTCGAGAAGATAAAGGCTCGGGAAGAGAGCAAGGACGAGTCAGATGGGTAGTAGCTCGGGGAGTTAGCAGGAAGCCAAAAGGAATATTAATTCTGTAAACGTGGGGCACATAAAATATGCAAGAGACTATTTTGTCCTAGTATACATGTTATTATCTTTTATAACATATCGAAAACATCTCATAGGCCTCACAAAAGATTTCTGATAGCAAGCATTCTCTAACGACATAATGACATGATCACCTGAACCTGCGTGACATTCCACATGGATGAGGAGGCTCGTATTTTGTTACGCGACAACTTTCCCTAACGTCAAAGGGGATATAAATGGCAGAAACAAAGGACGGAGAGGGGGGTTGATCTCATTCTGCATACATTGACTGTTTTCTACCACATTTATCTTCTTCATTACTGCTACTTGTTTCTCTTCCTCATATAAGCTCTAACTTAAGCATCGGAAGATCTCTATCGGATAGGTCGGCGATAGTCTAACATGTGTTAACTTTATAGAAAAGGATCAAGGAGACTCTCACTACAAAAAAACATCAAATTGACGATGAAATTTGGCAACGAAAATAGTTCGTTGCAAATCTGCAACGAATTTTGCGACGAATTTTATGTTTTGTCACAAATTAGTAACGAAATTTCCAACAAAAAAAAAATTGTTGCAAAATTATTTAAATTTCCAACATTTAATTTTCGTTGCAAAATTAGTCGCAAATTTGCGACGAAAATCATTTTTCGTCGCCAATTTGCGACAAAAAAATATTTTCGTTGCAAATATTTGCAATGAATTTTTTTTCGTTGTAGATTCTGCAACGAATTTTATTTTCGTTGCAGAAATCTACGATGAATTTTTAATTCGTCGTAGAATCTGCAACGAATTTTATTTTCGTTGCAGATTTCTGCAATGAATTCAAAATTCATCGCAGATTCTGCAACGAATTCAAAATTTGTCGTAGATTTGGCGACGAATATAGGATTTGTCGCTAAATTGGTGACGAAATTTGCAACGAAATAATATTCGTCGCTAATTTTCCCCCAATTATCCCGCCGTTTCGAACCACACAATCCCTCCATCCTTCCTCCGCTCGATTGCTCGCTCCTTCCTCCTCCCGCCGTTGCCGCCGATACGCTCTCCTCTCCTAGTTTTCTTACCTCACCATCGCCGGAGCAGCGATGACACTGCCGCGCATGCTCGCAGTGACCGCGTGCCCTCGCGCGACGGCAGTGGCCACCGCACGCGTGCCCTCGTGGGTGCTGCGTGCGTGCCCTCGCACGGCGACAGTGGCCGTCGCACGCGTGCCCTCCATCGCGTAAGGTTACGTCGTGCCATAGTTGCTGCGCCTTGCGCGTGCTTGGCAGTTGTCGCGTGGTCTCGATCGTGAATTAAAATGTTATTCAAATTATATAAATCAATATAATATGTCGTAATCTAAATACAAAATTATTTTTCATAGGTTTTTCCTACTTCATTACGATGTTCGGTGTGTTCGTGAAGTGTTCATCTAGCCGTGAGCTCATCCGCACGTTGTTTCCATCTGGACAGGTATGCATAAAAATATTGTATATTTATAACATTAATTATAGTATTATTAATTATGTTATATTAATTATTCTTAATGTTTGATTTTAAGTAATTTAATTATTGTTAATAGATCATATTTGTTCGAAATGATATTATAGTTTGCAATTAAATATCACACAAAATCATATTTAGTATTAGAAAAATTTAATTTATTTTGAGTATAAATTTATGGTTAGATTGATATATATGGATGAAGTTTGGAAGAAATTAAAATTAATCGTTGATATAATTTCGAAAACAGGATTAATAGAGAGAGAACGAAGTTGGATGTATAAAAAGAATTTACTAGAACGTCGTGGTTTAATCGATGAATTTATAATTGGGTTGAAACAATTTTTGAGATTTGCTAATAACAATGTTGAGTTTATGGATGGGAATAAATTAAGGTGTCCGTGCAAAAAATATCATAATGATAAATTTTTCCAATGTGATAAAGTTCGAGAACATCTTTGTAGATTTGGTTTTACGCCAAATTATTATGATTGGACTTGTCATGGTGAACCGTTTATATCCGATGAAGAGATTGGATGAAACATACAAAGGACAGTTAGTGGAGAGCAAGTATATTACAATCAATTCAATCCATACCAGAGGATGATAGTTGATGCAGTTGGTCATAATTTGAATAGGGAACCAAACGCTGCAAGTTTTAGTTATCCTCAAGCATTTGAACACATGTATACTAATTATTCAACACCGTTGGAGGAGGTAGAAGTTACTGGTGTTAATGAAAATGTGTACAATGAGTCATATATAAATTTTCAAGAAGTATTGAGAGCTACAAATGAACCCGTATGGTCTGGTTGTGACAGTCACACAAAATTATCTCTCACCGCAAGATTGTTGAATGTTAAAGCTGAGCATAATGTGTCCGAAGAATGTTTTAATAATTTTGTTCAAGTTATTGGAGAAGTCTTGCTGTGTGATCACATAATGCTGAAGGATTTTTACAGTATAAAAAAACTTGTGAAAGATTTGGGTCTCCCGATACAAAGAATTGATGTTTGCAAAGATGGTTGTATGTTATATTGGGGAGATAATGCAGATTTAGAGGCTTGTAAATTCTGTAGTCAATGCAGGTACAAGAATACCATGAGATCAAATCGTAATAAGCGATTAAAATCATTCAGACAAATGTTCTATTTGCCTTTAACTCCTAGATTGCAAAGGTTTTATGCTTCAAAGGTCACTGCTGAACACATGACTTGGCATGCAAATCATTAAACAGAGAATGAGCTAATGTGTTATCCATCTGATGCAGAGGCGTGGAAAAATTTTGATCGAACATATCCTGAGTTTGCAAATGAGACCCGAAATATCAGGTTGAGTTTATGTGTTGATGGATTTGCTCCATTTGGCAAATCGAAAGAACTTATTCTTGCTGGCCAATTATCGTAACTCCGTACAATCTTTCACCCGGTATGTGTATGAAAACACCTTATATGTTTTTAACATTGATTGTGCCTGACCCTCATAATCCAAAGAAGTTAATAGATGTTTACATGTAACCGTTGATTACCGAGTTGATCCAACTATGGGACGTGGGTGTTTCCACATATGATGTCCATACTAATCAAATGTTCACGATGAGAGCTGCACTTCTTTGGATCATAAATGATTTTCCTGCTTATGGGATGTTATCGGGCTGGAGTACTGTGGGGATTTTAGGATGTCCAATATGTATGGAGAGATCAAAGTCATTCAGATTGAAACACGGAAAGAAACTAAGTTATTTTGATTGTCATAGATAATTTTTACCGCCAAATCGTAAATTCAAAAGAAATAAAGAAGAATTTACTAAGAATAGAATTGAAAGAACACCTCCACCATTGAGATTCACCGGTCAAATTTTATGGCAAAGAGTGTTTAACTTTCCATCTGTTATTGAAGAACCAAATGTTACAACATATGACTATGGAATCACGCATAAATGGACAAAACAGAGTATATTTTGGGATTTACCATATTGGCAGAGTAATTTGATTCATCACAATCTTGATTTAATGCATATTGAGAAGAATATTTTTGATAATCTGATAAATATAGTGATGGATATTACTGGAAAAACAAAAGACAATCTGAATGTAAGAAAAAATTTGCATCTCATATGTAAACAACCCACCCTTGATGTTGATGAAAATAGTAGGGGACCAAAACCAAAAGCAGTTTATACATTGAATAAGGATCAGAGACGGATTGTTTGTGAATAGTTGAAATCATTGAGATTTCCTGATGGTTATGTCTCAAATCTTGGTAGATGAGTTGATTTGAAGGAATGCAAATTGATGGATTTTAAAAGTCATGACTGTCATATATTCATGGAAAGATTAATTTATATTGCTTTAAAGGAACTGTTACCAAATTTTGTCTGGGGTGCAATTACGTAATTAAGCATTTTCTTTCATGATATTTGCTCGACAATACTGAGTCATTCACACATGGAGACATTAAAGAGAGACATTCCGATCATTTTGTGTAACTTAGAAAGGATATTTCCATCGACGTTTTTTGATTCAATTTAACATCTTTTGGTTCACTTGCCATATGAGGCTAAAGTTGGAGGTCCTGTTCAATTTTAATGGATGTATCCGTTTGAAAGGTGATTTTTTTTGACTTTTTTTTCATTGTTATTTCATTTGGTCAAATTTAGTATAATTTATTTTCTAATAAATTTTATTGTATTTCTCTTAGATTCCTCTATCACTTGAAAAAAAAAGTGAAAAATAAGGCTCATGTTGAAACTTCTATTATTAATGAATATATTGTGGAGGAAGTTACAACTTTTGCATCGTATTATTTTGAACCTCACGTTCAATGCAAGAGTCGGAAAGTAGGAAGAACCGATAAGGGTCTCGTTGATACAAATTTGAGGGCATTCTCAATTTTTAACTGCCTTGGTCGACTAAGTGGATCTTGTACAAGTAGATACTTAACTGGTCAGGAGTGGCGAGTAGCCCACACATATATTTTATTAAACTGTCCAGAAGTAACGTCATATTTCGAGTCAGTATATAAAAGTTATATTATACATTTCATATATCATAAATTATTGTTCATGTTATATTTAATTTTATTGTAGGATTTTTCAAACTCTATATTCGGAGCTTCCGGAGCATGAGTTTAATAATTTCTGTGATGAAGAATTTGCACAATGGTTCAAAAATTATGTAAGTAGTCTATGATAATAAATTTGATAAATCTTGACTTTAACACATATTTATTTTACTTTAGGTTCTTGATAATCACAGTCACATTGAGCAAGACCTAATAAAACATCTGTCATGGGGTCCAAATTCAATGGTGAAAACTTGGCAGGCATATTTCATAAACGGATATAATTTTCATACTCAAGATTATAGAACTGGGAAAACTACAATGAATAGCGGAGTTTATGTTCAGTCATCTATCGATGGGGGTGCAAAGAATGAATTTTACGGCTTACTAGATGGAATTTTAGAGGTAGCGTACCCAGGCTCAGATTTGTGAGTTATTTTATTTATGTGTCGTTGGTTTGACCCTATCAAAGGCATGAGGGTGCATCCATAATTTAATTTGGATGAAATTAATTACAAAAAAATATACAAGAGATACGAACCATTTGTATTAGCACAGCAAGCGATTCAAGTATTTTATGCTTCATATCCTAGTCTGAGACGAGACAAAAGTGATTAGTGGGTTGTTTGTAAAACAAAAGCACATAATAAAATTAAGGAACATTGGGAAGACATAGAATATCAACAAGATAAAGTTGTCAATACATTTTATATCGAAGAGTATAATATTTCAACATTATGAGATCCCAGCAACGTAGTAATAGATGTTGATGCAAGTGAACTGAATGAGTATGAAGATGAGGATTTTAATGATGAGGATGAGGATGAGGATGACGATGACGATGACGATGATGATTAGACGCATGACCAGGCCAAAACTTTTATTGCAAACTTCAATTTCTAATTGTGGGTAACCTTTTATTGAGTACCAATTATGTTTTAATTCATTGTGTAATTCGAAATTCCATATATTTGATATACTAATGAACTATTTTTTTTAGGGTCATCCAGTTGCTATGAATATGGTAATATTTTCATATTGTTCCTATTAAAAATTTGATATGAAAATGTATTTTTTTTACTGTAATATTCTTCTAATAATCATGATTGTTAGTTTCAACATGGCGGTCATAGACGTAGTAGTGAAGGAAGATCACAATCTTCCTCTGCTTCAGCCCCCGCACATTCTGATGATCTTGCAGGAAATGTGTCCTCCACCTCTTCCCCAGTTGCAAGATCTTCTGATTCTCAACATATACCTGCTAATGTATCTTCCCCGGTACAACAATCACTCGTGGAGAGAGAAGATACGAGAGAGTTTATATCTCCGCACGGAGATTTGTAAGTATTCAAGTTTTAGAATATCTATATTTAATTTTTAATACAATATGTATTTTTATAAGTATATAATGGGGTTTATTTTTATTTTATGTTAGATTTACAAATTTTGTACATGTTATTCACGAGGTGAATAAAATAGTGAATAACCATTGGGGCGGCACTTCTATGACTTATACAAGCACGCCGGAAGAAATAAAAGTACTGTGGAGGAATGAGTTCAAGGTAACTTATTTAAATCATTTTGTATATAAAATTGCAATTAATATAATCAATTTTTTATTTTTCTCTACTGCAGCGGATATTTGCTTGGGAGGAGAGTCAAACACTAGATATTAGGAGGATTTTTAAGAAAAAGTGTGGTGATCATATAAGAAACATACTAAATCATGCGAAAACTAGAAATAAGAAATCACACTGTATAACCGAGGAGAATTGGAATAAAATTGTTGCACATTGGGGATCTGAGGAAAGCAAACGGAGGAGTGAACAGAATAAGCAAAATCAGCATTGTAATTCTGGCGTTATGTCTGCCACGTATGCGGGAGGATCCATAAATATCGATGAGCATAGACATCGATTGGTGAGTGTTTTCAAATTATAATTTTGTAATCTAATACTCACTAATTTATAAATTTTAACTGTTTAATTTGTTTAGGCCAAGGGGACGAGAACTAAACCATTATTTATAGACACTTTCACCCATACATTCCAAAAGAAGGATAAGACATGGAGTGGGCAAAGAGCTAGAACAGTAAAGGTGTGTAATTGTAAAAATTTAATTTCTTATGTTACTATTTAATTTTTTTTTCTTTAACAATAGGAGAAATATGATGAACTTTCACAAAGAAATTCGAGTGCGAGTGATGATGCAGTCAAATCTGAGTCATATATTAGCAATATAAATTTATGGCTCGAAGCATCTGGAGGACCGAAAAGTGGAAGAATACTTGGACTCGGCTCTTTGAGCCGATCCTATAGAGTCCCTGGTTCCTCGGCATCAAAAACACAAGTAATTCAATTAACCGAAGAGGTTAATCATTTGAGAGAGTTACTAGCGTAGAAGGAAACTGAATCGAGAGAAAACGCTCAGAAAGTACAAGACTTAAATGAAAAGATAAACGAATTTCAAAGGCAACAAATGTTTATTATGCAACATCTTCAGTTAACGTCTAGCTCAAATCAACTTCCTCCTTCTAGCTCTGCTCCTCCTCTTCCTGATCCCTGTCATGGAGACAATGATGATGTATTTTTTATAACGATGGTGATGATGGTGGTTATCTTTGATTGTATTTGTTGTATTTAAATGCTAGCTACTTGACTTATGACATATATGATATTTATGTTTTTGTAAGTTTGTTGTAATTAAATACTACTTGATGATGATGCATGGTAGTTAGTAAGTACCTTTGGATGTATTTGTTATATATATATATATTAATTCCATATTAATGTTTGATGTATAAATTTGTTAATATTGCCGTGTGTTTGTTGTAAAATAGGGAAAAAAGAATAATCTAAAAAATTATTTTTTTTCCAGATTTGCAACGAAAATATAATTTTCGTTGCAAAAATAGATGTATCAGTCGACTGATGTAAACATTCAGTCAACTGATACTTGAGAAACTGTGGCTTCCAAATATATTTTCAACATCAGTCGACTGCTATTACCGTAACATTTTACAGAATGTTTCGTAGCTGACTGAGCAGTCGACTACTCACCTAGCAGTTGACTGATGAATATGACCAGTCGACTGCCATACTATAGCATTTCACAGAACCTTTGTGTAGGGGATCGATGTTGGGCAGCTAGAGGGGGTGAATAGCCCTCTTTCGTCGTATGATGAAAGTCGTTCGTTGATCATCTACAACTATCATTAGCACAAGCGGAAAATACAACTAAACAATAATAAAGATAAGCAAGATACCAAACAATGCTAACAAGGGATGTAACGTGGTTCACGGCCTCGCCGCTAATCCACGGTCCGATTCGTCCAAGGTGAATCGTGCCTCAATCTATCCACTAGATCTCTCCTTTGCACCAAGCTAGGTGGAGGTAACCTTTTACACAAGAACACTCTTCTTACAATAGAATGAAGATTAGCACAAGTAGAAGAGTGGAAAACATTTAAGGCATTTTGGGAGTTGTTAGGAGTTCAAGCATTAACCCCCCAAAAGCCCTCACCCCTTCTCTTTATAGAGGAAGATGATTTCTTCCCGTTAACACAGAATCAGTCGACTGATCCTGTAGTCGTTGCCCAATAACGACTTCTGACTAGACTGGATTCGCGGGATCCGCGGCTGATTTTCCAATAGTCATATGATCAGTCGACTGATTCTTTCATCAGTCGACTGATATCGACTTCCAGTTGAGTGCCCGCGAGCTCGACTAGCTTCCGTGCGGCACGATCGATCACCAATCGCTTCCCTTAAGCGATCGGTGATGTCGACGATCGGCGGCTAACACCAGTCGATTGTCGATCGACTTGGAGCAGTCGACTGCCATGACATAGCAGTCGACTGGTGCCATGTGAAACTCAAACTTAACATCCGTTTGAGCTTCCGACAGTCGGGTAAATCTCAACCCTTGCGGTCGAGCCCCCGACACTCAGCCATTCAGCCAAGTTCACCTAATGAGCTACTTACAATTCACTCATTCTCTCATCTCACTTGAAGTCCCTCGCTGAAGCTCTCTTCGTTCACGGCCACGTCCCTTAGAAGCATCAGGCGCACGACTCTGCAATGCTCCTTCGTGTCTCTTGCCCTCGAAGTCTGCTTCCTTGGCTTCGCTTCAAGTCATCTCGTTCAGCGGTCCCTCGGTAGCATTAAGCGCACGGCTCTACAATGCTCATTCTCCGACTCAAGCACGAGGTCGTAAGTTGTGACACTTGCCTAAGCTCAATGTGCGAATTACTAAGTCCTGCAAGACTCCAACGCACATATCAAATCCAATCATCCTAACTTAAACCCTTTGCCACACACATCAAAATCATATCACGGGTTGATTGCCCTAACAATCTTCCTCTTTTTGATGTGTGGCAATCCGTTTAAGTTAGGTAAACATTTGATAAAAATATTAAGGTAAGAAAGCATGTAAATAAACATGATTATCAACTCTCCCCCTTAATACATGAAACTCCCCCTAAATGCAATTCTCCCCCTTAATATAACTTACTTAAACATACATATTTCTCCCCCTTTGACACCATTAAAAAGATTAAACTAAGTTATTCAAACATGACATCAAGTCTAGGAAACAAAAATCACCAAAATATGCCTTAAAATCTGATAAAAGAATGTTACTGGGCATATTTTTAGTTGATCAGTCGACTGGTTCAGACTACCAGTCGACTGGCACTCTGATTTCAGGATTTTCTAATTTTCAGGCTGAATTTCAAAAATTCATAAAAAATTATATAAAATTCAAAAAATCATGAAATTTGGGGAACACATTTCTTGTAAGCTCCTTTATCAATGAAAAATAGTTTTCCATGAAAAATCATTATATTTTTGAAAATTAGGTAAAATCTCAAAAGTTGGAAAATGTCTAAAGTTTGTATCAATTTTAAAGCCTAGTTTTGCCTTGAAGCTTTTCAAAACATGAAAATTCAGTTTATGAAACAAGAAATGGTTTTCAAAATATTTGAAATATCCAACCATGATCTTTGGGCAATATGTCTATGAATTAGACATAAGCCTTCCCCATGATTGGTCTATTATTGCTATTTTGATACTTTAAATGACCATCTAAATGTCATAGGTATTAGTGGACCATTTGTATCATCCTATCATCTCACCCATACTATATTTTTAATCAAAGTTATCCTTATGGTGAATGTGAGATGTTCCTAAAAGTATTTATGAATTTAACCTTCAAATTCATGCAATTCTACCCATGGTTAAGTATCATCCTAACATACCACATGATCATAAAAATATATATTAATTAATTTCACATTATGATCATGAAACAAAAGTATCCATCAATCATGCATTAGGTATAAAATGATAATAAGTCAAGTATCACCTAAAGCATGATTTTAACCCTATTTCCCATGATTATATATTAAATGTCAAGATCATAAATCATGATTGCAAACACATATAACAATTACATTGACTATCATGATTTAAGCATTATTATCAATTTATGGGCACATTATCATCACCCAACACTATGCTAAAAATTTATAGGACATGAGTATCAACATATATAACACTAAGTGTCGAGCATGATTTAAACTATTTAAGGGTGCATTATCATCACCCAACACTATTTCAAAAACTTAGTCCCGCCATCCTAAGTCAACCAATTAACATGATATAGGTAAAGTCCACATGGTTGACTATCCTAGAGTTTTTCTAACCCTTAAGGATGGATTTAGGAACCCAAAACAAATTCTTTCCTATGAGGTTCACTAAAAATTCCTTAGGGATCCATTTTCTAGCTATTGTTTTCTTTTTATCTTGACCCCTAGCAATTAAACATTTATAGGCCTTTTCATTTTTATTTTCCTTATATCCTAGGTCTTTTCTATTGAAGCTTGCCCTTTGGCTCCCTATGATCATGTTCAAAGTGTTTGAGCCTATGGTGAATTTTTCTAGGGCCTTGGTTAAATGGTCTACTTTTTCCCTTAAGACCCTATTTTCATCCATACATGTATCACTAACATTGAAAGGCATATAGTTATCATGTGAGCATGCATCATTGAGACTAGAGGAAATATTATCATTAATATTTAAGCATGCTTTTTCTAATTTTTCTTCTAAGTCCTTAATTTGATCAAGCATGCATTTATTCTTTTTCTTAGTCCTAAATAAGTCCTTAGTAAGGCTAGAAATTATTGACATAATTTTCTTGGGAGGTAGATTTGTTACCTCACTTACCAAATCCTCTTCCGATGATGAGGATGTAGAAGAAGCTCCCCCTTCACTTGAGCTCTCCTCACTTGAGCTTGCTTCTTCTTTTTCGGAGGAGGAGGTGGAGGCTAGGTCATCAAATGCCATTAGGGCAAGATTTGAGTAGACATGTTCTTCTTCTTTGGATGATGATGATGAAGAAGAGGGATCATCTCATGTCCTTGCTTTGAGTGCTTTTGTCTTCCCTTTCTCCTTGGCTTTCTTCTCTTCTTCCTTCGTCTTGCTCCCTTTTTTCTTCTTTTCTTCTTTCTTCCTCCTCTCTTCTTTACTCTTGTTCAAGAGGGGACAATTATCCCTTATGTGTCCCTCTCCTTGACAATTATAGCAAATTATCTTCCCCCTTGGTCTTCTTCTCCTATCATTAGATTTATTAAATTTAAAATTCTTTAAAGCACATCTTACCTTCCTTACCATGTATGCTTCTTCCGTGCTATCCATGGAGGAGGAGGCTTCATCGAATGAGGAGGGAGTCTCCAACTTCTTCTTCCCCTTGTTGCCTATTAAGGCTACTCCTCTTGATGATTGAAGTCTTGGCTCTTCTACTACTCCTTCAAGCCTTGTTTCGTGTAGCTCTATAGTGCAGAAGAATTCCTCCAAGGTGCTAACTTCTAGGTTCTTGGAGATATAGAAAGAATCCACCATTGAGCTCCATCTTGAGGACCGGGGAAAGGCATCTATAGCCTTCATTACCATATCCTAGTTGGAAAGCTTCTCCCCTACACTTGTCAAACCGGTTAAGATTTCTTTAAACCTAGAATGTAGAGATTTTACCTTCTCTCCCTTTTCGAGTTTAATGTTGCTTAATTGAGAGCGTAGGACATCTCTCCTTGCTAGTTTGGCCTCGGATGTGCCTTCATGAATCTCTATGAGCTTCTCCCACATCTCCTTGGCACTTGCACATTCTCCTATCCGGTTGATCTCTTGTTGAGGAAGCACATTGAAGAGGTGGTGCTTGGCCTTTGAATTGGCAAGGTGCTCCTCCCTTTGCTTTTTAGTCCACCTTGACTTCTCTATTGGTTCACCCTCTTCATCCCTAGGCATTTCAAAACCGTTTTCCATTATAAGCATGATATCGAAATCGGTTTCAAAGAATACCTCCATTCTCTTCTTCCACCAAGAGAATTCTCCCTCGAACTTTGGTGGGTGAATGTTAGAGCCGACCATCCTTGATTGTGCTTGTGGTGGTGGTTAGTTCGTTGACAAGCTTCCTTGCTCTAATACCACTTGTAGGGGATCGGTGTTGGCCAGCTAGAGGGGGGTGAATAGCCCTCTTTCGTCGTATGATGAAAGTTGTTCGTTGATCGTCTACAACTATCGTTAGCGCAAGCAGAAAATATAACTAAACAACAATAAAGATAAGCAAGATACCAAACAATGCTAACAAGGGATGTAACGTGGTTCACGGCCTTGCCGCTAATCCACGGTTCGATTCGTCCAGGGTGAATCACGTTTAGGGCACTTTGGGAGTTGTTAGGAGTTCAAGCATTAACCCCCCCAAAAGCCCTCACCCCTTCTCTTTATAGAGGAAGAGGATTTATTCCTGTTAACATAGAATCAGTCGACTGATGCCCCGATCAGTCGACTGATCCTGTAGTCGTTGCCCAATAACGGCTTCTGACCAAACCGGACTCGTGGGATCCATGGCCGATTTTCCAAAGTTATATGATCAGTCGACTGATTCTTTCATCAGTCGACTGATGTCGACTTCCAGTCGAGTGCCGCGCTTCGACTCGACTAAGCCGTGCGAGTGCGGTCACGATCGATCATTGCTTCCCGCGATCGGTGATGTCGACGATCCGGCCGGCTAACACGTCGATTGCGTCGACTTGGGCGATCATTGCCATGACTAACATGCTTTCGACGGTCGGGTAAACCTCAACCCTTGCGGTCGAGCCTCCGACACTCAGTCATTCGACCAAGTTCACCTAATGAGCTACTTACAATTCACTCATTCTCTCATCTCACTTGAAGTCTCTCGCCGAAGCTCTCTTCGTTCGCGGCCACGTCCCTTGGCAGCATCAGGCGCACGGCTCTACAATGCTCCTTCGTGTCTCTTGCCCTCGAAGTCTGCTTCCTTGGCTTCGCTTCAAGTCATCTCGTCCGGTGGTCCCTCGGCAGCATCAAGCGTATGGCTCTGTAATGCTCCTTCTCTAACTCAAGCACGAGGTCGTGAGTGGTGACATTTGCCTAAGCTCCATGTGTGAATTACTAAGTCCTACAAGACTCCAACACACATATCAAATCCAATCATCCTAACTTAAACCCTTTGTCACACACATCAAAACCATATCACGGGTTGATTGCCCTAACACTTTGGTAGCCGACCGATCAATCCAACTGGTCGTATATTCAGTCGACTGATATTAAAAAATTTTGCGACGAATTTTTCTTTTCATCGCCAAATTTGCAACGAAAAATAAATTCGTCGTCAAATTTAATTTTATTCGTTAATTATGTTCATTAGATTTTTGCGACGAATATATTTTTCATCGCCAAATTTTATTATATTTGTTGGAGTGTGCGTGTGAGAGTTTTGCGACGAATAAATATTTCGTCGCAAAGTTAGCGACGAAAAAATATTTTCGTCGCAAATTTGGCGTTGAAAGTTTAATTCGTCGCCAAATTCGGCGACGAAAAGATTTATTCGTCGCCATATTTGGTGACGAAAAGTCTTATTCATCGTAAAAATTTGCGACGAATCTTGCTTTTCGTTGTCAAATTTGTGACGAAACATTTATTCGTCGCCAAATTTGACGACGAATTTTGAAACGAAAATATTATTCGTTACAATTTGGCAACGAATTTTTATTTTTCATTACAGAATTTAGCTATGAATTATTTGCGACAAAAAAAGCGTTGCAAAAAATTTTCGTTGCAAAAAATTTTTGTAACGAATTTTTTTGTAAAATTCGTCGCCAAATATATTTATTTTTGTAGTGTCTTATTGCTGCGATTGGAAATAATCCATCCTCTACAGCTCAATTTCGAGGAGAAAAGTCTGTGCCACGTCACTTAGTAATATTATAATAATTTTAGTAAGTTATTTAACTAATATTTGAATAGTTTTAATATAAATTGAAGTAATTTTTATTAATGTTGGAGTAATTTTGATAATGTTGAATCATATTAAACAAATGTCTTTTGAAATAAAAAAATTAAGATGATATGTTTTTATGATAATAAAATAAAAGGTGTCAATAATTAAAAAGGACATTTTTATAGAAAAATATCAAAATAACATTCAAACAAAGTACCATTATTAAACTTAACGAAAATCATTTTCAATTTAATTAAAATACTTATAAAATTAGTATAACAGTTACTAAAAACTATTAATTTTAATCAAGTAAATAATTGAATCAACTTAATAAAAAGTTTTTTTTTTGATATAACAGAACTCCATCTATTATAATTTTAAGCAAGTGGAGCAATTTTTCTATAATCCTAACCGTCACAACATACTCAATGTTGTCGAAACTGTTAATAACAAAAGTTTTCAATTATTCCCACAATTCCTTCCTTGCTCATATTAGAGCGACCGATCTCTTTCTCTTCATTACAATCTTTGCTCTTCTTTTTTATAATCTCTCCAACTCTAAAATAACTCTGTAAAAATTGAAATCGTCAATCTAACGATTCTCGTCGATCTATCTTACGATTATTATAAGAGAGATAAATCACGGAGAAACTTATGAATCTTGACGTGGTAGCCAAAATACGTAGGGGTGATCATCTGAATTTAGAAAAGGACTTTAGACCTCCTTCGAAATTAACCCATGTCACTTCTGCAAACACTATTGTATCTTAGCCACTACGTCATCCCCGTAGGGACAAATACATCCTCACCGTATCAGAGCTCATCATTGCATGTTACAATGTGATCTCATCCTTTCCAAATTGTTCATGATCCTCAACGATTATTGTGGCAATGAACTGGAAAAAAATCTTTGCAATGTACTATAGCTGGAGATCGAATTCTAAATGTTCGAATGACTACAAAGTCTCCTTACTATTACACCATAAGGCAAATTGATTTTCATTTTTATACCATAACAAGTAACAACTATCAGTTTAATATATTTTTATAAACAATCAATTTATTGATATTTTTACAAAGTTATTATTTAGATATTATTTTTATAAATTGAATAACCAAACTCAACCCTCTATGTCAATTATAATGATTGTTTACCATATTTATTAGTATATTTTCAATATATTCCTTGCACATTATGTATAAAATAAGTAAATAAAAAAGCACCCATCAAATCGACTAACACAATATATATTTATACTAAGTAAATAAAAAAAGTTATTATTATTATTATTATTATTCTATTCTCTCACTTGTGTTCTATAAATCTGCTATCGCCTTGACATCCATCCATGGCGCTCCTACCCAAACTTTGATTCCACCTCTTAGTCATCTTCTTTTCGTCGCTAGATTCCCTTCTTTGTACATTATTCCGAATTAGAATCGTCACGTTGTGAACAGAGGCCATGGTAAGGCGCAGCGCATGGTTTTGGATCATGGCCTTGCTTCACCTGTGCCATCTCAGCCTCTGCAACTCCGCGACGCCACCGCTGCCGGTGCTGCGCATCCCGTTGGCGTCACAGCTCCAGTGGCAACGACGCGAGGTCATCATGTTCTTCCACTTCGGCGTGAACACCTTCACCGATACCGACTGTGGCACCGGCAACGAGAGCCCCTCGATCTTCGACCCAGAAGACTTTAATGCCGATCGACCAATGGATGGACGCGGCGGAGCCTGCCAGCGCCTCACTGGTCATACTCGCCGCGAAGCACCACGATGGGTTCTGCCTGTGGGCGTCACAGTACACTGACCACTCGGTGCCGAATAGCCCGTAGAAGGGAGGCAAGGGAGACATCGTCGGGGAATTCGTCAACATTGCCAGGTCCCAAGGGATCGACGTTGGGCTGTACTGTTGGTAGAATATTTCGATACGGTATTTGCCATTGGGAGGATGCAAATTCATATGAGATTATCGAGGTTAGTATTCAACACTATCTCTGTAAAATGATATTGTTCTGCTACAGATAACAACAATTCATTTCTCAAGATACAACGACGACGTCTCAGAATAGTAGCACTATAAATTCCGAGATCTACGAACTTTCTCGTAAGTTTTTTGGACTCTTAATGCAGAAGATGAGAGAGATGAATGGATGAGAGAACTTGAGTTTTTGTTGAATTAATTCCATCATCTAGGGGATTCTATTTATACTTGTGAAGGGATAGAGGTACCTCTTTGTTCAATCAAATCGTATTCATTCAATTTAAATGGAAGATCTAGATTGCATCCCTTTCTAAGAGACATAATGTCTCTTCATTTGGATGCATCTAAGTCTTTCATTTTGAATTTAATGACCAAGATTAAATCATCCAAAAAGGTACTTATGCTCCTTCACTTGAATGAACCGGATTTATCCATTTTAATCCGACGATATAAATTAAGTCATATTAATTTCTCATTCATATAATTGAGAAAATTATTTATTTGATCAATTAATTTTCCAATAATCTTCCACATGAATGAAATTTAATGTATGTATACATGCTGACACTTTACAAGAGTCCAACCGATAAGTCAATGCATCGGGAGAGATAGCTTGTGGTTTTGAACCTTTCGTAGTAGAATGCTATCGAACATACTAGGTTGCGCAGCGAACGTGATGTCTTGAATTGCTCAGGTGTTTGTGTATACTAAGATAATAACATCCACACAAAGACTTATCTCACCTACTTTTGGTTCTCATGGTTGGTTTTGTTTTGGCCATAGACATCATCTTAGATTCAAGAGTGTTTCATTGAAGTGACCTATCTTCACACTCTCATAGGTGACACTTCTATCAAGAGTATCCTACCATACTCCACCTTATAAAGGTATTGAAATCATTAAAAGCATAAGGTTAACCTCACTACATGTGGTAGGTTAGTACATATTCATCCTAGGATTAAGATAAAGATAATATATCTCGTATGCTGTAACACAACTTCTATAACTTCGTTGTCCCATTGAACCAAGATCTTCGGATCTCCAGTCAACAAGATTGGGTTACCGCTACATTCGTTTTAGTTGTAGATTTTTAATATCATTCCTCTTGACGAGCAGTATACTTGATCTCGATTTAGCCCCTTCATAAGAGAATCTACTAAATTATCTTTAGACTTGACATAATCGATTGCAATTAC
The DNA here is from genome assembly GCA_025175895.1 of Wurfbainia villosa. NCBI lineage: Eukaryota > Viridiplantae > Streptophyta > Magnoliopsida > Zingiberales > Zingiberaceae > Wurfbainia > Wurfbainia villosa. The sequence goes on from CM045990.1 coordinate 122,931,362, forward strand.
TCCATTTGAGATCAACTGTCTAATGGTATTGTCTTTACGACGTATATATCATGACTTACCATTATACATACTACTCTGTGTCATTCCAATCACCGATTGACTATCACAGTGTATAAGTACGATGAGCACAGGTTTCGTCCAGCTCGAAATATCTTCCAAGAAATTTCGCAGCCACTCAGCTTCTTCAACTGCTTTGTCTAGTGCTATAAACTCGGATTCCATAGTTGACCAAGCAATGCACGTCTGCTTAGTGGATTTCCAAGATACCGCTCCCCCACTAATCGTGAATACATATCCACTAGTGGATTTGGAATCTTTTGTATTTGATATCCAATTAGCATCACAATATCCCTCTAAGTCAGCGGGATATTTTTCGTAATGTAATCCGTAGTTCATAATATATTTCAAATATCTAAGAATTCATATCAGTGCTTTTCAATGGGTATCGTTTGGATTACTTATAAAATGACTCAACTTGTTGATCGCACAGGCAATATCTGGACGTATGCAGATTGTGAGATATATCAAGCTGTCTATTATTCGAGAATATTCTAATTGCGATATGGGGTCACCTCAGTTTTTCGCTAAGTGTCGATCTAAATCCATAGATGTTTTCACTGTAGAGAGATTGTCCACATTGAACTTTTTCAACACTGATTCTACATAGTGGGATTGTGTCAAAGTTATCCCCTCCGATGTCTTGAGAATTTTAATTCCCAATATAACATCTGATCGACCCATATCTTGCATATCGAAATTTTTGGTCAATATTTTCTTTGTACTCATGATTGTCTCATGATTACTATCCATTATAAGCACATCGTCTACATATAGACAGATGATTACATGATCTTTAGGTGTGTCTTTGACATAAATGTATTTTTCACATTCATTTATTTTGAATTCAATTGACAACATTATTTATCAAATTTCTCGTGTTATTGTTTAGGCGCTTGTTTAAATCCGTACAATGACTTAACAAGTCGACACACCTTTTTCTCTTTTCCTGGAGCTATGAACCCCTCGGGTTGCTCCATATAAATTTCTATTTGTGCAACAATGCCCCAAGCATTCATGTGTTTTGATGTTTGGATAATCATCTAAGTTAGGCAATGTTTTGTGATCTAATTGTGAACATGTTTAAGTGACAAGGAAATCCAAGGATGAAGATTTGGTAAAAGGAAGTCCAAGTATGATCTTGGCAAAGGAAGTCCAAGGGATGGACTTGGCAGCGTAAGACCAAGCTTGTAGTCTTTGCAGCGTAAAGTCCAAGTGAACCTTGACAAAGGAAGTCCAAGTATGATCTTGGCGAGGCATAAGTCCAAGCTTGTAGTCTTGGCGTAAAGTCAACTTTGGCAACCCAGAGAAGTCAAGTGAAGTCTTGGCAAAAGAGTCTTAGAAGGTCAAGTCTAGGTCTAGGGAGTCAATTCAAGTATGAATTATTCATACTTGACTAGTATCGATCGGCCCGATCGATGTAGCGATCGATTGATAAGGTGCTCGAGTCGGTCGGAAAACGGACTATCGATCATTGTGAAGCCGGCGATCGGTGATGGCGAATCGATCGCCAATTGACGATCGGCCGGTGATCAAGTCGAAAATGGGCACAGAATGGAGTCTCACTCGACTCCTCGCAGCGATCACTCGACTGATCGCTTCATCAGTCGACTGATGAAGTGATCAGTCGATTGATAGGCCTCCCGTTGGAAATGGCGGCTGCGAATCCCCACGGATCCGCTCTGTCAGAAGCCATTAGCTTCGACGGCAGTCAACTGATGGTGAGCATCAGTCGACTGATCAAAGCTCAACGGGAAAAACAGCCCTTCTTCTATAAGAAGAGGCCTTGGGGAGCTTGGTGAAACCAGTGCTCTCATTTCTAGCTACACCCTCGTGCTCACCAAGTTTTCTCAAGTGTTTTTGTGATTCTAAACCTCCTCTTCTCTAGTCTTCATCTTCCATCATTGTAAAGAAGAGGAGTGCATTGTAAGACAAGGTTTCTCCACCTTGGTTCATCCAAAGGAGTATTTAGTGAAGCTTGGCTGGGGCTAATCCACATTACGGATTACCGTGGAGTAGGAGCGCCATCTCCGAACCACGTACATCGGATGTTAGCATTGTTTTCTTGTTTCTCATTCTTATTTGTATTTGTATTTGTATTGCTTCCGTTAACGTACTTGTAGAAACAAAGAAAGGCTAATCACCCCCCTCTAGCCATTACAAAGATCCAACAAGTGATATCAGAGCCTGAATAGCTTGGAAGATTTCACCATCAACCAAGGCATCAATGACTCTTCAAGAGGGATATAGCATCGCCAAGCCACCGCTCTTCGATGGGAGTCACTTTGCGTATTGGAAAGGTAGGATGAAGTATTATCTAATAAGTAATATTGAGATTTGGCATAGTGTTGTAGATGGCTTTGAGGAACCGGTGGATGAACATGGAAACTCTATTCCAAGCAAGGATTGGACAAGGGAAATGAATAGGAGGTTCGAATCAAATGCAAAGGCGGTACTCACCATTCAATGCGGTATTACAATGGAGCAACTCAACAAGGTGGTGTTGGGTTTCCGGCACCGCGGCGTGTGTGTGTTCGATCATGTTTCGCAAACATGAGCACAGCGGAAGCAATAAAAATAATAAATCTATATTTATTACAACACACACAACACACGCATGCATATTACAACAAGTGTAGACATAACCATAAATTTAAATTTGCAATAAAAGGAAATTTATCTACGTTATACCTTTCGTATGACGTGTAGCGGGAACGACATCAACCGGAACGATCCTCGTAAGAATCGTCTCTATCCGTATCCACGCCGAGCTCCTCGGGATGACTTCGCTAAGCCACGAGCTTCGTCTTCATACGGGTTACTAACTCTCAGGAATATTACGTGTTCTACCAGATCTACGAAGATGTGGTGTTACAATAGGTCCAGCCGATTGCTCATCACTATGAGTTGTCGGCTGTTGTGCTTCACCAGGTATCTCATCAATGTCTATTTGAGTCTCTCGAGCCTCCTCAAGCTCGACAACACTCCCACTGTTTTCTTGCAAGAGAAACTCTTTCTTTAGAAACACAGCATGCCTTGAAACAAACACCTTTTGTTCCACAGGATGATAGAATTGGTAACCCCTTGTTTCCTTAGGGTATCCAATAAATAGACATTTATCAGACTTAGCATCGGTTTATGCGTCTGATCAGCTTCACATAAGCGAGACAACCCCATATCTTCAAGTAAGATACATGAGGTTTCTTACCATTCCATATCTCATATGGAGTAGTTGAGACTACCTTGGTAGGCATTACATTTAACAAGTAAGCGGTATGCGAGTGCATAACCCCAAAAGGACTTGGGAAGAGTCGCATGATTCATCATTGACCTGACCATGTCCAACAAGGTCCGGTTACGCCTCTCAGATACACCATTATGCTGTGGTGTATAGGGCGGAGTCCATTGAGACAATATGCCATTGTCTCTTAGATAATCAAGAAACTCTTGACTTAAGTATTCACCACCTCGATCCGATTGAAGTATTTTAATACTTTTGTCATGTTGTTTCTCTACTTCATTTTTGAATTCTTTGAACCTTTCAAAGGCTTCAGACTTGTGTTTCATCAAGAACACATACCCAAACCGTGAGTGATCATCGATGAAAGTTATGAAGTAGTTATAGCCTCCTAAAGCTTGAGTAGACATAGGTCCATATACATCACTATGTATTAGGCCTAGCAACTCTCCCACTCGTTCACCTTTTCCCGTAAAAGGTAACTTAGTCATCTTGCCTTTTAAGCATGATTCGCATGTATCGTATGAATCCAATTCAAACGATTCCAGAATTCCACATCGGTGTAATTCGGACATGCGTTTCTTGCTTACATGGCCAAGATGACAATGCCACATGTAGGAGTCTATTTGATTATCCTTTCGAGCACGCTTGTTGCTCGCTTCGATATTGCAAATGTCACTGGATACATCCAACGTATAAACACCATTGCTTAAAGTTCCAGTCCCATAAAGAACCCCATTCAAAGTTATGTAACAATAATTGTTACTAAACGTCAAATGGAAACCATTTCTATTTAAACAAGAAATAGAAATGATGTTCTTTATCAACGAAGGAATATAAAAGCAATTGTCCAGTTCTAAGACAAGTCCTGCAGGGAGTTTCAACAAATACGTTCCAATGGCGAGTGCAGCAACCTTTGCTCCATTCCCAACACATAAATTTGACTCTCCCTTGACGAGTCTTCTTCTATTCTTTAGCCCATGTATGTCATTACATATATGTGAGCCACACCCAGTATCCAATACCCAAGTGTCTGAGGAAATAGAATGACAATCAATAAAGAAGATTTCTGAAGAAGATGGGGCATCCGATGCCTTATCCTTCTTCACGGACTCAAGATAAATCTTGCACTTTCTTCACAAATGGCTCTCCTTGCCATAATGATGGCAAGTTTCCTTTTGTGCTAGTTCTACCTTCTTAGCCTTTCTCTTCTTTCCCTTCTGCTGTTCTTTTGACCTCCTCTTAGAACCTCTCTTCGAGGAATCAACTAACAGCAATGTCCCCTGCTCATGCTGTTGGGTTTCCAGCACCGCGGCGTGTGTGTGTTCGATCATGTTTCGTAAACATGAACACAGCGGAAGCAATTAAAATAATAAATCTATATTTATTACAACACACACAACACACGCATGCATATTACAACAAGTGTAGACATAACTGTAAATTAAAATTTGCAATAAAAGGAAATTAAACTACGTTATACCTTTCGTATGACGTGTAGCGGGAACGGCATCAACCGGAACGATCCTCGTAAGAATCGTCTCTATCCGTATCCACGCCGAGCTCCTCGGGATGACTTCGCCAAGCCACGAGCTTCGTCTTCGTACGGGTTACTAGCCTCGTGTTGAAGACGACGTGATCGAGAGATGATCACGATCCGAATCCAAATTCGGACCTAAAAACAAGTCCTCAAGACTCGCTTCTCCGGAGAGGTATTCGTCAACCGATTGACGAATCCTTCGTCCTCCACCTCAGAGGATTACCGGAGATCAAATCCCCGGTAGTTTACCCGCTGTCGGAGCACTAACCGTCGTCCAAACGACACTCCGACGAGAGGAGAAGAAGCTGTCCAGAAAACTGGACAGCTTGGTGGAGGAGTAGGCGCCGGCCAAAAACAAGGAGAGAAGAAGCTCACCTTGATGCCGAACCTATAGAAGATCACCAGAGGGTCGCCGGAGGTTCACCGGCTGAAGCTTGGACGCCGGCAAGGGTCTTGGACGGCGGCACAAAGCTGGGCGGTGGCAGCTTTTGGGTTGGCACCGATTGCTCCTCCAAGGAGTGGGCGACAACTCAAGGGGGGGCTAGGGTTTGGATTAGTTAGGGTTTAACAATCCCTTAAGCCCACTTTTATAGAGAACTAATTCTCTTAATGGTTAATGGATCATATCCATAAAGCCCGTTAACCCGCTCCATTAAGATAAGTTAAAATAAACCAAACCATGATTGTTTATTTTAAGTTAAAACGAACCGAACCAACCTTTGGTTCATTCGTTTAATATAAACCAAACCCTTTGGTTTATTCTCATCCATTGGATTAGAACCAAACCATTTTGGTCCATCCATTACGTCTTCATAAGACGCGGCCCATCCACGCTTCCATTGCGACTGAAACGATTTCATGCTCGCTTTATGTTTGGTCCAACCAAACCTAGTTTCTCTCGGTCTGAGAATCCCATTCTCAAGCTCATTTTAAATCCTTTGGATTACGCTCGTTGTGCGTGTGACCAAATAGGTTCTCGGTTTATGTTGGCCGTCTATAATTAACCATTAATTATAGAACGATCATGAGTGGCACCTAGTAGTACATCATGATCCCCAATTAACCGAAAAGATCAACGGTTGATCCCGAACTATTTCTGAAACCCTTCAGTAGCTCGAATGAATCGTGCCCCATTCCCTTCACTCATCTTATACCCTCTTGGTTCAGGACATGGTCTATTGTGTCAGTCCCCACTAGGCTGACTACATCACACCTAGCCCAAGTATCATTTCCTCGTCCTACGGATTCTAGTTACTCCACATGTATCGAAGAGTACCTTACTCTAAACATGTAATGCTTTGGCCAAAGACTTTAGTAACAATCCGACGAGAGGCCATGAGTATACATCTCCTCGCAAGGAGTGGTGAATCCTTTATAGGCTATTCAAACACCTTCGATCACTTCGACTTATACCCAATCATCCCGGGTCCACATCTCCTTAGAGATGTTTGCTTAAGATGTCAAAGCATAAGTCTCTATGATCAAGATGACTTGAATACCGCAAGTCAAAGGAACATCGCACTTAAGCCACAGTAAGAACTTCATTGACATATCTATATATGCAGAAAACCATATGAAGTCTTACGGCTGGTCACTCCAATGAACTAGTTACCATAACTAGCATCCACGATTAACTCCGGACATCACTATGTCTCCAGCCAGTGAGAATCGGCTGCTTGGATACACCAAGGAGTATACCTCGTGCTAGTCTCGACAGAATTGATGGTGTCCAAATCCATCAATTCATCGACTAGGGATAATTCCGATACATCACAATTACACATGTAGAGATACTCACTAGTTGTGATCCAATCACAAATTCTCTCACGGTGTGAATCGTATCGTGGACATTCAGTAAATGAGTTTAAGATCCAATCAAATACATAAAATATGTATACTCAAATAGTGAATCTTCATTTATCATATAAATGGTTCATTCATAAGGCGATTGCCTTAGGACATCTCTCATATATTACTAACACATGCTTCTCAAAAGACTCCACAGTCTTCAGCATGTTGAGCAGTACCACAAATGAACCTTCTTGCATCTCAGAGGTGAAGAGGAGCTTGGAGACTTCGAACCTTTCGAATCTCACTTGCTCATCAACCAACTCATAAAGATGAAGAACTACGATATGAGCATCCATATGCTCATGCTGCTTTCGTAGCTTGGGTTCCATCGCGGCTAGCATGATGCAACTCATTTGTTCAGAATCACTCACATGTTTCTGATAGGCCAACAATTGGTCCAAAGTTGCATCGTCACTAGGACGGGCAGGAAGAGGCGCTTCGAGGACATACACAAGCTTTTCACCTTGAGAACAATTCTCAAGTTTCTAAGCCAGTCCAGGAAGTTAGGCCCAGTCAATTTATTTGAATCCAAAATGGAACGCAAATTCAAACACATCATGATCAATATATTAACTTAGAAATACAAAACGAGCATATATGAGAAAGATGATTTTAAAATGCATCAATATACATTTATAAATCCCATTCATTTTTCGAATTTCAAAAACCCCAAAATCACTTCGGGAGATTGTAGGTCCATCTCTGAATGGGCTGATATCCATCATAGTTATGAACAACCTTGGAGAGAGTCCAACAAGTCATTCATAACTACGACGGTAGGTATCATCTATACCGATTGCATATCACGTATATGCAACTATCACAATGTGCTATCAACTAATTGAATGTTCACACATACATCGGGTTGTTAACACATTAATAAGTATGCATCATATGCATAGCACCTAACTTCACCTCCCTTTACATCGACCTTAGAGAGAGTCCAACAAGCCGATGCTCCAGGTTAAAGCCAACCCATTAATCAGGACATAGTTTTAATATGGTTAGAGCGCATTCAACCAATTAGCCCAGCTTGGAGAGAGTCCAACAACCAAAGCTAATGATTGACCTCTGACTCTTACCATATTAGTATTAAACTATTCCATGGTTTGAACATATTCAGGTTCGAGCCGGGCTTGGAGAGAGTCCAACAACCCAAACAAGAAACAGAACTCTGGTTCTAACCATATTAATGGAAGGTGTAGGCTTTAATATTGATTAAGGGTTTTTATGTCTCATCCTCTTTGCATGCAAATAACTATTATCTACGTGGCATGGCATACATGGCATACATCTACATGTCACGACACGCATGACATAATGTTATGCATCTAATGCAATTACATGGCATACAATTATGTCATGTATATAATTTCCTTATTTGTCATAACTATTTATGAAAATAAAATATGTTTAAGATTTGATTCTCCAAATCAAATCATAATTAAATTAGGAAACAAATTTCCAAATCTAATCACATATTTTATTCATGGAATTATTTGATTAAGGAAAATCTATTTAGAAAACCAATTTCCCAAATCTTTAAAACTACTTATGGAAATAAAATATTTTAAGATTTGATTTCCCAAATCAAATCATGATTAAATTAGGAAACAAATTTCCAGAATCTAATCAAATATTTTATTTATGAAAAATATCAATTTCCATAAATACTTCCAACTTTCCAAAAGTGGAAGATTTCCATAAATACTTCTAGACTTTCCAAAATTGAAAAATTTTCATAAATACTTCTAAATTTACAAAATTTAGAAAATTTCCAGAAATACATTATGACTATCGCAAAACCATTTTTACGATTATGTCGAAACACAACCTGGGCTCTGATACCACTGTTGGGTTTCCGGCACCGCGGCGTGTGTGTGTTCGATCATGTTTCGCAAACATGAGCACAGCGGAAGCAATAAAAATAATAAATCTACATTTATTACAACACACGCATGCATATTACAACAAGTGTAGACATAACCATAAATTTAAATTTGCAATAAAAGGAAATTTATCTACGTTATACCTTTCGTATGACGTGTAGTGGGAACGACATCAACCGGAACGATCCTCGTAAGAATCGTCTCTATCCGTATCCACGCCGAGCTCCTCGAGATGACTTCGCTAAGCCACGAGCTTCGTCTTCGTACGGGTTACTAGCCTCGTGTTGAAGACGACGTGATCGAGAGATGATCACGATCCGAATACAAATTCGGATCCTAAAATGAGTTCTCAAAACTCGCTTCTCCGGAGAGGTATTCGTCAACCAATTGATGAATCCTTCGTCCTCCACCTCAGAGGATTACCGGAGATCGAATCCCCGGTAAGTTAGCCGCTGTCGGAGCTCTAACCGTCGTCCAAACGACGCTCCAACAACAAAGAAACAAGCTGTCCAGAAAAACTGGACAGCTTTTTGTGGAGGAATTGAGGCCGACCAAGGAGAGATGGAAGCTCACCTTATCACCAAAACCAAAGGAGATCACCGGAGGGTCGCCGGAGGATCACCGACTGAAGCTTGGACGCCGGCAACAAGTTGAACGGCGGCACACCTAGGGTTGGCGCCGAAAACTCCTTCAAGGGGTGGGCGGCAACTCAAAGGCTAGGGTTTTTCATTAGGGCTTAATTATCCATTAAGCCCTCTTTTATAGAGAACTAATTCTCTTAATGGTTAATGGATCATATCCATAAAGCCCGTTAACCCGCTCCATTAAGATAAGTTAAAATAAACCAAACCATGATGGTTTATTTTAAGTTAAACGAACCGAACCAACCTTTGGTTCATTCGTTTAATATAAACCAAACCCTTTGGTTTATTCTCATCCATTGGATTAGAACCAAACCATTTTGGTCCATCCATTATGTCTTCATAAGACACGGCCCATCCACACTTCCATTGCGACTGAAACAATTTCATGCTCGCTTTATGTTTGGTCCAACCAAACATAGTTTCTCTCGGTCTGAGAATCCCATTCTCAAGCTCGTTTTAAATCCTTTGGATTACACTCGTTGTGCGTGTGACCAAATAGGTTCTCGGTTTATGTTGGCCGTCTATAATTAACCATTAATTATAGAACGATCATGAGTGGCATCTAGTAGTACATCATGATCCCCAATTAACCGAAAAGATCAACGGTTAATCCAGAACTATTTCTGAAACCCTTCAGTAGCTCAAATGAATCGTGCCCCATTCCCTTCACTCATCTTATACCCACTTGGTTCAGGACATGGTCTATAGTGTCAGTCCCCACTAGGCTGACTACGTCACACCTAACCCAAGTATCATTTCCTCATCCTACGGATTCTAGTTACTCCACATGTATCGAAGAGTACCTTACTCTAAACATGTAATGCTTTGGCCAAAGACTTTAGTAACAATCCGACGAGAGACCATGGGTATACATCTCCTCGCAAGGAATGGTGAATCCTTTATAGGCTATTCAAACACCTTCGATCACTTCGACTTATACCCAATCATCCCGGGTCCACATCTCCTTAGAGATGTTTGCTTAAGATGTCAAAGCATAAGTCTCCATGATCAAGATGACTTGAATACCGCAAGTCAAAGGAACATCGCACTTAAGCCACGATAAGAACTTCATTGACATATCTATATATGCAGAGAACCATATGAAGTCTTACTACGGTGGTCACTCCAATGAACTAGTTACCATAACTAGCATCCACGATTAACTCCGGACATCACAATGTCTCCGGCCCGGTGAGAATCACCGCTTGGATACACCAAGGAGTATACCTCGTGCTAGTCTCGCGAGAATTGATGGTGTCCAAATCCATCAATTCATCGACTAGGATAATTAGATACATCACAATTACACATGTAGAGATACTCACTAGTTGTGATCCAATCACAAATTCTCTCATGCTGTGAATCGTATCGTGGACATTCAGTAAATGAGTTTAAGATCCAATCAAATACATTAAACATCTATACTCAAATAGTGAATCTTCATTTATCATATAAATGGTTCATACATAAGGCGATTGCCTTAGGACATCTCTCATATATTACTAACAGGTGGGGCCTTTCGAATCCGCCAAGGAGTTATGGGAAAAGCTCATTGAGCTAAATGAAGGATCCAAGGAGTCAAAAAGGGCCAAGAAGGACTTGCTAATTGGACAACTTCAAGCCTTCCAAATGAAGACCCATGAAACCGTAAGCCAAATGCATGGAAGGTTTAAGGAGATTGTGAATGGACTCCACATCATAGGTGAGCGAGTTGACAACCGGGATTTGGTAAGGTACATTCTTCAAGCATTTCCTAGAACTTCTCTATGGACTTCTATAGTTGATGCTATTAAGGTAACTAGGGATCTTTCTCAAATTAAAATTGATGAATTATTTTGTGAGTTTGAATTGCATGAGCAAACTAACATGTCCCCTAAGGAAAAGGGTCTAGCTCTATTTGTTGAAAAGAAGGAAAAGAAGAAGAAAGAAAGGAAAGAAGTGTCATCATCATCCGAGTCAGAGCATGAGTCAAGTAGTAATGGAGACTCGTCTAGTGAGATGACCCACTTTGTCAAGAGGCTCTATAGAAAATCAAAGGAGTTCAAGAATAGAGAAGAAAGGAAGGGGTCTCATTCTTCAAGAGGTAAGTTTAGTGGTAATTCAAATTTTAACAACAATGTGATTTGCCATGCTTGCAATAAGAAGGGGCACATAAAGCCAAATTGCCCGGAGCTAAAGAAGAAGGAAGAAAAAGAAAAGAAAAAGAAGGAAAGAAAGGAGAAGAAGAATAAGGAGGTCATGATGGCTCAAACCACATGGGACACACCAAGTGTTGAAGATTCCTCCTCCGATGATGAGCTTTGCCACGTCACACGCCATGTGGCATTCATGGCCCAAGGAGATGACTCCGGTACATCAAGCCAAGAAGAAGACTCTTCAAGTGATGAATCGTCATCTAGTGACGATGAGGTAATGAACTCTCCTAAAGTTAAGCTTCTTTATAAATCAATCGCTTATCTTAAAGAGGCTCTAGATAAGTCTAAATCTAAGGTTAGAAGCATGAAGGTAGAACTAAAGGCCATTAGAAATGAAAAACCTTCACATGTTGATTCTTGCATACTTAAGGAAGAGAATAACAAACTTTAGGATGAGGTTAGTGACTTAAAGGCATGCTTAGAGAAATTTACGAATGACTCAAAATATCTTGACATGATCCTTAGCCGACAAAGAGCCGTTTACAACAAGGCCGGTGTAGGATATAAGCCAAAAGAAAAAGAAGTTGCTTGTATCTCATTGATTAATAGAAAAGCAACCATTAAGGATAAGGTTAAGAAAGCATGGGTACCTAAGAAGTTTTTACTTAATGTTACCGGTCCAAATGTTTGGGTACCAAAAGCTTGTGTTTGTCATATGATTTAAGTAGGAGAGCAAGGTATGTGGATTGTGGATAGCGATTACTCAACACACATGACCGGGGATGTGAGCAAGTTCTCCACAATTAAGTATGTGAAGAAGGGAGCTGTGTCTTTTGGAAATAATGAAAAACTCAAGATATTAGGTAGATGTACAATTAAGGTATCCCCCAAAATTGTCATTCACAAAGTTTTACTAGTTGAAAATATGAAATTTAATTTATTAAGTGTTAGTCAACTTTGTGATGCAAGCTATCATGTTTCTTTTGAATCTTCTAAATGCATGATTAGTCACAAGGAATTAAATGATTGTATGTTAGTTGGATATAGGAAATCAAATATTTATTATGTTGATCTTTCATATGCTTCTAACATTTCTACTAAGTGTCTTGTTGCAAAAGAAGAAGAAAGTTGGCTATGACATAGGAGATTGGGGCACATCAACATGAAAAACATAGTCAAGGTAGTCAAGTTGGAGTTGGTCAAAGGGCTACCAAAGATCAAGTATGTCAAGAACAAAATGTGTGATGCATGCCAAGAAGGAAAACAAACAAAGACATCACACAAAGGTAAAACCTTAACTAATACCTCTTTACCATTAGAACTATTGCATCTTGACTTATTTGATTGACATAGTACTCCTTCTTTAAATGGTAGCAAATATTGTTTAGTTATAGTAGATGATTTTTCTAGGTATACTTGGGTCTATTTTATGAAACATAAGGATGATACTTTAAAAATAATCATAGGATTTAGTAAAAGGGTTGAAAATGAAAAGAGTCTCAAAATCAACTGGATCCGTAGTGATCATGGCGGTGAATTTGAGAATTCTAAATTTTCACAATTTTATTTAGAGCAAGGGTACAAGCATGAGTTCTCTTGTCCTAGAACACCCCAACAAAATGGGGTGGTGGAAAGGAGAAATCGTGCCCTACAAGCGGCGGCTAGGACTATGCTTAATGCATATTCTCTACCTAGTTACTTGTGGGTGGAAGCGGTTAATACCGCTTGCTATATCCAAAATAGGATTCAAATCCATAGGTTTTTAGGAAAGACACCATTTGAATTATGGAATTGGACTATTCCCACAATTTATTATTTCAAAGTCTTTGGATGTAAAGTTTATATTTTAAACACCAAAGATAACTTAGAAAAATTTGAATCCAAAGCGGATGAGGGAATCCTAGTTGGATACTCATCCACGAGTAGAGAATATAGAGTCTACAATAAGAGAACCCAAGGGATTGAGGAGTCCTCTAATGTTCAATTTGATGAAACCACTAGTACCTACCCTAGAAAGTCCTCCATTGATAAGGATATTAATGACAATAATCAAGACATTACCCAAAAACTTCAAAATTTGACCATAAGGGGTAATGATCAAGGGGGAGAAAGAGGAGATTCCGATGATGAAAGGAGGGTAGAAGATAACAATGATCAATTTGAAATCTCTTCTAGAACCCTAAGAATTCATCAAGATCATCCACTTGACCAAGTAGTAGGAGATCTATCTCAAGGAGTAAGAACTAGGTCATTTCATAGAGCTCCTACTAGTCAAGTTGCTCTTATTTCACAAATTGAGCCCAAATCGATCAATGATGCATTACATGATCCGGATTGGATTTTGGCAATGCAAGATGAATTAGCTCAATTTGAGAGGAGTCAAGTATGGGAGTTAGTTCCTAGACCCAATGATAGCACCATAATTATTACAAGATGGGTCTTTAGGAATAAGCTAGATGACCAAGGAAATATCACTAGAAATAAGGCTAGGTTGGTTGCTAGGGGATTCAATCAAGTTGAGGGGCTTGACTATGATGAGACTTATGCCCCGGTTGCTAGGTTAGAATCTATTAGAATTCTCTTAGGATATGCTTCCTATATGGGATTTAAACTTTATCAAATGGATGTTAAATCGGCATTCCTAAATGGTTATATAAAGGAAGAAGTATATGTAGAACAACCACCCGGGTTTGAGAACATAGATTATCCAAACCACGTATATAAGCTTAGAAAAGCATTATATGGGTTAAAACAAGCTCCCCGGGTATGGTATGAAAGATTGTCATCTTTCTTAATTTCTAAGGATTTTAGAAGGGGCTAAGTAGATCAAACCTTGTTTATAAAGTCAACATTAAAGGATATATTTATAGCCCAAATATATGTTGATGACATTATTTTTGGGTCAACAAATGATGATCTTCTTCAAGACTTTATAAAAAACATGGAGAATGAATTTAAAATGAGTTTAGTTGGAGAGCTTAACTTTTTCCTAGGGTTACAAGTCAAGCAAACTAATGAAGGAATTAATATTTATCAAACCAAATATGCAAATGAAATGATCAAGAAATTTGGTTTGGAAAATGCCAAAATTGTAACCACTCCTATGGTCACTAGCACTAGAATAGATAGTGATCATGATGGTAAATCAATTGATCTTAAACTTTATAGGAGTATGATTGGTAGCCTACTATACCTAACCACTAGTAGACCCGATATCTTATTTGCGGTAGGTATGTGTGCAAGATACCAATCTTGTGCCAAAGAATCACATTTAGTAGCCGTTAAGAAAATTTTAAGATATATTAAAGGCACCCTAAATGTAAGACTTTGGTATCCTAGGACTAAGTCCGTTGAGTTGCTTGGCTATACTGATTCCGATTATGCCGGTTGTAAATTGGATAGGAAGAGTACTAGTGATGGATGCCAATTTCTTGGGTCCTCCCTAGTTAGTTAGAGTAGTAGGAAGCAACATTGTGTTGCTTTATCAACCACCGAAGCCGAATATGTGGCTATGGGTGGTTGTGTAGCTCAATTACTTTGGATGAGACATACTCTTTGTTGGGTTTCCGGCACTGCGGCGTGTGTGTGTTCGATCATGTTTCGTAAACATGAGCACAGCGGAAGCAATTAAAAATAATAAATCTATATTTATTACAACACACGCATGCATATTACAACAAGTGTAGACATAACCGTAAATTAAAATTTGCAATAAAAGGAAATTAAACTACGTTATACCTTTCGTATGACGTGTAGCGGGAACGACATCAACCGGAACGATCCTCGTAAGAATCGTCTCTATCCGTATCCACGCCGAGCTCCTCAGGATGACTTCGCCAAGCCACGAGCTTCGTCTTCGTACGGGTTACTAGCCTCGTGTTGAAGACGACGTGATCGAGAGATGATCACGATCCGAATCCAAATTCGGACCTAAAAACAAGTCCTCAAGACTCGCTTCTCCGGAGAGGTATTCGTCAACCGTTTGACGAATCCTTCGTCCTCCACCTCAGAGGATTACCGGAGATCAAATCTCCGGTATGTTAGCCGTTGTCGGAGCAATAACCGTCGTCCAAACGACGCTCCGACAACAAAGAAACAAGCTGTCCAGAAAAACTGGACAGCTTTTGGTGGAGGAATAGAGGCCGGCTAAGGAAAGATGGAAGCTCACCTTATCACCAAACCTAGAGGAGATCACCGGAGGGTCGCCGGAGCATCGTCGGCTGAAGCTTGGATGCCGCCGGCAAGGAGGTGGCAGCAGCTCCATGAAGTTGGCGGCAACACCATGTTGGGCGGCAACATGTTGGGCGGCAACAACAAAAGGGGGGCTAGGGTTGGGCGGCCAAAACTTCATTAGAGTTTTGGATTAGGATTTAAGCTCTCTTTTATAGAGAACTAATTCTCTTAATGGTTAATGGATCATATCCATAAAGCCCGTTAACCCGCTCCATTAGGATAAGTTAAAATAAACCAAACCATGATGGTTTATTTTAAGTTAAAACGAACCGAACCAACTTTTGGTTCATTCGTTTAAAATAAACCAAACCCTTTGGTTTATTCTTATCCATTGGATTAGAACCAAACCATTTTGGTCCATCCATTATGTCTTCATAAGACACAGCCCATCCACGCTTCCATTGCGACTGAAACAATTTCATGCTCGCTTTATGTTTGGTCCAACCAAACCTAGTTTCTCTCGGTCTGAGAATCCCATTCTCAAGCTCGTTTTAAATCCTTTGGATTACGCTCATTGTGCGTGTGACCAAATAGGTTCTCGGTTTATGTTGGCCGTCTATAATTAACCATTAATTATAGAACAATCATGAGTGGCACCTAGTAGTACATCATGATCCCCAATTAACCGAAAAGATCAACGGTTGATCCCGAACTATTTTTGAAACCCTTCAGTAGCTCGAATGAATCGTGCCCCATTCCCTTCACTCATCTTATACCCACTTGGTTCAGGACATAGTCTATAGTGTCAGTCCCCACTAGGCTGACTACGTCACACCTAGCCCAAGTATCATTTCCTCGTCCTATGGATTCTAGTTACTCCACATGTATCGAAGAGTACCTTACTCTAAACATGTAATGCTTTGGCCAAAGACTTTAGTAACAATCCGACGAGAGGCCATGGGTATACATCTCCTCGCAAGGAGTGGTGAATCCTTTATAGGCTATTCAAACACCTTGATCACTTCGACTTATACCCAATCATCCCGGGTCCACATCTCCTTAGAGATGTTTGCTTAAGATGTCAAAGCATAAGTCTCCATGATCAAGATGACTTGAATACCGCAAGTCAAAGGAACATCGCACTTAAGCCACAGTAAGAACTTCATTGACATATCTATATATGCAGGAAACCATATGAAGTCTTACGGCTGGTCACTCCAATGAACTAGTTACCATAACTAGCATCCACGATTAACTCCGGACATCACTATGTCTCCAGCCAGTGAGAATCAGCTGCTTGGATACACCAAGGAGTATACCTCGTGCTAGTCTCGACAAAATTGATGGTGTCCAAATCCATCAATTCATCGACTAGGGATAATTCCGATACATCACAATTACACATGTAGAGATACTCACTAGTTGTGATCCAATCACAAATTCTCTTATGCTGTGAATCGTATCGTGGACATTCAGTAAATGAGTTTAAGATCCAATCAAATACATAAAATATGTATACTCAAATAGTGAATCATCATTTATCATATAAATGGTTCATACATAAGGTGATTGCCTTAGGACATCTCTCATATATTACTAATAGACTCCCACTTGGCCTAATGCCAATCGCTACGGTATCCAATACCATAGTCTCTAACATGACCCTCAAACTTGCTTTGAGGTAATGCTTTAGTCAAGGGATCCGCTAAGTTCCTTTCAGTGGGAATTTTCTCGATTTGTATTTCGTTCCTACTGATGATCTCTCTGATAAGATGATAGCGGCGAAGCACATGTTTGGATCATTGATGAGACCTCATCAAGTTCAAAGATGAACTTCTTGATCCAAACCGCTTCCTTTGCTACTTCCAAAGCTGCAATGTATTTTGCCTTAGTGGCAGAATCCGCTATAGTGTCAAGCTTGGAACCTTTCCAACTTATTGCGCCTCCATTCCAGGTGAATACATACCCAGACTGAGACATGGAATCATCCTTGTCAGCTGCGGGTAGTGCATCCGTATACCCACGTATCACCATGTACCCTTCTCCATATATTAGGAACACATCCTTAGTTCTTCTCAAGTACTTAAGGATCGTCTTAACAGCCACCCAATGATCCATTCCTGGATCAGACTGGTATCTGCTCGTGACACTCAGAGCATACGATACATCGGGCCTTGTACATAACATAGCATACATGATAGATCCTATTGCGGATGCATAGGGAATCTTACTCATGCAAATCCTCTCGTCTTCTGTGCACGGACACATAGACTTCGAAAGGTGTACCCCATGCCTGATGGGTAGGAAACCTTTCTTGGATTCCGACATGCTAAACCTCTTTAGCACTCGGTCTATATATGTAGACTGCGAAAGACCAAGCAACCGTTTCGATCTATCTCTATAGATCTTAATCCCGAGGATGTAGGTTGCTTCTCCCAGGTCTTTTATGGAGAATGTCTTGGATAACCAAACCTTCACTGACTGTAAGATTGAAACATCGTTTCCTATAAGTAATATGTCATCGACATACAATACTAGGAACACGACTGCACTCCCACTAACCTTCTTCTACACACAAGGTTCGTCTGGATTTTGTGAGAAATCAAACTTTTTGATTGACTCATCAAAACGGATATTCCAGCTCCTGGATGCTTGCTTCAATCCATAAATGGACCGTCGCAATTTACATACCTTGGTTTTATCAACCGATGTGAAACCCTCAGGTTGTATCATATACACGTCCTCGAGCAGGTTTCCATTAAGGAAAGTTGTTTTCACATCCATCTGCCATATCTCATAATCATAATGAGCTGCTATGGCCAGGAGCATCCGAATGGATTTAAGCATAGCTACAGGCGAATAGGTTTCGTCATAATCAACACCTTGCTTTTGACGATATCCTTTCGCCGCTAATCTAGCCTTATAGGTAATCACATTACCATCCATGTCGGTTTTTTTCTTGAAAACCCACTTGCACCCTATAGGCTTTATGCCTTCAGGTGGGTCAACCAAGTTCCAAACTTGGTTTTCATACATGGAATCCATTTCCGACTTCATGGCACCAAACCACTTATCCCTTTCTGAACTTGTCAGCACTTCTTCATAACTGGTAGGCTCCTCATCATCAATGAGTAACACGTCGTTCGATTCACTTACGAGAAATCCATATCTCTCAGGAATGTTGCGTGTTCTACCAGATCTACGAAGATGTGGTGTTACAATAGGTCCAGCCGATTGCTCATCACTATGAGTTATCGGCTGTTGTGCTTCACCAGGTATCTCATCAATGTCTATTTGAGTATCTCGAGTTTCCTCAAGCTCGACGACACTCCCACTGTTTTCTTACAAGAGAAACTCTTTCTCTAGAAACACAGCATGCCTTAAAACAAACACCTTTTGTTTCACAGGATGATAGAATTGGTAACCCCTTGTTTCCTTAGGGTATCCAATAAATAGACATTTATCAGACTTAGCATCCAATTTGTCTGATACAGTCCGCTTCACATAAGCAGGACAACCCCATATCTTCAAGTAAGAGACATGAGGTTTCTTACTATTCCATATCTCATATGGAGTAGTTGAGACTACCTTGGTAGGCATTATGTTTAACAAGTAAACAGCTGTCTGAAGTGCATAACCCCAAAAGGACTTGGGAAGAGTCGCATGATTCATCATTGACCTGACCATGTCCAACAAGGTCCGGTTACGCCTCTCAGATACACCATTATGTTGTGGTGTATAGGGCGGAGTCCATTGAGACACTATGCCATTGTCTCTTAGATAATCAAGAAACTCTTGACTTAAGTATTCACCACCTCGATCCGATCGAAGTATTTTAATACTTTTGTCATGTTGTTTCACTACTTCATTTCTGAATTCTTTGAACCTTTCAAAGGCTTCAGACTTGTGTTTCATCAAGAACACATACCCAAACCGTGAGTGATCATCGGTGAAGGTAATGAAGTAGCTATAGCCTCCTAAAGCTTGAGTTGACATAGGTCCACATACATAAGTATGTACTAGACCTAGTAACTCTCCCACTCGTTCACCTTTTCCAGTAAAAGGTAACTTAGTCATCTTGCCTTTTAAGCATGATTCGCATGTATCGTATGAATCCAATTCAAACGATTCCAGAATTCCACATCGGTGTAATTCGGACATGCGTTTCTTGCTTACATGGCCAAGACGACAGTGCCACATATAGGAGTCTAGTTGATTATCCTTTCGAGCACGCTTGTTGCTCGCTTCGATATTGAAAATGTCATTGGATACGTCCAACGTATAAATACTATTGCTTAAAGTTCCAGTCCTATAAAGAACTCCATTCAAAGTTATGTAACAACAATTGTTACTAAATTCAAATGGTACCCATTTCTATTTAAACAAGAAATAAAAATGATGTTCTTTATCAACGAAGGAATATAAAAGCAATTGTCCAGTTCTAAGACAAGTCCTGCATGGAGTTTCAACAAATACATTCCGATGGTGAGTGCAGCAACCTTTGCTCCATTCCCAACACGTAAATTTGACTCTCCCTTGACGAGTCTTCTTCTATTCCTTAGCCCATGTATGTCATTACATATATGTGAGCCACACCCAGTATCCAATACCCAAGTGTCTAAGGAAATAGAATGACAATCAATAAAGAAGATTTCTGAAGAAGATGGGGCATCCGATGCCTTATCCTTCTTCACGGACTCAAGATAAATCTTGCAATTTCTTCACAAATGGCTCTCCTTGCCATAATGATGGCAAGTTTCCTTTTGTGCTAGTTCTACCTTCTTTGCCTTTCTCTTCTTTCCCTTCTGCTGTTCTTTTGACCTCCTCTTAGAACCTTTCTTCGAGGAATCAACTAACAACATTGTCCCCTGCTCATGCTTCTCAGAAGACTACACAGTCTTCAGCATGTTGAGCAGTACCACAGATGAACCTTCTTGCATCTCAGAGGTGAAGAGGAGCTTGGAGACTTCGAACCTTTCGAACCTCACTTGCTCATCAACCAACTCATAAAGATGAAGAACTACGATATGAGCATCCATATGCTCATGCTGCTTTCGTAGCTTGGGTTCCATCGCGGCTAGCATGATGCAACTCATTTGTTCAGAATCACTCACATGTTTCTGATAGGCCAACAATTGGTCCAAAGTTGCATCGTCACTAGGACGGGCGGGAAGAGGCGCTTCGAGGACATACACAAGCTTATCACCTTGAGAACAATTCTCAAGTTTCTAAGCCAGTCCAAGAAGTTCGGCCCAGTCAATTTATTTGAATCCAAAATGGAAAATTCAAAAACACATCACGATCAATATATTAACTTAGAAATACAAAACGAGCATATATGAGAAAGATGATTTTAAAATGCATCAATATACATTTATAAATCCCATTCATTTTTCGAATTTCAAAAACCCCAAAATCACTTCGGGAGATCGTAGGTCCATCTCCGAATGGCTGATATCCATCATAGTTATGAACAACCTTGGAGAGAGTCCAACAAGCCATTCATAACTACGACGGTAGGTATCATCTATACCGATTGCATATCCCGTGATATGCAACTATCACAATGTGCTATCAACTAATTGAATGTTCACACATACATCGGGTTGTTAACACATTAACAAGTATGCATCATATGCATAGCACCCAACTTCACCTCCCTTTACATCGACCTGAGAGAGTCCAACAAGCCGATGCTCCAGGTTAAAGCCAACCCATTAATCAAGAATAGTTTTAATATGGTTAGAGCGCATTCAACCAATTAGCCCAGCTTGGAGAGAGTCCAACAACCAAAGCTAACGATTGACCTCTGACTCTTACCATATTAGTGTTAAACTATTCCATGGTTTGAACATGTTCGGGTTCGAGCCGGGCTTGGAGAGAGTCCAACAACCCAAACAAGAAACGGAACTCTGGTTCAAACCATATTAATGGAAGGTGTAGGCTTTAATATTGTTTAAAGGTTTTTATGTCTCATCCTCTTTGCATGCAAATAACTATTATCTACATGGCATGACATACATGGCATACATCTACATGTCACGACACGCATGGCATTATGTTATGCATCTAATGCAATTACATGTCATACAATTTATGTCATGTACAATATTTCCTAATATGTCATAACTATTTATGGAAATAAAATATGTTTAATATTTGATTCTCCAAATCAAATCATAATTAAATTAGGAAACAAATTTCCAAATCTAATCACATATTTTATTCATGGAATTATTTGATTAAGGAAAATCTATTTAGGAAACCAATTTCCTAAATCTTCAAAACTACTTATGGAAATGAAATATTTTAAGATTTGATTTCCCAAATCAAATCATGATTAAATTAGGAAACAAATTTCCAGAATCTAATCAAATATTTTATTTATGGAAAATATCAATTTCCATAAATACTTCCAACTTTCCAAAAGTGGAAGATTTCCATAAATACTTCTAGACTTTCCAAAATTAAAAATTTCCATAAATACTTCTAAATTTCCAAAATTTAGAAAATTTCCAGAAATACATTATGACTATCGCAAAACCATTTTTACGATTATTTCGAAACACAACCTGGGCTCTGATACCCTTTGTTGGGTTTCAAGATCACAAGGCGTGTGTGTGTTCGATCATGTTTCGTAAACATGAGCACAAATGAAGCAATTAAAAATAATAAATCTATATTTATTACAACACACACAACACACGCATGCATATTACAACAAGTGTAGACATAACCGTAAATTAAAATTTGCAATAAAAGGAAATTAAACTACGTTATACCTTTCGTATGACGTGTAGCGGGAACGGCATCAACCGGAACGATCCTCGTAAGAATCGTCTCTATCCGTATCCACGCCGAGCTCCTCGGGATGACTTCGCCAAGCCACGAGCTTCGTCTTTGTACGGGTTACTAGCCTCGTGTTGAAGACGACGTGATCGAGAGATGATCACGATCCGAATCCAAATTCGAACCTAAAAACAAGTCCTCAAGACTCGCTTCTCCGGAGAGGTATTCGTCAACCGTTTGACGAATCCCGTCCTCCACCTCAGAGGATTACCGGAGATCAAATCCCCGGTATGTTAGCCGCTGTCGGAGAACTAACCGTCGTCCAAACGACGCTCCGACAACAAAGAAACAAGCTGTCCAGAAAAACTGGACAGCTTTTGGTGGAGGAATAGAGGTCGGCTAAGGAAAGATGGAAGCTCACCTTATCACCGAACCTAGAGGAGATCACCGGAGGGTCGCCGGAGCATCGCCGGCTGAAGCTTGGATGCCGCCGGCAAGGAGGTGGCAGTAGCTCCATGAAGTTGGCGGCAACACCATGTTGGGCGGCAACATGTTGGGCGGCAACAACAAAAGGGGGGCTAGGGTTGGGCGGCCAAAACTTCATTAGAGTTTTGGATTAGGGTTTAAGCTCTCTTTTATAGAGAACTAATTCTCTTAATGGTTAATGGATCATATCCATAAAGCCCGTTAACCCGCTCCATTAGGATAAGTTAAAATAAACCAAACCATGATGGTTTATTTTAAGTTAAAACGAACCGAACCAACTTTTGGTTCATTCGTTTAAAATAAACCAAACCCTTTGGTTTATTCTTATCCATTGGATTAGAACCAAACCATTTTGGTCCATCCATTATGTCTTCATAAGACACGGCCCATCCATGCTTCCATTGCGACTGAAACAATTTCATGCTCGTTTTATGTTTGGTCCAACCAAACCTAGTTTCTCTCGGTCTGAGAATCCCATTCTCAAGCTCGTTTTAAATCCTTTGGATTGCGCTCGTTGTGCGTGTGACCAAATAGGTTCTCGGTTTATGTTGGCCGTCTATAATTAACCATTAATTATAGAATGATCATGAGTGACACCTAGTAGTACATCATGATCCCCAATTAACCGAAAAGATCAACGGTTGATCCCGAACTATTTCTGAAACCCTTCAGTAGCTCGAATGAATCGTGCCCCATTCCCTTCACTCATCTTATACCCACTTGGTTCAGGACATGGTCTATAGTGTCAGTCCCCACTAGGCTGACTACGTCACACCTAGCCCAAGTATCATTTCCTCGTCCCTACTGATTCTAGTTACTCCACATGTATCAAGAGTACCTTACTCTAAACATGTAATGCTTTGGCCAAAGACTTTAGTAACAATCCGACGAGAGGCCATGGGTATACATCTCCTCGCAAGGAGTGGTGAATCCTTTATAGGCTATTCAAACACCTTCGATCACTTCGACTTATACCCAATCATCCCGGGTCCACATCTCCTTAGAGATGTTTGCTTAAGATGTCAAAGCATAAGTCTCCATGTTCAAGATGACTTGAATACCGCAAGTCAAAGGAACATCGCACTTAAGCCACAGTAAGAACTTCATTGACATATCTATATATGCAGAAAACCATATGAAGTCTTACGGTTGGTCACTCCAATGAACTAGTTACCATAACTAGCATCCACGATTAACTCCGGACATCACTATGTCTCCAGCTAGTGAGAATCAGCTGCTTGGATACACCAAGGAGTATACCTCGTGCTAGTCTCGACAGAATTGATGGTGTCCAAATCCATCAATTCATCGACTAGGGATAATTCCGATACATCACAATTACACATGTAGAGATACTCACTAGTTGTGATCCAATCACAAATTCTCTCATGCTGTGAATCGTATCGTGGACATTCAGTAAATGAGTTTAAGATCCAATCAAATACATAAAATATGTATACTCAAATAGTGAATCATCATTTATCATATAAATGGTTCATACATAAGGCGATTGCCTTAGGACATCTCTCATATATTACTAACACTCTTGAGGACTATGAACTACACTACTCTAACATTAAAGTTTATTGTGACAATGTGAGTACCATCAACTTGACCAAAAATCCGATACATCACTCTAGGACCAAGCACATTGAAGTGAAACATCACTTCATAAGAGATCATGTGGCAAGAGGGGACATTGAACTTAATTATGTAGAATCTAAGTCCAACCTTGTCGATATCTTCACCAAAGCTCTTCTCGAAACCGAATTTTCATCATTAAGGAGAGAGCTTGGTATGTGCTTTGTAGAGTAAAATTCTAGGTTTGCATGATCCCATATTCATATGTTAGCCTTATACCTTGATGCATCTCACAAAAGCCTTAAGAAACCTTAATTCTTGTATTAAGACACTTAGGAACATGTGAGATGATAGGGAAGGTGTGCTTGGTTCATCATGCTTGTTATGATGCATTACTATGAGCCAATGACACACCTAGAGACATGAATACTTCATGGACCAATCATTGGGAAGGCTTGTATTCAAGTAAAGAATACATAGCTCCAAGAACATGATTGGAAATATCAAATAAAACATATTTTAAACTATGTTTATCATATTTTGAAAAACAGTTTTCAAGTGGAACACAAAAGTGATACAAAGTTTGCAAAATTTTTAGAACTTTTGTTAGTTTCCAAGTTTGTATCAATCTTGAAATCTGGAAAACATATATTTTTCAAACTATTTTTCCTTAATAAAGCATGATCTCAGAAATGTGTACACAAACTTTTGTGATTTTTCGAGGTTTCTAGAATTTCAAATTGGATTGCAAAGTGAGTTAATGGATCGTTCGTAAACCAATGATTGATACATTGTGTTTTCTGATAAATAGCTCCATTTTCTGATATTTAGTGTATCTTTTATGTCCTAAAACTATAGCATGATAATATTGGGTATAAACAAATTTTTAGGACTGTTTAATGCAGTGTTTTAGGGGGAGTTTCATAATATATATCTTTTCATCCCCAAACTTACATTGTTGGTGCAAAGTTAGGACTTAGCTTTCGAACTTTTGTTATGCTTTGCTTCAAATGTTATTCACACATCATGAAGCATATCTTTGATTAAGGGGGAGCGTAATATCAATCTTATACCTTAGTCCAAGATACAACAACTTTAATTCTTTCATGAAATTTATGAATCCTTCTCTTTTTGATGTATGTCAAAGGGGGAGAAGGAATGTTTAAGTTAGAATTCATATTAAAAATATGATTATATGCATATGGTAAAGACCTAACTTAAATGATTGTCCAACATCAAAAAGGGGGAGATTGTTGGTGCAACAATGCCCCAAGCATTCATGTGTTTTGATGTTTGGATAATCAACTAAGTTAGGCAATGCTTTGTGATCTAATTGTGAACATGTTTAAGTGACAGGGAAATCCAAGGATGAAGACTTGGTAAAAGGAAGTCCAAGTATGATCTTGGCAAAGGAAGTCCAAGGGATGGACTTGGCAGCGTAAGACCAAGCTTGTAGTCTTTGCAGCGTAAAGTCTAAGTGAACCTTTGCAAAGGAAGTCCAAGGGATAGACTTGGCAGCGTAAGACCAAGCTTGTAGTCTTGGCAGCGTAAAGTCCAAGTGAACCTTGGCAAAGGAAGTCCAAGTATGATCTTGGCAAAGGAAGTCCAAGGGATGGACTTGGTAGCGTAAGACCAAGCTTGTAGTCTTGGCAGCATAAAGTCCAAGTGAACCTTGGCAAAAGAAGTCCAAAGTAAAGTCTTGGCAGCATAAGCCCAAGCTTATAGTCTTGGCGGCATAAAGTCCAAGCTTTTGGCAACCCAAGACATGACGAGGCCGAAGGAAACTCTTTAAGGCAGGCGCAAGGTTGAAGGAAGAGTTAGAAAGTCAAGTCTAGGTCTAGGGAGTCAATTTAAGTATGAATTATTCATACTTGACTAGTATCAGTCGACTGATACGATGTAGCAGTCGATTGATAAGGTGCTCGATCGAGTCGGTGAAAACGGACTATCGGTTGACTGAGAACCGGCAGCGCGTGATGAGGTACAAAGATCGCCAATTGAGATCGGTGATCAAAGTCAAAAATGTTGGGAATTGAATGCCAGCTAGAGGGGGGGTGAATAGCGTTGACCCGTACGAGGATGGAATTCGTTCGTGTACTTGTCTACAATTTTCGTTAGCGCAGCGGAAACAAAGATAATAAAGCAATAACGAAAATACAAACACACAAACGCACAGATATAACGTGGTTCGGAACCGAACCGGTTCCTACTCCACGGATCGGGCTCAAATGAGCCCTAGCGATGCCAATCACACACCACTATCAAATAACTCCTTCTCGGAACAATCCGGAGGTGGAGAAACCTCGTACAATAGTGATTACAACAATAATCAAAAGCTACAAGCTAAGACAATGAAATACAAAGCAATACAAGTAAAGAAAACACTTTACAAATGCTCTTGGATGCTTGATCGCTTGGTTGCTTGATGTCAACTTGGAGACCCTGATTTGCAGCAGCAAATCGCCCCAAAAGCCTCAAGAAACTGATGCCAAAATCCTTCCCGTCGAGCTCTTTTTATCCTTGCGCGCGACCTGGATTTCCGCCTATTAGTCGACTGCCATAAGTCACCAGTCGACTGATGTCATTGTTGTCATGAGACAACGGCTAATGCTCGACACTCGGCCGATCGTTGCCATCCTTAGCGATCGCCCGAGCCACTGATCGCTGCGCCAATGAGCGATCATGCGGCTGAATTTTCAGCCCCAAGCTGGCAGTCGAACTCAAGTTGACTCACGACAGTCGAACCGGCTATAATGTCAGTCGACTTCCAACCTCAAGAATGAGGTTTTAACCTAAGTATGGTGCCCCCATACTTGCTAGACCACCCTTAGCCTAGACCTAAGCCTTCTAGCCACCTCCATCAGCCTCACGCCTCTCGGATCCCTCCAAGTCATCCATGACTTGTTCATCCATCGCGCTAGCTTCCAGGTGCTTCCATCGGCTATGTCATGCTAACGGTGTCTACACCGCCAAGGCACATTGGACTTACGCTGCCAAGACTCCACTTGGACTTTACGCCGCCAATATCAATCCCCTTGGACTTCCCAAATGCCAAGACTCAAGCTTGGACTTTCCCTTGCCAACCCATGTTGGACTTTCCATGCCAAGACCCATGCTTGGACTTTCCATTTGCCAAGACCCATGCTTGGACTTCTCATTTGCCAAGACTCATGCTTGGACTTCTCATGCCAAGTGCTCAAGACTTGGACTTTCCCAATTGCCAAGTGTCCCACTTGGACTTTCCATGCCAAGTACCCATGACTTGGACTTTACCTTGCCAAGACCCATGCTTGGACTTTCCCATAAACACATGGTCAACCCTGGTCAACCATCAAGTCAATTATAGCCTGGGTCGATTGTATAAACAATCTCCCCAACATATTAACCGACATTAATGTCAAACATCAATGCCAAAACACTTTGTTCAAATCCCTTTGTCAAACATCAAAACATCACTCGAGTCAAACTCGAGTCCATGGTCAATCGTGACCTGGGCCGATTGCACCAACAATCTCCCCCTTTTTGATGTTTGACAAAAACCAAATCAAATCATGAGTTAGAACACTAACTCAAATCCCTTACCAATTATCCCAAACTGGTAAACACTCACCAAATATTCTCCCCCAAACATTTAAGTGAAAATGTAAATCAAATGTTCTCCCCCAAACATTCTCCCCCTTTTTGACTAACATCAAAACACTCACCAAATATTCTCCCCCAAACATTTAAGTGAAAATGTAAATCAAATGTTCTCCCCCAAACATTCTCCCCCTTTTTGACTAACATCAAAAAGGTTTTCTCTCCAAGGAGGTCAATGTCTCATGTCCCAATGAGATCTTACAATCTCCCCCTTGATCAAAAATACCTAGGATGTCTATCATCTTCCTAGTGATAAGTCCCATATCACTCAAGAGAGTCACTCCTATCTCACTCTCCCAATTTCCAAATTGGGTATCAAACACCCATCAATTTTCAATTGATAACATTCTCCCCATAAAAAAAACATCCATCATCCCAAGATGGATACCTCCCCCTAAAGGCTTGCTCCCCCTTGACCATTGCACCAACAATGTCCTTGGAAAGCCCCTAAGCCAATAGGAACTCTAAACCATCAAAATTAAGGTTCTAAGTTCAACATAGAACTTTTACTCACCCTAAATTTGATACTTTGACCTAACATAACTCCTAATCCATATCCAATGGATTTTCACCCTTCATAATGCTTCCCAAAGCATATCCTAGGGTTAGGAGTGGTTAGGAACCTTTACCATAGCTGAAAACGGGCTAAACAAACTTTGTTAACCCGAAATCGACCGCGCGACTTCGAGAAATCGATCGAATCCATCCATCGATCGCCACCAAGTGGCGATCGGTAGCAAATAAATTCAATTTCAACTATCAGATCGAATTTAAGAAATTCATAAATAATTATACGTATATCGAAAAATCACGAGATTTGATACGTATAATACTTATGACCAAAACAATGGGTGAAAAATGTTTGAAAAATATTTTACCCATAAAATAGCGAAATTGATACAAAATCCAAAAGTGACTAAAAACTTTAAAGTTTAAGCTCACTTTGTATCAATCTCATCAATGGTGATTGCTATCAAAAGATAGACTTCACCAAGGTTTTTCAAAATGATTTCAAAATGTTTTCAAAACCTTATTTTGGATCATGTTCCTTGGGCTCTAAGTACATGACTTGTACACAAGCTTTCCCAATGATCCACCAATAAAATTAGATGAGTTTTGGTTCAACTAGATGCAAAACTATGCACCTTGAACTCAACTCATATCCTAGCATCTCACATGTATCTAGGGTGTATAAATACACATACATGTCAATTGGATGTGAGATGTGGGTTTTGTTCTCCCTAAACTAGGTCTTCCTAGACCTAGTTTGTGACCCAAACCTTGCTTGCCCTTGGTTGACTTTTGACTCTTAGGTCTTAAGTGTTGACTTTGACTTTTTGACCTAGGAGTTTGACCATTAGACCCTTGAACTTGATTTTGTATATTTCTAAGGGTCTTTTCTAATTTCTCAAGCCTTGACCTCAAGGCTTGGTTCTCTAATTCTAATTGCCCAATTTTAGAATTTTGATTTAAATCATGGGCATGGGACTTTCTAGGCATATGCTTAGTCCATTTAGGGTTGAGACCTAGATGATCTTGTATTTTCTTAATAGATTCCCTAGGTATGGTTTTTCTAGGGACATTAGTCCCAAATTTCTCCTTTCTTGAAAAGTTTACCCTCTTGGCTCCTAAGCAAAATTCCTTACTTCTAGCATGCTCTTTATGATAAATAGCAAGACTATTAAAATTATTCCTAGCATGCTTTTGCTTGTAAATTGAAGAAGGAGCAAAATTAGAAGTTACCCTAGGGTTTGCCTTAGCTCCCCCTACATATGATGCTCCATTTTGGGCCTTTTTCTCCCCTTTCTTGCATTGACTCCGGTAGTGTCCCGGTTGTCGGCACTTGAAGCATATGATATGCTCCTTGCTCTTGATATTTGGGGAACCGGCATCCTTGACTTTTGGTGTCGGTGGAGCTTTCCTAACCTTCTTTGGGCACTTGCTCTTATAGTGCCCAAATTCCCTACACTCAAAACACATAATGTTATTTTTATTTGACATTAGGGTGTTTGAGTTACCTAGGGTAGTGGTGGAGTTTTCTTGAACTTGCTCTTCCTCTCTACCGGATGTAGATGGTTCCTCTTGTTGCTCCGGTGTTGAGGATGGTCTCTCCTCCTCAATAATAGAAGTGGATGCTTCTTCCACTTCCTCCACCAATCCGGAAGTTGATTCCCTATCAACTTCGGACTCCTCAAGCTCTTTAGATGGAGATGTGCTTGCTTGAGCTTGAGAGGGTGTGCACTCCTCTTCTTCTTCTTCTTCTTGTTGAATTGATGATGAGTTTTCATGGAGCTTTGCCACTTGACTCCACAGCTCCTTGGCATCTATATAATTTCCTAACATACACAAGATATTGTTAGGTATTAACTCAACCAAAAACTTTATTACCTTGGTGTTTTTCTCGAAGGCTTGGACTTGCTCTTCGGTCCATCTCTTCTTTTTGAGGAAACCACCTTTTGGTCCTCTTGGCAATTCAAAGCCTTCCATTAAGATAGTCCATTCCTCAATGTCCCTCATCATTAGGAAGTCTTCAATTCTTGACTTCCATTGTTTAAACCCTTCTTGTCCATAGAAGGTATAGGGGACCGATGTGTTGATGTCCCATCCGAGCTTGTCTTGGAATTCCATCTTTACCCTCTAGCCTTTTAGCTCCCGGCGGTTAGTCCGTAGAAGAGCCCCGTGCTCTGATACCACTTGTTGGGAATTGAATGCCAGCTAGAGGGGGGGGTGAATAGCGTTGACCCGTACGAGGATGGAATTCGTTCGCGTACTTGTCTACAATTTTCGTTAGCGCAGCGGAAACAAAGATAATAAAGCAATAACGAAAATACAAACACACAAACGCACGGATATAACGTGGTTCGGAACCGAACCGGTTCCTACTCCACGGATCGGGCTCAAATGAGCCCTAGCGATGCCAATCACACACCACTATCAAATAACTCCTTCTCGGAACAATCCGGAGGTGGAGAAACCTCGTACAATAGTGATTACAACAATAATCAAAAGCTACAAGCTAAGACAATGAAATACAAAGCAATACAAGTAAAGAAAACACTTTACAAATGCTCTTGGATGCTTGATCGCTTGGTTGCTTGATGTCAACTTGGAGACCCTGATTTGCAGCAGCAAATCGCCCCAAAAGCCTCAAGAAACCGATACCAAAATCCTTCCCGTCCGAGCCCTTTTTATCCTTGCGCGACTGAATTTCCGCCTATCAGTCGACTGCCATAAGTCACCAGTCGACTGATGTCACTGTTTTCGTGAGACAACGGCTCGATCCACGCTGGAAAAACTCCAACGGATCTCTTAGCGATGATCGCCAACATTGGCCGACCGCTAACGCCGTAGTCGATCGCCCGCTTGGCTACGGAGCGTTCTGGCTCGACACTCGATCGGCAATGATCGCCATCCTCGCGATCCAGAGCCACCCGATCGCCAATGAGCATCGCCAGGGCATTTTCACGGTGGCTCGAACTCAAGTCGACTCACGGCAGTCGAACCGGCTATAATGCCAGTCGACTGCCAACCTCAAGAATGAGGTTTTAACCCAAGTATGGTGCCCCCATACTTGCTAGACCACCCTTAGCCTAGACCTAAGCCTTCTAGCCACCTCCATCAGCCTCACGCCTCTCGGATCCCTCCAAGTCATCCATGACTTGTTCATCCATCGCGCTAGCTTCCAGGTGCTTCCATCGGCTATGTCATGCTAACGGTGTCTACACCGCCAAGGCACATTGGACTTACACTGCCAAGACTCCACTTGGACTTTACGTCGCCAATATCAATCCCCTTGGACTTCCCAAATGCCATGACTCAAGCTTGGACTTTCCCTTGCCAACCCATGTTGGACTTTCCATGCCAAGACCCATGCTTGGACTTTCCATTTGCCAAGACCCATGCTTGGACTTCTCATTTTCCAAGACCCATGCTTGGACTTCTCATGCCAAGTGTTCAAGACTTGGACTTTCCCAATTGCCAAGTGTCCCACTTGGACTTTCCATGCCAAGTACCCATGACTTGGACTTTACCTTGCCAAGACCCATGCTTGGACTTTCCCATAAACACATGGTCAACCCTAGTCAACCATCAAGTCAATTATAGCCTGGGTCGATTGTATAAACAATCTCCCCAACATATTAACCGACATTAATATCAAACATCAATGCCAAAACACTTTGTTCAAATCCCTTTGTCAAACATCAAAACATCACTCGAGTCAAACTCGAGTCCATGGTCAATCGTGACCTGGGCCGATTGCACCAACAGAAAATGGGCACAGAATGGAGTCTCACTCGACTCCTCGCAGTGATCACTCGACTGATCGCTTCATCAGTCGACTGATGAAGTGATCAGTCGACTGATAGGCCTCCCGTTGGAAATGGCGGCTGCGAATCCCCGCGGATCTGCTCTGTCAGAAGACGTTAGCTTCGACGGCAGTCGACTGATGGTGAGCATCAGTCGACTGATCAAAGCTCAACGGGAAAAACAGCCCTTCTTCTATAAGAAGAGGCTTTGGGGAGCTTGGTGAAACCAGTGCTCTCATTTCTAGCTACACCCTCGTGCTCACCAAGTTTTCTCCAAGTGTTTTTGTGATTCTAAACCTCCTCTTCTCTAGTCTTCATCTTCTATCATTGTAAAGAAGAGGAGTGCATTGTAAGACAAGGTTTCTCCACCTTGGTTCATCCAAAGGAGTATTTAGTGAAGCTTGACTGGGGCTAATCCACCTTACGGATTACCATGGAGTAGGAGCGTCATCTCCGAACTACGTACATCGGGTGTTAGCATTGTTTTCTTGTTTATCATTCTTATTTGTATTTGTATTTGTATTGCTTCCGCTAACGTACTTGTAGAAACAAAGAAAGGCTAATCACCCCCCCCCCCTCTAGCCATTACAAAGATCCAACAATTTCTTCTTCCAACTCACCATTTTAAAATGCAATCTTAACGTCCATTTAATATATTTTAAGGTCATACAATGTTGCGATGACTATCAACACTCATATGGACGTAATTCTTGTCACCGGTGAGTAGGTATCGAAATAATCAAAGTCTTCCTTTTGCTTGTACCCTTTGGTTAAAACTATGGCCTTATACTTGTCAATCGATCCATTAGCTTTATACTTGCATTTTAGTATCCACTTACAGCCTAATGGTTTAGAACTAGAAGGAAGGTCCACTAATTCCTAAGTATGGTTATTCATGATGGACTCAATTTTACTATTCACAACTTCTTTCCATAATGGAGTGTCGGGACTAGAGAGAGCTTCGCTTAATATTCTTGGGTCAATTTTTGACATAAAAGTCATGAAATTCAGCCCGAACGATTTCTCAACTCTAGCCTGTTTACTCCGACGTGGCTCTTCGCTTTGATAGTCAATAGTCCTTTTACGACAACTAAGTTTAGAAATGTCATTTCCGTTAGAACTTCCGTTGCTATCACTTTGAATGTTTCCCTTCTTATTCGGGAATACTTCTTCAAAGAATATCGCATTCTGAGATTCTATGGTTGCTCCCACATAAATATCAAGAATGTCTGACTTGTGAACTATGAAACGATATGTACTACTATTTTGGGCATATCCGACAAATATTGCATCAAACGTTTTAGGTCCGATCTTTATTTGCTTTGGCTTGGGTACTTCGACTTTTGCCAAGCACCCCCACACTTTCAAGTATTTGTACGATGGCTTATGACCTTTCCATAGTTCATATGGTGTTTTGTCATTTTTCTTGTGAGGGATTTTATTAAGAATGTGATTTGCCTAAAATATAGCTCCCCCCTCTCTCATAAGTTCTGGGGTAAGCATGAATTTATCAATAAGACATTCATCATTTCCTTGAGTGTCCAATTTTTACGTTCGGCAACACCATTCGATTGAGGTGAGTAAGGCACCATTGTCTGATGGATAATGCCAAATTCTGAACAAAACTTATCAAACAGTGCACCATATTCTCCACCTCTATCACTACGAATTATTTTAATTCGTTTATCAAGTTGATTATTAACTTCTATTTTATAGGTTCTGAAAGTCTCTAAGGCTTCGTCTTTACTTCTTAAAAGAAAGACATAACAGAACCTCGTGCAGTCATCAATAAAAGTAATAAAATACTTTTTACCTTCTCTAGTTTGCATGAATTTTAAGTCACATAGATCATTTTGTATTAACTCTAGAGGAGTCGTTGACCTTTCCACCGAATGAAAGGGTAATCTCGTCATTTTTACTTCTACGCACACTTCACATTTGTGTGTTTTGTCAACATTGATGTTGGTAAAAAATTTAATTTGACGAGGCATTTCAGAGTATTGTTATTGATATGTCCAAGTTGATCATGTCATAAATTAAAACACTCAACAATGTAGCTAGAAGCTTTTATTTTATTACCATCAAATTCATGGTGTATAGTCATTACAACCATTTTGAACAAACTCTGTTCCAAGTACCCCTTACCTATGAAGACACCATTCTTCGTAAGTACAAAGTTGTTTGACTGGAACACTAGTCTAAACCCGACTTTAACAAGTGCCGATCCAGAAACTAGGTTCTTCCTGATGTCGGGAATATGGAGCACATCAAAGAGCATTAGCTCCTTCCCATACATCATTTTCAGAAAAACTTTCCCGAGTCCGACAATCGAGGGATGTCATGAAATTGCCCATATAAAGCTTTCTTCGACTTATCGAAGTATACCTGGAGAACATCGCCTTATTAGAACAGATATGATGTGTTGCTCCAGTATCGATCCACCACTGCCTCGGGTTGTCCACCACTGTGTCGGCTTCAAACACGATCGCAGTGAGATCCAGTTCTATGTCGTCAGAAGTTGCGACCTGGTTTGCATTATCCTTCTGACCCTTGGTTGGTTTCTTCGGGCATATGTAGTCTTTGGACATGTGCCCTGACTTTCCACAGTTGTAGCACGAGCCCTTGAATTTCTTGCCTTGAGCCTTCTTTTTATATTGTTTCGGCTTCTTGGTGTTTGGCTCAGCTAAGTTGGACATCTCGTTGATAGCCCGCTTCGTTCCTCTGGAGTCCAATAACTTTCGATTATCTTCCTCTATTCGTAGCCTCAGGATCAAGTCTTCAAGACCCATCTCCTTTTGCTTGTGCTTGAGGTAATTTTTGAAATCTTTCCACGACGGAGGGAGTTTCTTGTGTTGGAGGATCGTGGCCTGGCTAGAAGGGGGGTTGAATAGCCTTTCATGTACGATAAACTTCGTTCATCTTAATCATTACAAGAATCATTAGCGCAGTAGAAAACTAATAATAAAGCTAAAACAAAGACAATTAAACTAAGCAAGAATAAAACAAGAGAGCAATCGCAAACTCAAGGATGTAAGGTGGTTCACGGCCCTTGCCGCTAATCCACGGACGATTCGTAAGGCGAATCACTCTTCAACTCAATCCACTAGTCTCTCTTTAACTTAAACAAGGTGGAGGTAACCCTTCTTACACAATCCTCTCCCTCTTACAATAAGATAGAAATAAGAACAAGGAAGAAGAAAGAAAATCGATCACAGCACTTGGAAGTATGATTGACAGTTAAGCATTAACCTCCCAAAGACACTGAAACCCTCTTTGTAGGATATTTGATGCCGCTAGAGGGGGGTGAATAGCGGGTGACGGTTCGTAGATGGAATTCGATCACGTGTTCGTCTCTACAATTTCGTTAGTGCGCAGCGGAAATAGTACAATAACAAAATACGCAAACACAATAAGAACACAAGTATGTAACGTGGTTCGGAACCGCACGGTTCCTGCTCCACAGATCGAGCTCTACGAGCTCTAGTGATGCACACACACTCACTAATCACAAATACTCCTTCTCAACACAAGTCGGAGGTGGAGAAACCCCTTACAAGTAATCTTACAACAATAAGATACAAATACAAGCAATTACAATAATGAAATACAATGCAAGTAAAGAAAACTACTTTACGATTGCCTTTGGATTGCTTGATTGCTTGGTTGCTTGAAATCACCTTGGAGACCCTGATTTGCAACAACAAATCGCTCCAAAACCCTCAAGAAACCGATGCCAATTTCCTCCATCACGAGCTCCTTTTATAGCTTCAACCTGTGCTGGAAAAAGTCGATCAATCGACTGATCGGGACCATCAATCGACTGATCACACTGTTGCTGTGAGACAACGGTGTAATCCACACTGGAAAAATCCAACGGCTAGGACATCAGTCGACTGATCATGAGCATCAATCGACTGATGAGCTATCACTCGACTGCTTGTCCCAGCGGTCGAGTGAGACTCCATTCTGTGGCCGAAAATCTGAGCACCAATCGACTGATCATGCAATGCTCGAGCATCGAGCCATCACCGATCGCTAGGCTACTTCCCGCTAAACCCTAGTTGACGATCGGTCCGATCGCCACATGACACCAGTCGACTGGCACACCTCAAACATGAGGTTTTAGCCCAAATATAGTGCCCCCATACTTGCTAGACCACCCTTAGCCTAGACCTAAGCCTTCTAGCCACCTCCATCAGCCTCACGCCTCTCGGATCCCTCCAAGTCATCCATGACTTGTTCATCCATCGCGCTAGCCTTCAGGTGCCTCTTGGATCCCTCCATTCTGTGGCCGAAAATCCGAGCACCACCGATCGATGATCAATCTGTCCGATCGCTGAGCTCATCGATCATTGCCATCCTCGGCAATCATCGCTAAACTACTTCCCGCAGTCAAACCCTAGTTGACTCGGTCCAGTCGACTGCCACATGACACCAGTCGACTGACACACCTCAAACATGAGGTTTCAGCCCAAATATGGTGCCCCCATACTTGCTAGACCACCCTTAGCCTAGACCTAATCCTTCTAGCCACCTCCATCAGCCTCACGCCTCTCGGATCCCTCCAAGTCATCCATGACTTGTTCATCCATCGCGCTAGCCTTTAGGTGCTTCCATCGGCTATGTCATGCTAACGGTGTCTACACCGCCAAGGCACATTAGACTTACGCCGCCAAGACTCCGCTTGGACTTTACGCCGCCAACCATTGGACTTATGTTGTCAAGACTCCTGCTTGGACTCTACGCAGCCAATATCAAACCCTTGGACTTCTCAAATGCCAAGACTCAAGCTTGGACTTTCCCTTGCCAACCCATGTTGGACTTTCCATGCCAAGACTCATGCTTGGACTTTCCATGCCAAGACCCATGCTTGGACTTTCCATGCCAAGACCCATGCTTGGACTTTGCCAAATGCCAAGTGTCCCACTTGGACTTCCCATGCCAAGTACTCAAGACTTGGACTTCCCTATGACAATTACATTGTCATATGTTTTTGTCGAACATCAAAACATCACTCGAGTCAAACTCGAGTCCTGGTCAATCGTGACCTGGGCCGATTGCACCAACAATCTCCCCCTTTTTGATGTTTGACAAAAACCAAACAAATCATTGAGTTAGAACACTAACTCAAATCCCTTACCAATTATCCCAAATTGGTAAATACTCTCCAAATGTTCTCCCCCAAACATTCTCCCCCTTTTTGACTAACATCAAAAAGGTTTTCTCTCCAAGGAGGTCAATGTCTCATGTTCCAATGAGATCTTACAATCTCCCCCTTGGTCTAAAAATATCTAGGATGTCTACCATCTTCCTAGTGATAAGTCTCATATCACTCAAGAGAGGCAATCCTATTCACTCTCCCAATTTCCAAATTGGGTATTAAAAAAAACCATCAATTTTCTCAAATTGATGCTACTCTTCCAATAACTTCTCCTCTTCAAGGAGAAAAACACATCCATCATCCCAAGATGGATACCTCCCCCTAAAGGCTTGCTCCCCCTTGACCATTGCACCAACAATGTCCTTGGGAAGTCCCTAAGCCAATAGGAACTCTAAGCCATCAAAATTAAGGTTAGAAATTCAACATTGAACTCTCCAACACCTTAAAATTGATACAAACCCTAAACACCTCTCCTAATCCATATCCAATAGATTTTCACCCTTCATCATGCTTCCCAAAGCATATCCTAGGGTTAGGAGTGGTTAGGGACCTTAACCGCAGCTGAAATCGAGTTAAACAACCTTGGTTACCCCGAAATCAGGCTATCAGTCGAGTGATTCAAAAATCAGTCGATGACGACACGCTCATCGATCATTGCCCGAGCGGTCGATCGACATCAAAATCTCGATTTTCAATTATCAGAAATGAGTTTTGGAAAATCATAACTAATTATACGTATACCAAAAAATCACGAAATTTGATACGTATAATACTTATGACCAATACAATGGGTGAAAAATATTTGAAAATTATTTTACCCATAAGATAGTGAGTTTGATACAAAACTCAAAAGCATTGAAATTTTCAATATTTTGGCCCTATCTTGTATCAACTCCATCAATGGTGATTGCTATCAAAAGATAGGCTTCACCAAGGTTTTCTAAAATGATTTTAAAATGTTTTCAAAACCTTATTTTGGATCATATTCCTTAGGCTTTATGCACATGACTTGTACACAAGCTTTCCCAATAATCCACATGTTGAGTTAAGATGAGTTTGGGTTCAACTAGATGCAAAAGCTATGCACCTTGAACTTAACTCATATCCTAGCATCTCACATGTATCTAGGGTGTATAAATACACATACATGTCAATTGGATGTGAGATGTGGGTTTTGGTTCATTTAATCTAGGGTTTCATGCATTTCCTAGGCAACCCTACTTGATTCCCTTATAAATGAGACTTCAAGTCATGCCATTGTCCTTAGTTTAATTTTAATCAATTAATTGCATGAAATGATCATGGCATAAAGATAGCAATAATTAAGCATGGTCAATGATCATGATGTCATGGCATATGATAAAATCTAAAAATACATGACATTGGTCCTTAATCCATAAGCATAATCATGACATATAAAATGATTAAGAATAAGCATGATGTCATGACATGTCATATGGCAAACAAAGCATGACATATAAAATATATAGGTATAATAATACCTAAATTTTAATATTAGTTGTCATTTGTTGTGATTAAATATATTTTGCCACATTATCACTAGTTTCCCTAGTGTGCCAAAAACCCAAAATGACACACTAACCGCTAAACCTAAATTGTGTCAATTTGATCACTTTATCAAACTTCATAATTAATATTGGCACATCCTAAGATCTTTTTAGGATTAAAGCTCAAATGTATTTTCAAGGTAACCATAACCTTGAAAATATCCTAAAGTTCCACCTTTACCATGGTTGAGTTAACTACTCATCCAATCAAGGTTGACACACCCTAAACCCACCTAGCGTGAATCAATCACGCTCTTAGGAACCCAAAACTGATTTGAGCTCCTAGGGTTAATTAGGTATTCCTTATGGATAACCTCCCTAGATACCTTCCTAATGACCCTCCTAGGCTTATTAGCCTTGGTCATTTTGGTCTTACCTAGGTTGACTCTAGGGGTAACTCCCCTTGCAACCTTCTTAGTGGTCACCCTATGTTTCTTAGAAACCTTGGCCACTAGGCACAACCCTTGGTCAACTCTAGGGATGACTTCCCTATTGACTTTAGTTTTCCTAGGTTTAGTTCCATAATCAAATGGAACATTGTGATAGGTTTCCTTGGGCTTAGGTTTGCCCTTGGATGAATCTAATTTCCTAGGTCTTGATTTTTGACCATTTGACTCTAGGCTTTGACTTCTAGACCCTACATGTTGACCTCTTGATCCTTGAAATAGATTTTGCATTTTTGCAAGGGTCTTTTCCATCTTTTCAAACCTTGACCTCAAGACTTGATTTTCCTTTTCTAGTTGCCCAATTTTAGAATTTTGATTTAATCCTTGGGCATTGGACTTCCTAGGCATATGCCTAGTCCATTTAGGATTGAAACCTAGGTGTTCTCCTATTTTCTTGATAGATTCCCAAGGTAAAATATTTTTAGGGACATTAGTCCCAAATTTCTTCTTATTTCCTAAGTGGACACTCTTAGCACCTAAACAAATATGTCTATTATTTCTAGCATGCTTTTCATGTACAATAGCAAGACTATTAAAATTATTCCTAGCATGCTTCTTATCCCTAGAAATTGAAGGTGCATTAATAAATTTTACCTAGGGTTTGCCTTGGAGGCTCCCCCTACTTGTGTTGCTCCTTCTTGCCCTTTCTTCTTCCCCTTTGGGCAATGACTCCAGTAATGCCCCTTTGAGTTGCACTTGAAGCATATGATATGCTCCTTACTCTTTTGACTTTGGGGACCGACATCCTTGACTTTTGGTGCCGGTTGAGCCTTTTTTACCCTTTTTGGGCACTTACTCTTTTAGTGCCCGGATTCCCTACACTCAAAGCAAATTATATGATTTTTGTTTAAAACCGAATTGCTTGAGTTACCTAGAGTGGTTGTAGGCCTCGGAGTGGATTCTTTATGTCTCTCGGAGGTGGATGGCTCCTCTTGAGATTGCCCCGGTGTGGAGGATGGTCTCTCCTCCTCAATCTTAGAAGTGGATGCTTCTTCCACTTCTTCCACCTTTTCTTTCTCCGATCCGGAAGTTGACTCCATCTCAACTTTCGATTCCTCACTTTCACTTGAGGATGAACTCTCTTCTTCATCCTCCTTGTCTTCTTGGATTGAATGAGGCTCTTCATGGAATTTTGCCAATTTGTTCTATATATCCTTAGCGTCTTTACAATCCTCACAGTCACCTAGGCTACACAAGAGGTCATTAGGAATTAGATCAAAAATAAGTTTGATTACCTTCTTGTTTTTATCGAATTGTCGGAGTTGCTCCTCACTCCATTTCTTCTTCTTGAGAAACCCTCCCTTTGGTCCCTTAGGATATTCAAACTCTTTCATCAAAGCGGACCACTCCTCAAGGTCTCTCATCATTAGGAAGTCCTCAATTCTCGCCTTCCATTGTCGAAATCCTTCTTGACCATATAAGGAATACGGAATTGGGGTGTTGATGTCCCATCCCAATGGTTCTTCCATCTTCACCCTCTAGCGTCTTTTGTCTTAGCTCCCGGCGGTTAGTCCGTAGAAGAGCCCCAGGCTCTGATACAAATTGTAGGATATTTGATGCCGCTAGAGGGGGGTGAATAGTGGGTGACGGTTCATAGATGGAATTCGATCGCGTGTTCGTCTCTACAATTTTGTTAGTGCGCAGCGGAAATAGTACAATAACAAAATACGCAAACACAATAAGAACACAAGTATGTAACGTGGTTCGAAACCGCACGGTTCCTACTCCACGGATCGAGCTCTACGAGCTCTAGTGATGCACACGCACTCACTAATCACAAATACTCCTTCTCGACACAAGTCGGAGGTGGAGAAACCCCTTACAAGTAATCTTACAACAATAAGATACAAATACAAGTAATTACAATAATGAAATACAATGCAAGTAAAGAAAACTATTTTACGATTGCCTTTGGATTGCTTGATTGCTTGGTTGCTTGAAATCACCTTGGAGACCCTGATTTGCAACAACAAATCGCTCCAAAACCCTCAA
Organism: Wurfbainia villosa; assembly: GCA_025175895.1. Lineage (NCBI taxonomy): Eukaryota > Viridiplantae > Streptophyta > Magnoliopsida > Zingiberales > Zingiberaceae > Wurfbainia > Wurfbainia villosa. The sequence goes on from CM045990.1 coordinate 122,972,858, forward strand.
GAAACCGATGCCAATTTCCTCCATCACGAGCTCCTTTTATAGCTTCAACCTGTGCTGGAAAAAGTCGATCAGTCGACTGATCGAAACCATCAGTCGACTGATCACACTATTGCTGTGAGACAACGGTGTAATCCACGCTGGAAAAATCCAACGGCTAGGACATCAGTCGACTGATCATGAGCATCAGTCGACTGATGAGCCATCACTCGACTGCTCGTCCGAGCGGTCGAGTGAGACTCCATTCTGTGGCTGAAAATCCGAGCACCAGTCGACTGATCATGCAATCAGTCGACTGCTCGAGCCATCAGTCGACTGTCATCCTCTGGCAGTCGACTGCTAGGCCACTTTCCGCAGTCAAACCCTAGTTGACTCGGTCCAGTCGACTGCCACATGACACCAGTCGACTGGCACACCTCAAACATGAGGTTTTAGCCCAAATATGGTGCCCCCATACTTGCTAGACCACCCTTAGCTTAGACCTAAGCCTTCTAGCCACCTCCATCAGCCTCATGCCTCTCGGATCCCTCCAAGTCATCCATGACTTGTTCATCCATCGTGCTAGCCTTCAGGTGCTTCCATCGGCTATGTCATGCTAACGGTGTCTACACCGCCAAGGCACATTGGACTTACGCCGCCAAGACTCCGCTTGGACTTTACGCCGCCAACCATTGGACTTATGCTGCCAAGACTCCCGCTTGGACTTTACGCAGCCAATATCAAACCCTTGGACTTCTCAAATGCCAAGACTCAAGCTTGGACTTTCCCTTGCCAACCCATGTTGGACTTTCCATTCCAAGACCCATGCTTGGACTTTCCATGCCAAGACCCATGCTTGGACTTTCCATTGCCAAGACCCATGCTTGGACTTTGCCAAATGCCAAGTGTCCCACTTGGACTTCCCATGCCAAGTACTCAAGACTTGGACTTCCCTATGACAATTACATTGTCATATGTTTTTGTCGAACATCAAAACATCACTCGAGTCAAACTCGAGTCCTGGTCAATCGTGACCTGGGCCAATTGCACCAACACTCTTTTTATAGAGAAGAGGGTTTTCTTCTCGTTGGGTATGCAGCAGTCGACTACTGCTCTAACGATCACCTCCCAATGACTTCTAACTTGCCGTCGTCACCGTCCAATGGTAGGCTTGGTAGTCGACCATCGCTATCGAGTCCATCACCGCTTACATAGCCGATTGATCACTACGAGCAGCCTGCGCTCGCGATCACTTTCGCAATGATCGTCATCCCTTGGGCAAGCGATCGATGGTTAACAATCGATCACAAACCCTAATAATGATCGCTGGGCCGTAAACCCTTTAGTCGAACACTGCTGACATTCAATGACTACTATTTATAAGTAATCGATCGGTGCGGATAAAACCTCAAACAAATACTTGTTTGAGCATTTGACTGTTGGGTAAACCTCAAACCACCTTTTTGAGAATCTGACACTTCCATTCGTCGGGTAGAAACCTCAAACTCATGTTTGAGCATCCGACTTATCCAATTGTCGGGTAAAACCTCAAACACAAGTTTGAGCGCCCAACTTGTCGGGTAAAACCTCAAACCTAAGTTTGAGCGTCCGCTTCTTGACTTAACCATTCGGCCAAGTTCACCTAGTTGAACTACCTCGTCCCGAGTTACAATCGCTCATTCTCATCTCCCATGAAGTCTCTCGCCTCGAAGCTCTCTTCAGCCTGTGTCCCTTGGATGCACTAAGTCCTCGACTCCTCCAGTGTCATCCTTCGTGTCTCGCCACGAAGTCTACTTCCTCCGACTTCACTTCATTTGCTCCTCGTCCCGCGGTCCCTCCGACCCAAGGACTCGAGCCATGAGATGGTGAACTCGCCAATGCTTTATCAAGCTAACACATGTGTGATTCACTTAAGTCTTGCACAACTTAAACACACACATCAAATCACATAACAATCTAACTTAAACCCTTTGCCATACAAATCAAAACCAAACCATACTCGGGTTGATTGCCCTAACATCTTGATTACCGTGGCTACCTTGAACAACTCATTCATCTTTATGACTTCTGCATCTAGATCATGCAGTATCAGTTGCATGTCTTGGACTTGAGATGTCACACTCTTGGAATCTATCATTTTGAAATCCAAAAAATGTCCGACGATGAATTTCTTCAATCCTACATTTTTTGTTTTGTATTTCTTTTCGAGCGATTCCCAAAGAGATTTTGTCATGTCCATCGGACTGTACACATTACACAACGTATTGTCCAATGCGTTGAGAATATAATTGCAGCATAGGAAATCTCCATGCGACCATGCATCGCAAGCAGCCTTACTATTGGAATCGTCTTCTTTAGCGGTTGGCAGGTCTTTACGCTAAAATCGTACGAGGTTTAGCGTCGTCAGATAGAACAACATCTTCTGCTGCCATCGTTTGTAGTAAGCTTTGTCGAACTTCTCTGACTTCTCTGCGAGTGAAATAGTGGTCAGGATGTCGTTGATCACATCCATATCAGTTTACACTAATACGTTTTACGATTGTTTGTAGAATATTTTGATACGATGTTTGCCACTGGGAAGATGCAAACTGATATGAGATTGTCGAGGCTAGTGTTCAACACTATTTCTGTAAAATGATATTGCTCCGCTACAGGTGCTTACGGATAGTAGTAATTTATTTCCCAAGTTACAACGACGACATCTCGAAATAACAACACTACAAATTCCGAGACCTACGAACCTTCTCATAGGCTTTTTAGACTCTAGATGCAGAAGATGGGAGGGATGAATGGATGAGAAAACTTGAATTTTTGTCAAGTTAATTTCATCATCTAGGGGATTCTATTTATACTTGTGAAGGGATAGAAGAACCTCTTGGTTCAATCAAATCTCATCCATTTAATTTAAATGATGATCTAGATTGCATCCCTTCCTAAGAGACACAATGTCTCTTCATTTGAAAGCATCTAAGCTTTTCATTTTGAATTTAATAATCAAGATTAAATAATCCAAAAAGATACTTATGCCGCTTCATTTGAATGAACCAGATGTATCCATCTTAATTTAACAATTTAAATTAAGCCATATTAATTTCTCATTCATATAATTGAAAAAATTATTTATTTGATCAATTAATTTTTCAACACATTCCTCTAGCTGTGGGATCGCCACGAGAAGACCTACGGCTTGGAAACGGCGTACAACGAGTTTCACTTGACCCAGCTCCATGAATCGCTCACCAAGTCAGGATCGCTGTGAGAATTCAATTAAATGCGAATATTGTTAGAATACCTTGATCGTGGAAACAATTAAAATGTATTTTTTGTTGATGTGCTTTGTACATAAACAAGGTATTTATAGATATATTACAAGACCAAATCAATTGAAATTTTCAAATAAATATTCTAGATAAAAAAATTTATCTTATAAAATCTATCCAATTAATTTTTTTTTTATCCTATCTAATTTGATAAAGTCTATTTGAATAATTCACTTTTAAATATAATCAGTAATAATTAAATGGTAGAGTTGGGGGTGCAGATACGGGAGCATGTCGGAGATATGGTTCGATGGCGCAAAGGGGGCAAACGCGACTAACATGAACTACTACTTCCGGGTCTGGTTCGAGACAGTGAAGCAGCTGCAGAGCTCCATCAATATCTTCTCCGACGCAGGGCCCGACGTACGCTGGGTCGGAGACGAGACGGGAGGCGCCGGAGACCCATATATGCTGGTGCACCGTCAATCGTACTATACCATGCTCAGGATAGGAGATGCGAGTCTCGTAAGGTGAAGATAATCGCATTAAGTTTTGTTTCCAATCGGGCTCATCGTCGATATTGGCTCACTCGAATCGCCAGAAGCAGCTACTTGAAGACCGACGATCCGCAGGGTATGGACTGGGTGCCGGCAGAGTGTGATGTGTCAATCCGGCCAGGGTGGTTCTGGCACAAGGACGAGACGGCCAAATCGGTGAGGCAGCTCTTTGATATCTACTACAGTTCCGTGGGGCGTAACTGCGTTCTGCTGCTCAACGTACCCCCAACCCCCACCGGGCTCGTCTCCAACGACGACACGCAGCGGCTGAAGGACTTCTGTGTGGCGATCACTCGCACTTTCTCAAACGACCTCGCGATGGGAAGCACAGCGACGGCCAGCAGCGAGAGGGGCGGTCCGGACGGCGGCTTCGCAGCCGCTAACGTGCTCGACTCCGACGATCAGACCTTCTGGGCTGCTGCCGGCGGCGACGAGCAGGACGGGCACTGGATCGAGCTCGCGCTGCCGAAGGCCAACACGAGCTTCAACGTGGTGAGGATCCAGGAGGCGATCGCGTTGGGACAGAGGATCATGGAGCACGAGGTGTACGCCGATGAGGAGTTGGTGGTCAAAGGGACGGCGGTGGGGCATACGCGGCTCTACCGGCTTACGACGTCGGTGACGGCGGCCAGGGTGAAGATTGGGATCCCCCAGTCGCGTGGCCCTCCGAGGCTGTCTGCCATGGGCCTGCATTACGACCCCTCTATTGACAGCCCTGGGGAATTCAATTAACGAATTGAAGCATTGCAATTCAACCATCACAATCTCGTCTCGTTTGAACCTTACCAACTTCAAACGATCTTATAATAATCGAGCACTGCATTCAATGTCGTTGTTCATTCCAGTCAAGATTGCTGGAAACAGAGACGTGCTTTTAGAATGATGGGCGTGGGATGGATCAAATTTCATTTACTTAAAAAAAAAAAACCTCTCTCTCTTTCGGCTAATGCAGAAAACTGCGAGAGTTGAAACGAAGTCTCGATTAAATTTCAGAAGGATCAGGACAGCTGAAACGAACCAGAGTTAAATTTCCTGATGTGCTGATTGATCCTCGACAGTTAGCTTCGATAGTTGCTGGGCAAGTCCAGCTTGAGAAAATAATCGAGATAGATTCGAGGAACATGGACTTAGATGGAATCTTTAATATGCGAAAAATTAAATGGTCTTTGGTAGTATTCTCTCCTTCATTTTCGTTTTCCTTTGAGATTCTTTACAGCGACCAAAAGTATGCCTCTGACCAGCCTTCGTTGTCAACTCTTAAGGAAAAAAAAAAGGGCTGTTGTATCCGATTGCACTGAGTTAGAGGCAATATTTTTTTTTTACAAAGTCCATTTATCGATACTTTAATAAGATAAGTTTAAGAAATACCTTTCTAACAATTTTGAAATCTTTTGTCCACTATCATCAGCAAAAAAGAGAGAAAACACACACTGAGTTGGACATTAGAATGCCTCGAATGTGAATGACCAGAGGATAAAGTCGATAAGTAAGAAAATAATTCTAGAATTTTGTAAAATATCTAATATAAAAAAATAGTCATGTAATATATATTTTGAATGAGTTTTTGAGCAGATTTTGACAGGTAGATCTTTGGAGAAATTTTCATTTTAATAGGTTAGTCAGATTCACCTTCAATAAAAGTTTGACTTGTCGGATCATTCTTGGTTAACTAATTAACAACAAATTGTTGAGCATTTCGATGCGAGTGGGCAAGAGCTCATATTTGTAACGGTTCGAGTCATCCATCACTCCAATTTATAATTTATCGTACGTTTGGGAAGAAATGACGAACTTTAACAAATGACTTCTTTTTCATGTAGAAAGAGGAAAATTAAGTCATGGGGGTGATCTTTGACGGAACTTTTCTAACTATCAAGTCAGAATCATGATGAAAAGAAAAAGAAAAATAGAAAAAAAAAGAATAAAATAATGTATTAGAATATATTTGATTCCTTCCTTCAACCCCTCCTCCGGTACTCATTTTATACAAATATAAAGACACCGCACTTTTTTTTTTTTAGGTAATGATAAAATATATATACGATGGTAATTACATGAATAAATTGAATAAACATGATCTAAGTATCAATGAAGCGATACATATGAGTTTGTATTTTAAGAAACAACCTCTCAATACTAAGCTCAGTACCCTCAAAACGACTTTTGTTACGAGTCTGTCATACAAGAAAGATCAAATATGAAATGACCAAATCCCTCGTCTTCTGTAATCGTCCCTTCCCCCGCATCTCATACCAAAGAGCTCGAAATAGGCGAGGCATCGAGTGTATTTTCCTTCGGATATGCAGCCACGTGGCACCATGCATGTCCCAAAGTCGCCGAGTGATCGGGCACCGGAAGAATATGTGCCCGTTGGTTTCCTCCTCTTGATGACATAGTGCACATTCCTTCTTCGCCTCGTACGTCATGCGATCAATGACCCGCAATCGTCCGTGTGCCGCTAGCCAATAGGTGAAACAGTGTTTGGGCATAATGCCCAGTCGCCACACCACTGTCGCCCAACATGCTGCCACTGTACGGAGCTAAAAAATCCATATGTCACCCCTGCTGATGACCTGGTGCCAGCTCCCCGCTCCATGCCCATGCAGGCCAGCCCCTACATCTTTGCCTGTTGTGCCCTGCTTGTGTCATACCCATGCAGGCTAGCCCCTGCATCTCCACCTGCTGTGCCATTGGCATTGCTTGGCGCACCGTCCACCAGCGCCAACCCCATGTAGGTTCCACCTGCTGTGCCATTGGTGTTGTCCAGTTCGATGTGTGCCAGCGCCAGCTCCGTGGAGGTTCCGCCCTGCTGTGGTGTTGCTTGTCCCCTGGCCAATTGGTGTAAACCAAGCTGCCAAGGCATCAACAGCTGTTGTCGTTCCTCCTTGCCTGTGCACAAGTTCATCTCTGATCTGCCCAAGATGCTTCATTAGCGGCAAGTACGATGATTTTGCTTGCCATCGCCAAATATCCGTCCGTTGTAGGTAGTGATGATGAATCCACCGTACCCATAATGTGTCGACTTTGGTTTGTATCTTCCATAGGGTTTGGCATAGCAAGGCTGAATTCCAAGCCCCTAAGTCTTGAATCCCATATCCTCCATCCTCCTTGGGGAGACATAGGGTAGCCCAAGAGACCATCGGATGTTTGGTGGACCACAAAGACACCGCACCTCTTATTCGAGTTTGTCTATTCTAATTTATCGTAATCATTTAACTATATATAAATATCACAACTATTCACACAAAACACCACGACAATCCTTGCATTAGTCATTAATTCATGTAACCGTAGAGCAGAGAGAGAATTTCCACGGAAATGACATGATGATTAAGGCACGACAGTGTTTGCAGAAGTGACATGGATCGATTTTGGAGGAGGTCTAAAACTCTTTTCTGGATTTAAATGATCCCCACGTGTCTTGACCACCACGTCAAGGCCCATAGAGTCCTTTTTTATTTACCTCCTTCACAATAACCGTAAAACAAATCGGTAGAAACTGTCATATTGACAATTTCAACCTTTTACAATAGAGAAGAGAGAGAATACAATATCTTCCTCTATCTATTTGTCTCATCTAATCGACCTCTACTCGGCTATACAATTAAACTTCTATGCCGAAATCAAGTTGAGTCCGCCATTGGAAGTGTTCCCTATGCCGACCAAATATGGACTGTCTTTCTTTACCAAGAGAACTGGGGATCTACATTGAACTGCATTTTCTTCCGCCGCTTGGAAATTAAACCTTCTGTTGTCCGTTGCTCATCTTGCAGCAGCACAAATCAGTGCAGCAGAGCCAAGTTGCCGAGCATCCAAATCGTTGCACATCTTCTTCTCTTGCTTGGCAATCCCTATTTTGAGGATTTCATTCCATCTCTGCCGCCCTCTCTTCTGCTGAGACGATCTCGTCCGACTCTTCGGTGCCGCTGAGATCAAAGGAAAAGCGCAGTCGAATCGCACTCCTGGGCCCTCACCGCCACTGCAGCTACCGAGTAGAACTCTCCATCATTATTCCTACCTTTTCTTCCTTCGCTGCTTCGATTGCTGCCGCTGCAATTACTTTATCTGTCCCCATACGGAATGGATTCTTGAGTTGGTAGCTCCGAATGATCGAAGCACGCCCTCTTACAGCCAAGAGCCTGACCGCAGCTTTCATATTGGCTACCGTTGACGGGTGCTCTCAGATAATCACCACCACTGATTTCCCAGCCACTGTGATAATCTACTGCATCTTTTCCTTCTATTATCTATTCATGTATATGCTCCCATGACAACGACGCGATGGTAATTCACGAAGTTTTTTTCTGTATTTTTAGAGGTCGATTTCACCCTGATTGTGCACGCTGTGCGGGTGGAGGTGGACGATGCCCTTCCGACCCAGCGTGGTCGGCCCATCTGGTGCAACATGGATTTAAACGTGCTATGGTCATCCGTAACCCTGATTTATCTTCGTTGACCGAGGAGACTCTAGTCGAAGGCTATGGGACAGGACCGATCAGCCATCAGAATTAATAGGGAAAAGAAATAGTACCTGATACATAATGTAAATAAAAAAAATCTATTCATGTATACAATATTAGGTAGAGTTTGGTTTAAAATTTTTTATTTTTTATTTCTATTTTCTCATAAAATAAAAAATATAGAAAAAATGATGTTTGATCGACGTTTTCTACTTTCGTTTTTCAAAAAATAAAGAAACATTTTCTGAAAAAAAAAAATTATTTTCCAGAAAATAAAAAAATCACTCCAAATCAAACAATGCCTTAGAGTTTCATCTCTATCATCCAAGGAAATAAGCTCACAACTCTCTTCTTTATTTATAAATATCATATCCTATCTATCCATTAAATCGAACAACAATAACTATTTACTTTGGAAAATACAATTTCTTTCATTACTTCGTATTCACGATCTATTTAAAATGGTTGATAGTGTATTTCTTAAGCCTCAAGATGATCCAAATTATATTAATTGAAATAAAAAAGATCAACTAAGTATAATATAATTAATTTTGACACTTAATGATTCTATACTTTCTATGATTATAGAGTTTAATAGCTCTTGTCCGAACCTCTGCATCACATTTATAAGCACATGTTGCCCCCACGAGGATGACATGGTGGCTAAGGCACGATGATGCTTACGGATAATACATGGGTCGATTTCGAAGGAGGTCTAAAGTCCTTTCCTTGATTCAGATGATCCCTACGTATCTTGGTCATCATGTCAAGACCCATAAGACTCTTCGTGATTTACCTTCCTCACAATGATCGTGGGACAGGCCGGTGGGAGTCGCTAGGTTGACGATTCCAACCTTATTGCGGGTATAAGCACACGTTCTACAACTTCACATGTAACTACAATCAAAGCAATAAGGAGACAAATTTATCAATGAATATATGAAATCAATTAAAACTATTACCAATAATTTATATGTAATTGAACATTCAATTTTAGAACCAATTTATTAATACATGTTCTTAAGATTTGGAATCTCAATATGACAGTTTTAATTCAAGTGTGACAACTCACATATAGATCAAGTTTCACTCGATACTCTTCCTAGCATGCAATCCTCTCATGAAATAATCTTGCAATTATAATCCCAAAGGATGTCAAATTCTCTTGCCTTCTTCTACTCATGTGTCAAATAAAATTACTCATCATCAACATAATCAACCAAATCAAGGTGGAAGAAATAGAGGATGAGGTCAAGGATGTTGTCAGATTTATTTCAACATCCTCAAATCAATCTTAATCCTCAACTTGGCAACGAACAACTTCATCATCTCATTCAAGAGCATTTTCTCTTATAAGTAATCCTTATATGACTATGGAATATTCTTTAATCTCATAATGACATCCAAATTCTAGAGTAACTCATCACGTTACATTGGTTTATGACATTCTCATAGAAGCTTCCTCTTATCATGGTCTAGACATGGTACAAGTAGGCAACGATTCAGATTTAAAAATTGCTCAACTTAGAAACACTTTCACTCATTTGGTTGACTCTTTCACATGTGTAATATACTCCATGTTACTTCAATCATTAAAAATTGTCTTTTAGTTCAACAATTTGATCTTGATAATAATATATTCTTTGAATTTCTCTTTCATTATTATCTTGTGAAGGATCTCGTAACCAGAACTACTCTACTCAGAGAAGGAATTAGAGATGACCTTTATTATCTTCAATCTACTTCCACCAAAACTTTCATCGAAGAATGCATAAATAAATCTTCCTAACATGCATGACCTGGTCATCCATCTATGCATCTTGTTCAAAAAATCATTAATCGGATTGATTTACCAACTTTTATAGCATCCTCATCTCATACTTGTGAAGCATGTACAAAAATGCACAGATTACCTTTTGTCAAATCATCACATATATCTAGTTTTTCATTAGAAATAAAACACTCTCTGCCCCTATTTTATCAAATCAAAATGTTCTTTATTATATTATTTTAATTGATGATTTTAATAAATTCATCAGGGTCTTTCTTATGAATTGAAAATTTTATCTTCTTGATATTTTTTCGATTCCAAAGACATGTTGAAAGTTACTTTGACCATAAAATACTCTCTATTCACTTCGATTGGGGTAGAGAATATCAATCATTTCATCATTATCTCGACTCTTCTTGCATTCTTCACCAAGTTTCCTATCCTTACACTCCTAAATAAAATGACTATGTAGAAAGGAAACATCGTCATATAATCGAAACTATCTTAGCTCTTCTCAATCATGCATTAGTTCTACTTAAATTTGGGATGATGCTATTCAAACTACAACCTATCTTATTAGTCACCTACCCACTCAATTGCTTCAAAATAAATATCCCTTATAAAATCTCTGTAATAAATCTCTCAGCTACATGTTTTTATATATCTTTAGTTGTACATGTTATCTATGGCTACAGCCCTATTCTAAATACAAATTAAATCTTAATTTTCAACAATGTATTTTTCTTACTCATAGTAATTTGCACTATACATATCGTTGTCTATATATACAAATAGGGTATATATATATTGTTGGTGCAGGGACACTAGATAATCGAACCTGTGTTTTAATTATGACAAAGACACAAAGTTAAGTTTACATCGTTATCTCATGAGCTAATTGAAGGCGACATCGAGGAAGGGAAGACCGTGACTTGGTGAGCTACAAAGTAAGTATCGAGGTAAGCTCGTGTGAGTGAGAGATGGTAAGGTCGTGCCCTCTTTACGGGGACGACCGTAGGCGGCGATCCGACTAAGACTTCTTGTGGAAGGTCTAGGTCGAGATCGAACGGTTAGAAACCGTCATATTTACCATTTTTCGTGCTAACCTCTTATTGTAGTGAAGTGGCCAGGCTGACATTCATTCTGGACATGGGACCGATCGTGATGCTCATCCCGACCGATGGGAGATATCGATCCGATGGCGGCATTTAATCACCGCGCTAGGTCAAAATGGATAAGGTTTGACGTGGCCACTTCGCGATAAAATTTGTACAACTTCATGATCTGTTCCATAAAAAGAGGAGACATATTCAGAGGCCAAAATCTATAAAAGGAGGGGAGGATCCCAACTCCAAACTACATCAAGTTTATTCTCAAGTGCTCCTACAACGCCAACGCTCCAACGCCGTCATAACGCCGACAAGATGACAAGTTCAAATCTCCTTCGTCGGCAGCAGTAGCAAGTAATTGTTTTTATTGTATTCTTTGTTCTAATCGTAACGAGGTGAGGTAGGCTTGTTGCCTCATCCTCGTACTTCTGGTTTTGTGATCGTTGTCTCCTACCTCCAACGAGGAGGAGACGTTATAGTGCTTTGCCCTCCGTACGCAGTCTAGGACCGTTAGGGCCTTGGAGTAGCAACCGTTGGGTTATGAACCAAGTAAAAATAAACTTGTCTTCTTATTTTTCCGCTGTGTCTACTCGTGTTTTAACGAATGTAAATGAACGAAAAGAAATTCTACGCTCGCTATTCACCCCCCCTCTAGCGATGCTTCTCGATCCAACATATATTTCTCGATATATTATTTTTGATGAGTTTTTATTTCCCTTTGCAACCACAACGACAGCTCCATCCTTAAGAAATAGTTGTTAGGACTATGGCATCGTGGCATCGCTAGAGGGGGGGGGTGAATAGTGATTCATTGTTCGATTGTCAATTATGTTCGTGTGCTTACCTATAAGATTGTTATACATAGCGGAAACAAAACATAAACAAAACAAGAACACGACCCTTTAATTTTTATGCGGTTTGGAACTCTCAATTTCTATTCCATGGCTTAGTTCCTAGTGATAGATCCATTATTCTTTCTCCTTGCCGAAAACCTTCTAGAGGCAGAGAGAACTCTTACAACCTATGCCTTTACAAGAAATGCAGTCAAATACAAGGATAAGGAAAATAAAGTGAAATACAAGTGAATCACACTTTACATAAGAGAATGTAGCTTGATCGCTTCAACAACACCCTTCAAAGTCTTCAAGAATTAACACATTCAAATCACCATGAAACCCTCTTTTATAGGGTGATCGTCAGACTGATTCCCAGTGATCAGTCGATTAGTCTTACCCGCCAATCGACAAATCCCCTGCAAATTTGATCATTTCTTTGACTTGTCAACTAAACGACTTAATTCACATCAAATTTTGGCATGTTACAATGCATTAGTCGACTGGTAAACCTTAACAGTCGACGACTAAATAATATATACACTGCCACTGTAATATATCGAAAAAAATAAAAACATAAAAAAATAAAATGAGATATATAAAATAAATTTATTTATTAAAAGGAAATTAGTTGTTTATTAGTATTTTAGTTGATAATTTCGGGATAAGATTTTATTAGATTGGACTAAGTTTAACTATTATTAATCATAAGGTTGATTAATTCAAATTGTTGGGTTTCCGGCACCGCGGCGTGTGTGTGTTCGATCATGTTTCGTAAACATGAATACAGCGGAAGCAATTAAAAATAATAAATCTATATTTATTACAACACACACAACACACGCATGCATATTACAACAAGTGTAGACATAACCGTAAATTAAAATTTGCAATAAAAGAAAATTATCTACGTTATACCTTTCGTATGACGTGTAGCGGGAATGGCATCAACCGGAACGATCCTCGTAAGAATCATCTCTATCCGTATCCACGCCGAGCTCCTCGGGATGACTTCACTAAGCCACGAGCTTCGTCTTCGTACGGGTTACTAGCCTCGTGTTGAAGACGATGTGATCGAGAGATGATCACGATCCGAATCCAAATTCGGATCCAAAATTGAGTCCTCAAAACTCGATTCTCCGGAGAGGTATTCGTCAACCGTTTGACGAATCCTTCGTCCTCCACCTCAGAGGATTACCGGAGATCAAATCCCCGGTAAGTTAGCCGCTGTCGGAGCACTAACCATCGTCCAAACGACGCTCCGACGAGAGGAGAAGAAGCTGTCCAAAAAACTGGACAGCTTGGTGGAGGAATAGGCGCCGGCCAAAACAAGGAAGCCAAGTGCTCACCTTGATGCCAAACCTAAGGAGGATCGCCGGAACTCTTCCGGCAGTAGCTCGACGCCGGCGAGGAGGAAGGAAGCAGCCTTCTGGACGCCGGTTGGAGGAGCTATGGGCTGGGCGGCAAGAGAAGTTGGCGCCAACTCAAAAGGGGAGATGAAGTGGGCGGCCAAACTAGGGTTGCCTCTTCATTAGGGCTTAACAAACCCTAAAGCCCTCTTTTATAGAGAACTAATTCTCTTAATGGTTAATGGATCATATCCATAAATCTCGTTAACCCGCTCCATTAAGATAAGTTAAAATAAACAAAACCATGATGGTTTATTTTAAGTTAAAATGAACCGAACCAACTTTTGGTTCATTCGTTTAAAATAAACCAAACCCTTTGGTTTATTCTCCTCCATTGGATTAGAACCAAACCATTTTGGTTCATCCATTATGTCTTCATAAGACACGGCCCATCCACGCTTCCGTTGCGACTGAAACAATTTCATGCTCGCTTTATGTTTGGTCCAACCAAACATAGTTTCTCTCGGTCTGAGAATCCCATTCTCAAGCTCGTTTTAAATCCTTTGGATTACGCTCGTTGTGCGTGTGACCAAATAGGTTCTCGGTTTATGTTGGCCGTCTATAATTAACCATTAATTATAGAACCATCATGAGTGGCACCTAGTAGTACATCATGATCCCCAATTAACCGAAAAGATCAACGGTTGATCCAGAACTATTTCTGAAACCCTTCAGTAGCTCGAATGAATCGTGCCCCATTCCCTTCACTCATCTTATACCACTTGGTTCAGGACATGGTCTATAGTGTCAGTCCCCACTAGGCTGACTACGTCACACCTAGCTCAAGTATCATTTCCTCGTCCTACGGATTCTAGTTACTCCACATGTATCGAAGAGTACCTTACTCTAAACATGTAATGCTTTGGCCAAAGACTTTAGTAACAATCCGACGAGAGGCCATGGGTATACATCTCCTCGCAAGGAGTGGTGAATCCTTTATAGGCTATTCAAACACCTTCGATCACTTCGACTTATACCCAATCATCCCGGGTCCACATCTCCTCGGAGATGTTTGCTTAAGATGTCAAAGCATAAGTCTCCATGATCAAGATGACTTGAATACCTCAAGTCAAAGGAACATCGCACTTAAGCCACAGTAAGAACTTCATTGACATATCTATATATGCAGAGAACCATATGAAGTCTTACGGCTGGTCACTCCAATGAACTAGTTACCATAACTAGCATCCACGATTAACTCCGGACATTACAATGTCTCCAGCCAGTGAGAATCAGCTGCTTGGATACACCAAGGAGTATACCTCGTGCTAGTCTCGACAGAATTGATGGTGTCCAGATCCATCAATTCATCGACTAGGGATAATTCCGATACATCACAATTACACATGTAGAGATACTCACTAGTTGTGATCCAATCACAAATTCTCTCATGTTGTGAATCGTATCGTGGACATTCAGTAAATGAGTTTAAGATCCAATCAAATACATTAAACATGTATACTCAAATAGTGAATCTTCATTTATCATATAAATGGTTCATACATAAGGCGATTGCCTTAGGACATCTCTCATATATTACTAACACAAATATGCCTAATTATTTTTACCCAATCATAACTAGGATTTACCAATTCAATTAATCCTAAGTTATATATAGATAGGCCTAAGTTTAGGGATTTAATTCCTTTTTTCCCTACTCTCGTCGCTTCACCCACCTATAGCGCCACGTCTCTGTTAGTGCAATCGGCCCAGGTCACGATTGACCAGATTCAAGTTTGACTCGAGTGATGTTTTGATGTTTGACATAGGATGTTTGACAAAGTGGTTTGATATTGATGTTGGACATTGATGTCGGTTAATATGTTGGGGAGATTGTTAGAGTAATCGACCCGGGTCATGTTTGACCGGACTCGAGTTTGACTCGAGGGAGACTTTGATGGTTGACTAGGGTTGACCATGTGACTATGGGAAAGTCCAAGTGGGACACTTGACATTTGGGAAAGTCCAAGTCTTGAGTACTTGGCATGGAAAGTCCAATATGGGTTGGCAAGGGAAAGTCCAAGCTTGAGTCTTGGCATTTGAGAAGTCCAAGGGGATTGATATTGGCGGCGTAAAGTCCAAGGGTGAAGTCTTGGCAGCATAAGTCCAATGGTTGGCAGCGTAAAATCCAAGCGGAGTCTTGGCGGCATAAGTCCAATGTGCCTTGGCTGTGTAGACACTGTTAGCATGACATAGCCGAGGGAAACACCTGGAGGCTAGCGCGATGGATGAACAAGTCATGGATGACTTGGAGGGATCCGAGAGGCGTGAGGCTGATGGAGGTGGCTAGAAGGCTTAGGTCTAGGCTAAGGGTAGTCTAGCAAGTATGGGGGAACCATACTTGGGCTAAACCCTCATTTTTGAGGTTGTCAGTCGACTGGCATTATGGCCGGTTCGACTGCCGTGAGTCGACTTGAGTTCGACTGCCAGTTTGGAGCTGAAAACTGCTCTGGCAATCGACTGCTCATTGGAGCGATCGGTGTCAATACGATCCGCTAAGGGACGATCCAATCGCTAGTTCACCGCAGAATGCTCCGAGCCGATCCGGGCCGATTACGCTACCGGTGACGATCGCTAATGTTGGCGATCGCCAAGAGATCCGTTGGAGCTTTTCCAGCGTGGATCGAGCCGTTGTCTCACGACAACAGTGGCATCAGTCGACTGGTGACTTATGGCAGTCGATTGATAGGTGGAAATCCAGGTCGCGCGCTAGGATAAAAGGAGCTCGACGGGAGGGTTTTTGCAAGCGATTTCTTGGACGTTTTGAGGCGATTTGCTGCTGCAAATTAGGGTCTTCAACCACAGTTCAAGCGATCAACAAGCAATCAATTGAAAGACATTTGTAAAGCATTTTCTTTACTTATATTGCATTGTATCTCATTTTATTTGCTTGTTGTTATTTGATTATTGTTGTAATCATCTTGTACGAGGTTTCTCCGCCTCCGGATTGTTCCGAGAAGGAGTGTTTTATAGTGGTGTGTGATTGACATCGCTAGGGTTCATACGAACCCGATCTGTGGAGTAGAAACCGTGCGGTTCTGAACCACGTTAAACAATTATGTTCATGTGTGATTGCTTCATTTCATTATTGCTTTTATTATTCCTATTCCGCTGCGTACTAACGAAATTGTAGAGATGATCACGCGAACGAATTCTATCTACGAACGAACACATCGCTATTCACCCCCCCTCTAGCGGGCGCACAGGTCCTAACAAGTGGTATCAGAGCCAGGCCGCTCTTCTAAGTCTAACAACGAAGGGAACAAGCTAGAGGGTAAAAGATGGAAGTCCAAGGACAATTGGGATGGGATATCAACACCCCAATTCCCTATTCTTTCTATGGACGAGAAGGCTTCAATTCTTGGAAGAGGAGGATTGAAGAATTCTTGATGATGAAGGATTTTGAGGAGTGGTCCATATTGATGGAAGGATTTGATTATCCAAAAGGACCAAAGGGTGGCTTCCTCAAGAAGAAGAGATGGAGTGAGGAGCAACTCCAACAATTCGAGAAAAATAAGAAGGTAATCAAATTTATCTTTGATTTAATTCCTAATGATTTCTTGTGTAGCCTAGGTGATTGTATGGATGCCAAGGAGCTTTGGAGGGAATTGGCTAAGCTCCATGAAGATGCATCACCGGCTCAAGAAGAGGAGTGCTCACCCTCTCAAGCTCAAGCAAGCACATCGCCATCTAAAAAACTTGATGAGTCAGAAGTTGATAAGGAATCGACCTCCGAATCGGTGGAAGAAGAGGAGACCGAAGAGGAAGCTTCATCATCCTCATAAGAAAGTGAGGAGTCAACTTCCGGATCGGAGAAAGAAGAGGTGGAAGAAGTGGAAGAAGAATCCACTTCTAAGATTGAGGAGGAGAGACCATCTACACCGGAGCAACCTCAAGAAGAGCCCTCAACATCCAGTCAAGATGAGGAAGCTCAAAACTCCATCTCCGGAAGAGATAAAGAATCCACTCTGGTGCCTACAACCACTCTAGGTAACTCAAGCAATTCGTTTTTAAACAAAAATCATATAATTTGCTTTGAGTGTAGGGAATCCGGGCACTATAAGAGTAAGTGCCCAAAGAGGGTAAAGAAGGCTCAACCGACACCAAAAGTCAAGGACACCAGTTCCCCAACACCTAAAGGCAAGGAGCACATCATATGCTTCAAGTGAAATTCAAAAGGACATTATAGGAATCAATATCCTAGGGGGAGCAAAAAGACCCAAGAAGGAGCATCACAAGTAGGGGGAGCTACTAAGGCAAACCCTAAGGTATATCATTTCAATAATGCTCACTCTTCTAGGTTTAATAGACAAAAGCATGCTAGGAATTTTAACTCTCTTGCAATTTATGAAAAGCATGCTAATAGGAACAAGTACTTTTGTTTAGGAGCTAAGAATATCCACTTAGATAATAAGGAGAAATTTGGGACTAATGTCCCTAAAAACAATTTATCTAAGGACAAACCTAGGTCAAACAACACTAGACCAATTTTACCTAGGGAGACAATTAGGAAGGTACAAGATCATCTAGGTCTTAATCCTAAATGGACTAGGCATATGCCTAGAAAGTCCCATGCCCATGGTTTAAATCAAAACTCAAAAATTGGGCAATTAGAAAAGGAAAATCAAGTCTTGAGGTCAAGACTTGAAAAACTAGAAAAGTCCCTTAGGAATATACTAAACCAATTTAAAGGGTCAAATGATCAAAAGTCTAGGTCCAAATCTCAAAGTCAACACTTAGGACCTAAGAGTCAAAAGTCAACCAAGGGCAAGCAAGGTTTGGGTCACAAACCTAAGCCTAAGGTGACTTATCATAGTGTTCCATTTGACTATGGAACACAAACTAGGTCTAGGAAGGCCAAGGTCAATAGGGAAGTCATCCCTAAGGTTGACCAAAGATTGTGCCTAGTGGCTAGGGTTTCTAGGAAACCTAGGGTGGCCACTAAAAAGGTTGCAAGGGGAGTTACCCCTAGAGTCAACCTAGGTAAGACCCAAATGACCAAGGCTAACAAGCTTAGGAGGGTCATTAGGAAGGTATCTAGGGAGGTTATCCCTAAGGAATACCTAATTAACCCTAGGAGCTCAAATCGGTTTTGAGTTCCTAAGAGCGTGATTGACTCACGCTAGATGGGTTAGGATGTGCCAACCTTGATTGGATGGGTAGTTAACTCAACCATGGTAAAGGTGGCACTTTAGGATATTTTCAAGGTTATGGTTACCTTGGAAATAGATTTGAATCAATATCCTAAAAGATTTTAGGATGTGCCAATGCACTTTTGAAATTAAGAAAAATCAATTAAATTGACACAATTTAGGTTTAGAGGTTAGTGTGCCATTTTGGGTTTTTGGCACACTAGGGAGATTAATGATAATATGACAAAATATATCTAATTATATAAAATGACAATTAATATTAAAATTTAGGTATTACTATACCTATATATTTTATATGCCATGCTTTGTTTGCCATATAACATGCCATGACATCATGTTTATTTTAATCATTTTATATGTCATGTTCATGTTTAGGATTAAGGTTTCAAATGTCATGTGTTTTTAGATTTCATCTTATGCCATGATATCATGATTATGAGCATATGCTTATTTATATCATTTCTAATGCCATAATCATTCATGCATTTAAGATAATTTGATTAAAATTGAATTAAGGACAATGGCATGACTTGGAGTCCCATTTATAAGTGAATCAAGTAGAGTTGCCTTAGAAAAATACATGAAACCCTAGATTAGGGAGAACAAAACCCACATCTCACATTCAATTGACATGTATGTGTATTTATACACCCTAGATACATGTGAGATGCTAGGATATGAGTTAAGTTCAAGGTGCATAGTTGTTGCATCTAGATGAACTTAAACTCATCTTATATAATTAGTGGATCATTGGGAAAGCTTGTGTACAAGTCATGTGCATAGAGCCCAAGGAATATGATCCAAAATAAGGTTTTGAAAACGTTTTAAAATCATTTTGAAAAACCTTGGTGAAGTCTATCTTTTGATAGCAATCATCATTGATAGAGTTGATACAAGATAGAGCCAAAACATTGAAAATTTCAATGGTTTTGAGTTTTGTATCAAACTCACTATTTTATGGGTAAAATAATTTTCAAATATTTTTCACCCATTGTTTTGCTTATAAGTAATGTACGTATGAATTTTCATGAATTTTTAAAATACGTAGAATTACTTATGACTTTTCAAAATTCGATTCTGATAGCTGAAATTCGGAAATTTCAGCTATCAGTCGACTGCTCTTGGTGGCAGTCGACTGATGTGAGTGGCAATCGACTGATTACTGTTAGGAGTCGACTGCCAAGTCTGATTTCAGGTTAACAAGGTTTGTTTAGCCTAATTTCAGCCATTGTAAAGGTCCCTAACCACTCCTAGCCTTAGGATATACTTTGGGAAGCATTATAAAGGGTGAAAATCCATTGGATATGGATTAGGAGAGGTGTTAGGGTTTGTATCAAATTTAAGGTGTGGAAAGTTCAGATTTGAACTTAGAACCTTAATTTTGATGGTTTAGAGTTCCTATTGGTTTAGGGACTTCCCAAGGACATTGTTGGTGCAATGGTCAAGGGGGAGCAAGCCTTTAGGGGGAGTTATCCATCTTGGGATGATTGATGTGTTTCTCTTTTAGAATGGGGAGAAGTTATTGGGAGAGTATCATCAATTGGGAAAATTGATGGGATGTTTGAGAAACCCAATTTGGAAATTGGGAGAGAGTATAGGATTGCCTCTCTTGAGTGATATGGGACTTATCACTAGGAAGATGGTAGGCATCCTAGGTATTTTTGGACCAAGGGGGAGATTGTAAGATTTCATTGGGACAAGAGACTTTGACCTCCTTGGAGAGAGAACCTTTTTGATGTATGTCAAAAAGGGGGAGAGTAAAATTACCAAATTTGGAAAATTGGTAAGGGAATTTGAGTTAGGGGCCTAACTCAAAGTTTGTTTTGTCAAACATCAAAAAGGGGAAGATTGTTGGTGCAATCGGCCCAGGTCACGATTGACCAGACTCGAGTTTAACTCGAGTGATATTTTGATGTTTGACATAGGATGTTTGACAAAGTGGTTTGACATTGATGTTGGACATTGATGTCGGTTAATATGTT
Source organism: Wurfbainia villosa (assembly GCA_025175895.1). Classification (NCBI taxonomy): domain Eukaryota; kingdom Viridiplantae; phylum Streptophyta; class Magnoliopsida; order Zingiberales; family Zingiberaceae; genus Wurfbainia; species Wurfbainia villosa. The sequence goes on from CM045990.1 coordinate 122,993,368, forward strand.
GGGGAGATTGTAGGAGCAATCGACCCGGGTCATGTTTGACTGGACTCGAGTTTGACTCGAGGGAGACTTTGATGGTTGACTAGGGTTGACCATGTGACTATGGGAAAGTCCAAGTGGGACACTTGGCATTTGGGAAAGTCCAAGTCTTGAGTACTTGGCATGGAAAGTCCAACATGGGTTGGCAAGGGAAAGTCCAAGCTTGAGTCTTGGCATTTGAGAAGTCCAAGGGGATTGATATTGGCGGCGTAAAGTCCAAGGGTGAAGTCTTGGCAGCATAAGTCCAATGGTTGGCGGTGTAAAGTCCAAGCAGAGTCTTGGCGGCATAAGTCCAGTGTACCTTGGCGGTGTAGACACCGTTAGCATGACATAGCCGAGGGAAACACCTGGAGGCTAGCGCGATGGATGAACAAGTCATGGATGACTTGGAGGGATCCGAGAGGCGTGAGGCTGATGGAGGTGGCTAGAAGGCTTAGGTCTAGGCTAAGGGTAGTCTAGCAAGTATGGGGGAACCATACTTGGGCTAAACCCTCATTTTTGAGGTTGTCAGTCGACTGACATTATGGCCGGTTCATTAGCTGTGAGTCGACTTGAGTTATTTGCCGCCGGTTTGAGTGAAAAGCTCTAGCAATCGATGCTCATTGGAGCGATCATGATCGTCGACCGATCGCCGCAGCGGTCATTGCCTAGTTCAACCGAGCCGCAGAATGCTCCGTAGCCAAGCGCGACTTGTATGGCGATCGGCCAGCCAATGTTGGCGTTTTCCAAAGGTGGATCGAGCCGTTGTTTCACGACAACAAGGGTATCACCGACCGGGTGACTTATGACAAATGATTGATAGGCGAATCCGGTCGCAAGGATAAAAGGAGCTCGACGGGAGGGTTTTTGCAAGCGATTTCTTGGACATTTTTGAGGCGATTTGCTGCTGCAAATCAGGGTCTTCAACCACGGTTCAAGCGATCAACAAGCAAGCAATCGAAAGGCATTTGTAAAGCATTTTCTTTACTTATATTGCATTGTATCTCATTTTATTTTCTTGTTGTTATTTGATTATTGTTGTAATCATCTTGTACGAGGTTTCTCTGCCTCCGGATTGTTCCGAGAAGAGTATTTTATAGTGGTGTGTGATTGGCATCGCTAGGGTTCATACGAACCCGATCCGTGGAGTAGGAACTATGCGGTTCCGAACCACGTTAAACAATTGTGTTCGTGTGTGATTGCTTCATTTCGTTATTGCTTTTATTATTACTATTCCGCTGCGTACTAATGAAATTGTAGAGACGATCATGCGAACGAATTCCATCTACGAACGAACACATCGCTATTCACCCCCCTCTAGCGGGCGCACAGGTCCTAACACTCTCCGTTGCTGCTCGCTCGAGTCGCACATGCCTGTGGCCAGTCCACTGCTCACTGCTCCTGTTTTGCCACTGTCGCAGCATGTACACAGCGTGAGCTTCTGTGGCCTCAGGTTTCCTCGCACGCGACCGAGTTTCATCATCGCCTCCCCTCTTTTCTCTGTCGGGCCACCCCTACGAGTGACACATTGTCGTCACCTTTCCTGCTGTGTCCACCAGCTTCCCCGCCTGTCGGCCATGGTGCATGAACAACACTGTTGAAGTTGCCTAGTCGTCTCTGCCGGCAACCTTGTCAGAACTCCACAAGGTAGCCTCCCCATTGCCATTTCTCGGGTAGTCGCTATTGCGATATGTGGGTGTTTCCACCGTGAGAGCGAACTGCCAACCGCCTGATTCGCTAGTTGCCATCTCCCTTGCCACCTCCATCCATCAGTTGCTGGTGCTGTGACTCAAATTCCCGAAGAAGGGAAGGTAAACCGTGAATGAGGTTGTGGTTAATTAGTTTGATCTCTAATCTTGGGGTTAATAAGGTTGATTACCTAATATGGTTATGATTAATTATTTGATTAATTAAGATAGACATTTAATTGGCAAATTAATTAGTTGATTAGTTAAGTGGATGGATTAAGAATCATTAGTAAAAATGATTAGTTAAGATTGTTTCACCTTGGTAAATAATGAGTTAAATTGGTTGATTAATATGGATTAAAGTATATTAACTAACAATTCGACTAGTAGAGAATTTGGGTAAGGAGATTGATCATAATCCATTGAAAGTGGATTAATGGGCTAATCAATGGGTCAATGAATCGATTTGATTCTACTATTAGAATTATAGTAGAACTTAGTTATGTTCTGTATTCTATGTTTGTAGGATTCTGATTTGAGGTAAACTGTTGGACGTGAAGACAACCAACACGTTCTACATATCAGGTGGGCAGTTCCTTCTTTGACTTCTTTAGATCTTAATGCATAATTATTTTGTTTACGATGTTTATTTAGGTTACAATACCTTTCCACTCCATGTTCTTTCTAGATTACTTTGACCTTCTATTTGTTTGACCTTTTTATACTCTACTTGATTTCTAGGTTGTTTGCTCATCATTAACATGTAATTATTTATTATAGTATTTGACTGATATTACTATTATGTGTTTTTTTATTGCTTCGGTATAAATTGGTAGATGCTACTGGTATATGCTTATCTATTTATTATTTCGGTTGATATTGTGATTGGACTAGTAGAGATAGTAGGATTAAAATGAGATTAATCCTTAGAAGGTATATAACGTTTCTCATACATCGGCTGCCAACTACGTCTCCCATTCATGGTTGATGTTGGTGCAATTGGTCCAGGTCACGATTGACCAGACTCGAGTTTGACTCGAGTAGTATTTTGATATTTGACATTGATGTCTGATAATGTGTTGGGGAGATTGTTGGTGCAATCGACCCGCGTCATGTTTGACCAGACTCGAGTGATATTTTGATGTTTGACGATGGTTTGACCATTGTCATGGGAAAAGTGCAAGTCATGGGTACTTGGAATGGAAAGTCTAAGCATGAGTCTTGGAAAGGGAAAGTCCAAGCTTGAGTCTTGACAAATGGAAAGTCCAAGCATGGGTCTTGGCAAGGGAAAGTCCAAGCTTGAGTCTTGACATTTGGAAAGTCCAACATTGGATTGGCATGGAAAGTCCAAGGGTGTAGTCTTGGCCACATAAGCCCAAGAGTGTAGTCTTGGCGGTGAAAGTCCAAGTCATGGGTACTTGGCAATTGAGAAGTCCAAGGGGAATATTAGCGGCGTAAAGTCCAAGGGTGGAGTCTTGGCAGCATAAGTCCAATGGTTGATGGCGTAAAGTCCAAGCGGAGTCTTGGCAGCGTAAGTCCAATGTGCCTTGGTGGTGTAGACCCCATTAGCATGACAATAGCTGATGGAAGCACCTGAAGGCTAGTGTATGGATGAACAAGTCATGGATGACTTAGAGGGATTCGATAGGCATGAGGATAATGAAGGTGGCTAGAAGGCTTAGGTCTAGGCTAAGGGTGTTCTAGCAAGTATAGGGACACTATACTTGGGGTTAAAACCTCATGGATGAGGTTATCAGTCGACTGATATTATGGTCAATGATCGATGGGAGTTTACTAAAGTTCGATCAGAAATGGCGCAATGATCGCTAGAATTGGGTACGAGCAATGATCGCCATGGATGATACGATCACCGGGTCGAAGTTTTCGGGCATAGAAGGTTCCCGAGTCGACTGCTAGGGTTTGACAGTCGAGTGATGGCTCGATCAGTCGGCTTATGGTCATGATCATTAGACTGATGGTATATCTGTTGGAACTAATCCAATGTGGCTCATGTCGTTGTTAGACAACGGCTACAGGAGCAGTCGACTGATGGTCTCGATTAGTCAACTGCTAGGCGAAATCCAGCCCGAATGCAGGTTATAAAAGTAGCTCATGGAGAGGCATTTGGCTATGGTTCTTTGAGAAGATTTGGGGCAATTTTCTGGTGCAATTCGGGGTCTCCAAGTGCAACTCAAGCAACCAAACAAGCAAGCTTCCAAAAGATCAGTTGTAAAGTTTTCTTTGCATTCTTTTATTGTATTTCATTTATAATTGCTTTTTTTACTTTGTATTACTGTTGTAATCATTGTAAGAGGTTTCTCCACCTCCGACTTATTGTTGAGAAGGAGTATTTGTGATTAGTGGTGTGTGTTTGCATCGCTAGGGCTCTTTCGAGCCCAATCCATGGAGTAGGAACCATACGATTCCGAACAATGTTATATCTTATGCATTGTGCTTGTGCTTGTGTATTTGTTTTTGTTATTATATATATTCCGTTGCGTATAACACATTTTGTAGCAAGCATGAACGAATTCCATCAAGAACGTCGAATCGCTATTCACCCCCCTCTAGCAGGTGCACAGGTCCTAATAGTTGAGAGAGTCTGTAGTAGAGTTTCCTTACTTTCGAATTATCGCTGCTTTGTATACCTGTGGTCGATCATGTCTCCCATTCATAGTTGACAGAATCTACCATAGAGTTATACTCTTGGATTACCCATTTAAAGTTAGTGATAGTTGGTTTCGTGTATCGTCTATAACTAGATAGCTACCTTACATCTTAACTGCCTACAAGACTCGTTCATGGTAGCATGTTATTGCGTGCAGTAAATAGCTACATAGCTATATACTCTATCTGCTCACGAGGTCCATTCGTGGTAGCATGTTGTTGCTCGCAGACATTGAGTCTTTATATTGCGTGTCTACCCACGAGTCCCGCTCGTGGTAGCATGTGGTTACGCATAGATAGTGCTCTGTATATTGCCTATTTGCCCACGAGTCTCATTCGTGGTAACAAATTGTTGCTCGCAGATAGGGCCCCTTTGTATTACCTCGAGAGCCACGAGGCTTTGTTGTGGTATCTTGATGTTTATTTCTTACAGGGTTACAGTTGGTGTATGTCACAGGTGCATTTATTATATGGCTGACCGGTTTAGTTGCAGATTGATATTGATACTCTAAGGTTTGGGTTACTTGGGTTTACTTTTCTTTGACCTCATTATGTTTATATTATCATGCACTATCTTCTATACACCCACTGAGTGATTTGTACTCACTCCCTCTTTCCTTTGGCCTCCAGGTTAGCTGATAGAGGACGTGTCTTGTTGACCTACCTTCGCATCGCTCAGAGAGTCCCTTGCCATGTTGGTCCCACTACATCGTCGAGATGTCAATTGTTTTCTTTATTGTTATCGTATTTTTTTATGCACTTTGAATTTTATCGCAATTTGATTTGGTGTCATAAATCTATTTTAATTTTAAGTAACTTATATTTTAGTAATGCATGCATTCATTCAATAAAATAATTATATTTTATATTTTGATTATTTAAGAAAATTTTGTTATCTCGGATTCCAGTAATGTAATTAAGAATATTGTCACTAAGGGGTACCTCCATCTTTTGTATGGTGATTATACCTCCGGGGCATGACAATTTTATTGGTATCAGAGCCAAGTTTGTGATTTCGATTTGTGAGTTTTGTGTTTTGAGATTTTCTTTCTCTTTGTTTTTGGAGTTTTGTGTTTTGGGACCAAGCAAGCTGAAGGACATCTCTGAGCTATAGGAAAAGTTATTGTCTTTAATGGTCACTATACTTCCCATGAGTAATAGGAGGTTATCACTATGTTCTTTTGCTAGGTACTTACCTATTTAGTCATAGCTAGAAATACCACCTCATGAGGCTGCCCCTACTCATGGTCGTGGATAAGGATGACCTCGGAAGTGACCTACTGATGCTGCGGAACCTACCCTCGAGGCTGAAAATATAGACTCTTTGGAGGTGCCGACTGAGGTGCAGTCGAGAGAACAGGGTCAGGTCCGCCAATCACCTGTTGGAGGTCAAGGAGTAACCCCTCAGAGAGCACTATCCCTACCACCACCGCTTGGGTCATGGACAAAGCGCGTATACCTGCATTGGCTAAAATGATGAAGGATCGTTTTACCTTATTTCAGGGGGATACAGATCCATGGATTGCTCGTGCATGGATGGACAATCTAGAAGACTCATTTGGATATATCACCTACATGGATGCAGAAAAGGTGGAGCTTGCTGTGTATCACCTACGAGGTTTGGCCATCACCTGGTGGAAAATGTAGTGGACGATTTTCGAGAGATAGAGCATCACTTGGAGACAATCAGAGAAGCCTTTGAGAGATAGTATTTCCCTACCTCTTTCTGTATGGGTTGTTGATACACGCGATCATGACCTTAAATCTTTGACGGGAATCATCAAGGACTCGAAGCATGCACTTGCGCTCAACTCCTATAAGTGAACGGATGTCATCAAGTAATAAAAGATTTATCGATCCCACAGAGACTGAGATTCGAATATCATTTGTCCAGTGGATGTTGTTGTTCGGAGTTAATATTCTGAGAATAAGGGTTTCGTGGTTGATGGTAGTCCTAACTCAAGTAGGGTGTCACTCGGAAGAAGCGAAGGTAGGTTGGAAGTTCCCTAAGAGGATTCTAGGACTTCGGTCACTTGTGCGTTGTGGAACATGCTATCAATTAGATTCTTTTGGGATCTCTAATTACGATCTTGCGGGAGGATCATCATGCATCTGCCCGATGAACTTTTGATTCTACCAGGAACTACCTATTCCTAATTAAGTTTCCCTTTCGGATCATCAGAGCTCAGGGGGTTGATACTGTAACGCCCGTAAAATTCCTAGCAATTTTACAAGAATTTTTAGCTTGATGATCATGGGCTTTATGTAGGCCTTTTCAAAAATAAAAGAAAATAAGCCAAAAAGGGGTGCAAGGCCTAGGAATTGAACCCCAAACCTTTAGAGATAGCCATGCCTTATAGATGAACCCACTAACCAGAAGCCCAATAGGATTATATCATTAGAGGAATAAGGGAAATTATGGTTAAGTGTAAGGGAGATTAAGGGACTCTTTAGGTGAATAAATAGGGAGGGATGAGGAGGCATGAGTGAGCAACTTCACTTCCTCCTCTTCTTTAATTCTTCTCACCGAAATCCTAGAGCTCTCCCTCTCCATTTCCACCCCTTGGCCGAAACTCATCCAAGCAAGAAGCAAGGGCTAGGTTTTGTGTTCCTTAGGTTATCTTCTTCACACTACAAGCAAAGCGAAGGATGTAAGTATCCCTCACCTGCATACGAGTAGCTTCGATTGATGTTTTACAAAAGAAATCTATATGTTATATTCGGCCAAGATATGATTTTATATGATGATGTTAGGATTTAAAATGGATTAGGACAAAAGCTAACCCTAATAGCCACCCAGGTCCATTCGGCCAAGCCATGATTTTCGGTTTCAATGAAGGTCCATGCTATGTTTTTGTAACTACATGATGATGTTAGGAGTTAAAATGGATTAGGACAAAAGCTAACCCTAATGGCCACCAAGACCCATTCGGCCAAGCCATGTTTTTAGGGTTTCAATGAAGTTTCATGCTATGTTTGGTAACTACATGATGATGTTAGGAGTTAAAATGGATTAGGACAAAAGCTAACCCTAATGGCCACCAAGACCCATTCGGCCAAGCTTTTTTTTTAGGGTTTCAATGAAGTTTCATGCTATGTTTTGTAACTATATGATGATGCTAGGACTTAAAATAGATTAGGTCAAAGGTTAACCCCAAAAGCCAACAAGGATCATTCGGCCACCCCTATATTATGGTGATTCGATGAAGCTTTATCCCATGTTTTGTATGCTTATGATGGGGTTAGTATGTTAAATGAATTAGGTTAAAGATTAACCCAAAAAAAAACCCCTATGGACCATTCGGCCACCATGAATTTTGGGTGATTAAATGAAGTCTAATTCATGTTCTATATGCATATGAAGTTGTTGTTATGTTAAATGAATTAGGTTAACATGTGTTTTATGTTGGGTGAATTCATGTTGACTTATGATATTAAATGATGCTAAATGAGGATAACATGTTATAGGTTAGTATTCTTGATGCCATGCCTTATGCCATGCCCTATGTGTATGTGATATCTAAGATATGTTATGAAATGGAATACGATAAGATTATGAAATGAAGCAAAATAATATGTTCACAAAATGAATATGATATGATGATGAAATTGTTGGATTTCCGGCACCGCGGCGTGTGTGTGTTCGATCATGTTTCGTAAACATGAACACAGCGGAAGCAATTAAAAATAATAAATACTCCTATTTATTACAACACACACAACACACGCATGCTTTTACAACAAGTGTAGACATAACCGTAAATTAAAATTGCAATAAAAGGAAATTAACTACGTTATACCTTTCGTATGACGTGTAGCGGGAACGACATCAACCGGAACGATCCTCGTAAGAATCGTCTCTATCCGTATCCACGCCGAGCTCCTCGGGATGACTTCGCTAAGTCACGAGCTTCGTCTTCGTACGGGTTACTAGCCTCGTGTTGAAGACGACGTGATCGAGAGATGATCACGATCCGAATCCAAATTCGGATCCAAAACGAGTTCTCAAAACTCGCTTCTCCGGAGAGGTATTCGTCAACCGTTTGACGAATCCTTCGTCCTCCACCTCAGAGGATTACCGAAGATCAAATCCCCGGTAAGTTAGCCGCTGTCGGAGCACTAACCGTCGTCCAAACGACGCTCCGACGAGAGGAGAAGAAGCTGTCCAGAAAACTGGACAGCTTGGTGGAGGAGTAGGCGCCGGCCAAAACAAGGAGAGAAAAGGCTCACCTTGATGCCGAACCTATAGGAGATCACCGGAGGTTCACCGGCTGGAGCTTGGATGCCGGCAAGGGTCTTGGATGGCGGCACAAGGCTGGGCGGCGGCTGCTCTTGGGTTGGCGCCGAAAACTCCTCCAAGGAGTGGGCGGCAACTCAAGGGGGGGCTAGGGTTTGGATTAGTTAGGGTTTAACAATCCCTTAAGCCCACTTTTATAGAGAACTAATTCTCTTAATGGTTAATGGATCATATCCATAAAGCCCGTTAACCCGCTCCATTAAGATAAGTTAAAATAAACCAAACCATGATGGTTTATTTTAAGTTAAAACGAACCGAACCAACTTTTGGTTCATTCGTTTAAAATAAACCAAACCCTTTGGTTTATTCTTATCCATTGGATTAGAACCAAACCATTTTGGTCCATCCATTATGTCTTCATAAGACGCAGCCCATCCACGCTTCCATTGCAGTGAAACAATTTCATGCTAAGCTTTATGTTTGGTCCAACCAAACATAGTTTCTCGATGCGAGAATCTCATTCTCAAGCTCGTTTTAAATCCTTTGGATTACACTCGTTGTGCGTGTGACCAAATAGGTTCTCGGTTTATGTTGGCCGTCTATAATTAACCATTAATTATAGAACGATCATGAGTGGCACCTAGTAGTACATCATGATCCCCAATTAACCGAAAAGATCAACGATTGATCCAGAACTATTTCTGAAACCCTTCAGCAGCTCGAATGATTCGTGCCCCATTCCCTTCACTCATCTTATACCCACTTGGTTCAGGACATGGTCTATTGTGTCAGTCCCCACTAGGCTGACTACGTCACACCTAGCCCAAGTATCGTTTCCTCGTCCTACGGATTCTAGTTACTCCACATGTATCGAAGAGTACCTTACTCTAAACATGTAATGCTTTGGCCAAAGACTTTAGTAACAATCCGACGAGAGGCCATGGGTATACATCTCCTCGCAAAGAGTGGTGAATCCTTTATAGGCTATTCAAACACCTTCGATCACTTTGACTTATACCCAATCATCCCGGGTCCACATCTCCTTAGAGATGTTTGCTTAAGATGTCAAAGCATAAGTCTCCATGATCAAGATGACTTGAATACCGCAAGTCAAAGGAACATCGCACTTAAGCCACAGTAAGAACTTCATTGACATATCTATATATGCAGAGAACCATATGAAGTCTTACGGCTGGTCACTCCAATGAACTAGTTACCATAACTAGCATCCACGATTAACTCCGGACATCACTATGTCTCCAGCCAGTGAGAATCAGCTGCTTGGATACACCAAGGAGTATACCTCGTGCTAGTCTCAACAGAATTGATGGTGTTCAGATTCATCAATTCATCGACTAGGGATAATTCCGATACATCACAATTACACATGTAGAGATACTCACTAGTTGTGATCCAATCACAAATTCTCTCATGCTGTGAATCGTATCGTGGACATTCAGTAAATGAGTTTAAGATCCAATCAGATACATAAAACATGTATACTCAAATAGTGAATCTTCATTTATCATATAAATGGTTCATACATAAGGCGATTGCCTTAGGACATCTCTCATATATTACTAACAGAAATGAAGTATGATATGTTATGAAATGAAGTATAGTATGTTTATGAAGTGAAAGATGATATGTTCATGAAATGAAGCATACTATGCTATGTTTGCAAAAAAAAATAAAATGAAATAAGCTATGTTATAAAATAAGCATATAAGTATTTTACCTTCTGCATGGCTTGTACCAAGACCTTAACAAGGTCCAAGAAGGGATGGGCTCCTAAGATGCCCTAGGTCGATGGAATAAGACTCGGGCCTAGGATGGGCTTCTATGTATGATTGCCCCTAGGTCGATGGAATAAGACTCGGGCCTAGTATGAGATGGGCTCCAAGATGCCTTAGGTCGATGGAGTAAGACTCGGGCCTAGGATGGGCTTCTACGCTATGACGATTGCCCCTAGGTCGATGGAATAAAGACTCGGGCCTAGAAACCTATTAGGTTCGAGACTTGCTACCTCGGGCCTATTTAGGGATGCGCGCTATGATAATGAAGAAGTGGTACAATGCCGGGCCCGAATATGTTGAGATTTATGTTTATGGACCTAAAAATATATGTTTTCAAAAGCATCCTGCATATGTTTACCTGATGATTGTTATGTTTACATGCTTCTGTTATATATGTCACATGTTATGTTTGATGATATGATATGATGTTTATATTTACATGTTATGTTTGATGATATGCTATGATGTTTATGTTACTAAGTTACATATGATGCATGTTATGTTGATTAAGCATATATTCATGTTATGCTGCTAAGTTATGGATGATACATGTTATATTTACTTACGATTACTTATGCTACATGTCAAGTTGATGACGCCATGTATGTTACATATTATATTGCTTATATGTTATGAATGCTACATGCCATGATTAATGATGATGTATGGTTTTTGTGAGTAGGACAGGATCTTACTAAGCCTATGTGCTTATAGTTTGTCTTTCCCTCTGCATAGGGATGGATAAACTAAAGGGAGCAGCAGGAGGGGCCAATGTGTGTGGTAGTGGCATGGTGGAGAAGATCCGTTAGGTCTATATATACATGTTTACCTATGATGACGATGTCTATGGATGTCCTTACTTATGTCTCCTTATGATGATGATATTATGAACCTACTAAGCACTAAGTAGCTATATATATATGATGCATGCTCTATGTTGATAAGAAGAAGTAAAGAAGAAGTAAGAAGAAGTATCTATACATGTTATGAAGCATACTCTATGTTAAAAAGAAGAAGTATGTATATATATATATATATATATATTTGTATATGTCAATGTATGTTTATGGTTTAAAAGAAAAAAAAAATATAGGTCTAAAGTCTTCCGCTGTAAGAATTAAGAAGTATGTATAAAGTCTTCCGTTGTATGTAATGTATGTATGTACGGTCGCGTCACGCGCCACCCCTCCGGATTCTGGGTCCGAAAAGGGCGGGCGTGACAGGTTGGTATCAGAGCGGATCTGCCTTTCCACTACACACACATCAAGCTCCAAATCCTGCCGCTCCAAGTAAGAATTCTATGTCTGCTCTAATTTTGTTAATTTTTTTTTCCATGTATGATAGGAAATGCTTCTAGCTTAAATATGCATGAAAATATATATGATACCCTTATGATTGTTCATGTATGATATAAGATACCTTAAGCTTAAATTATGCATGAGAACATGAATGATGCCTTAAGCTTAAAATGACCTTATGCTAGCCTTAGTCTAATTATGCGTAGATAAACGAACGAAAAACTTATACTAGCTTCACAAGAAATACTTGTGATTTGGTCAAAGGTAGACAAGTTAGGTAAACCAAAGTTGATCAAAAAAAAAAAATTGACGATGGTCAATTTAAATAATAACCCAAGTGTCGAATAGTTGTTAGTACAACTTGAATTCGGAATAAAAACTAGGGGAGTCGATTGTTCAGTTGAACTCATCAACCAAAAACTCCTAAAATTACGAAGAATTGATTTTCATAATTGATTGTATGGCACGGACGATGACTACAATGACCCGTCGTGATGTGTTACGAAACAAATTGAGGGAAGCTATTGAAGAGATAGTTTATAAACCTGATGGTGGGGTCATCGGACACATAAGGAGGCTCGATGGTCTTTTTAGGAGACTCGAGCAACAGGAGTTTCCGTTACTGGACAATTATCGGATATGAGCCTTGGTACGCTCTCTTCCAAATGATTTCATGGTAGTTGCAGCGTATCACGAAGCTATGAAGGAGGATAACATATCTTTGAGTTGTCTTTGGGAACTACTGGAGCACAAGGTTCAAGAGAATCCTATGGTAGCTGGCCTCGAAAAGAATGAAGAGAGTTCTACAAACAGTCAACTTATTGGCCAGCCTGAGACTACCCTAATGAGGCCAAGGAAGATAGGACTAAAAATAATTACAATTGCACTAGGGTTTGTCCTAGTGGGAGTCGTAATAAACTATCTTCTCAAGTAGTTTTGTTCCGATTAGAAATAAGGAATGTTATATATTAACATTTTCTTTTACGAGCGTATGAATAAGAAATGATGAGCTCGTTTCCTTTGAAATTACTGATAAGTACATAGCATGGGATGTATGTGGTATACATCATTAGAATGGGGACATACTGAATGATGAGTGGAAAGCGAAGTTGCCGCGATGTTGTAACCCAATTTAATTTGACATTGAGTCAATCAGCGCATGTGACCTGCTCGGTCGTGGCCGTGAAGAGATTCAATCGGCTTCGCATGCCTATACCCCGAGTTGGTCACGGAAGAGAAAGGCGGACTCATCTTTGAAGATGCTCACCGAAATAACTTCGGAATGTGGCGAGCTCATAGACCGCAGAATCGCGAGGCTGTTGATGGTGCCACGATTGCAGGCATTACGACGTGAGATAGCGCAGATGGCTCGAGCTCGTCAAGGATTATGATCTGCGAGATTCTCTACCATCAGGGAAAGCTAACAAGGTGGTGATGCACTTTCGAAGTCCTGCGCCACCTTGATGTCTCTATCAGTGTTATCTCGGCCCTTAGAAAGAGAGATTATGCGTTACGGGGTTGAAATCATTTCCAGACAGCTCTCGACCATGACGATAGCACCGACGATATTCGATGATATACTGGAAAAGCAAGCCCATGACCCAAGCCTTCAGAGGATCAAGCAAGAGGTATTAGAAGGAAAGGACGACGGGTTTCGGATCTCTGATAGAGGAGTACTCTATCTCAGGGATCACTTATGTATTCCCGACGATCCAGAATTACGGAAGGAGATATTTGAGGAAGCTCACGGAACTCCTTATGCGATGGATCCTGGAACCACCAAGATGTACCAAGACCTGAAATGAAAGTTCTGGTGGTTCAGAATGAAAAGAGATGTGGCTCAGTATGTCGCACGACTGAGAGGGTTAAGGCAGAACACCAGAGACCTGGAGGAACACTGCAGTCGATCCAGATTCCAGAATGGAAATGGGAAGACATTTCTATGGATTTCATCTCAGGATTGCCCAAGACGACAAACGGTTATGATGCTATATGGGTAATTGTGGACAGATTGACGAAGTCCGCCCATTTCTTAGCAATCAAGATGACCTATTCGACGGAGCAACTGGCTCAGTTATATGCTAAAGAAATTATCAGACTACATGGAATTCCTAAGACCATCATTTCTGACAGAGATGGTCGCTTTATTTCCCATTTATGGGAATGTGTTCAGAAGGCCCTAGGCACGAAACTATTGTTCAGTACTGCTTTCCATCCCTAGACGGACGGACAGACCGAAAGAGTAAATCAAGTACTGGAGGATATGTTACGAGCTTGCGCCCTGGATTTCAAAGGTAGCTGGTGCCGATACTTATGTTTGGCAGAATTTGCCTACAACAATAGCTATCAAGCTACTATTGGAATGACACCCTACGAGGCACTATACAGGAGGAAATGTAGATCTCCCATATGCTGGTACGAGGGTGGTGAAAAGAAGAGGATGGGACTCCAGACGGATTTCATCGATGACACCACCCGAGCTATACAGAACATCCGTCAGAGAATTGAAATTGCTCAGAGCCGACAAAAGAGCTATGCGGATATGCGGCGTAGACCGTTAGAATTCGAAGTTGGGGACCTAGTATTCCTCAAAGTGGCTCCCATGAAGGGAGTGATGAGGTTCGGAAGGAAGGGTAAACTGAGTCCACGTTACGTGGGACCGTATCCGATGTTGCAGAGGATTGGCAAGGTAGCATACAAGCTAGAGCTGCCTCAAGAGATGTCGGCTATTCACAACGTGTTCCATGTCTCTGTGCTCAAGAAATGCATTTCCAGTGCGGACCAAGTGATCGAGCCACAAACAGTACAAGTTCAAGAGGACCTGAGTATCGAAAGTCGGCCTATACAGATACTAGACCGAGAAGTCAAGAGGCTAAGGAACAAAGAGGTGCCCTTAGTAAAGGTCCTGTGGCAGAATCAACGGTACGAGGAAGCTACCTGGGAACGTGAAGAGGACATGAAGCAGAAGTACCCAGAATTGTTCTAAGTTTCGAGGATGAAACTTTTAAAAGGTATGAAGGATTGTAACGCCCGTAAAATTCCTAGCAATTTTACAAGAATTTTTAGCTTGATGATCATGGGCTTTATGTGGGCCTTTTCAAAAATAAAAGAAAATAAGCCAAAAAGGGGTGCAAGGCCTAGGAATTGAACCCCAAACCTCTAGAGATAGCCAAGCCTTATAGATGAACCCACTAACCAGAAGCCCAATAGGATTATATCATTAGAGGAATAAGGGAAATTATGGTTAAGTGTAAGGGAGATTAAGGGACTCTTTAGGTGAATAAATAGGGGGGGATGAGGAGGCATGAGTGAGCAACTTCACTTCCTCCTCTTCTTTTATTCTTCTCACCGAAATCCTAGAGCTCTCCCTCTCCATTTCCACCCCTTGGCCGAAACTCATCCAAGCAAGAAGCAAGGGCTAGGTTTTGTGTTCCTTAGGTTATCTTCTTCACACTACAAGCAAAGCGAAGGATGTAAGTATCCCTCACCTGCATACGAGTAGTTTCGATTGATGTTTTACAAAAGAAATCTATATGTTATATTCGGCCAAGATATGATTTTAGGTTTCCATGAAGTTATATGCTATGCTTTTATAACTATATGATGATGTTAGGATTTAAAATGAATTAGGACAAAAGTTAACCCTAATAGCCACTAAGGTTCATTCGGCCAAGCTATGATTTAGGGTTTCCATGAAGTTATATGCTATGCTTTTATAACTATATGATGATGTTAGGATAAAAAAATGAATTAGGACAAAAGTTAACCCTAATAGCCACTAAGGTTCATTGGGTTTCCATGAAGTTATATGCTATGCTTTTATAACTATATGATGATGTTAGGATTTAAAATGGATTAGGACAAAAGCTAACCCTAATGGCCACCAAGACCCATTCGGCCAAGCCATGTTTTTAGGGTTTCAATGAAGTTTCATACTATGTTTGGTAACTACATGATGATGTTAGGAGTTAAAATGGATTAGGACAAAAGCTAACCCTAATGGCCACCAAGACCCATTCGGCCAAGCCATGTTTTTAGGGTTTCAATGAAGTTTCATGCTATGTTTGGTAACTACATGATGATGTTAGGAGTTAAAATGGATTAGGACAAAAGCTAACCCTAATGGCCACCAAGACCCATTGCTTTTTTAGGGTTTCAATGAAGTTTCATGCTATGTTTTGTAACTATATGATGATGCTAGGACTTAAAATAGATTAGGTCAAAGGTTAACCCCGAAAGCCAACAAGGATCATTCGGCCACCCCTATATTATGGTGATTCGATGAAGCTTTATCCCATGTTTTGTATGCTTATGATGGGGTTAGTATGTTAAATGAATTAGGTTAAAGATTAACCCAAAAAAAAACCCCTATGGACCATTCGGCCACGATGAATTTTGGGTGATTAAATGAAGTCTAATTCATGTTCTATATGCATATGAAGTTGTTGTTATGTTAAATAAATTAGGTTAACATGTGTTTTATGTTGGGTGAATTCATGTTGACTTATGATATTAAATGATGCTAAATGAGGATAACATGTTATAGGTTAGTATTCTTGATGCCATGCCTTATGCCATGCCCTATGTGTATGTGATATCTAAGATATGTTATGAAATGGAATACGATAAGATTATGAAATGAAGCAAAATAATATGTTCACAAAATGAATATGATATGATGATGAAATGAAGTATGATATGTTATGAAATGAAGTATAGTATGTTTATGAAGTGAAAGATGATATGTTCATGAAATGAAGCATGATGTGTTATGAAATGAAGCATGCTATGCTATGTTTGCAAAAAAAAAATAAAAATGAAATAAGCTATTTTATAAAATAAGCATATAAGTATTTTACCTTCTGCATGGCTTGTACCAAGACCTTAACAAGGTCCAAGAAGGGATGGGCTCCTAAGATGCCCTAGGTCGATGGAATAAGACTCGGGCCTAGGATGGGCTTCTATGTATGATTGCCCCTAGGTCGATGGAATAAGACTCGGGCCTAGTACGGGATGGGCTCCAAGATGCCTTAGGTCGATGGAGTAAGACTCGGGCCTAGGATGGGCTTCTACGCTATGACGATTGCCCCTAGGTCGATGGAATAAGACTCGGGCCTAGAAATCTATTAGGTTCGAAACTTACTACCTCGGGCCTATTTAGGGATGCGCGCTATAATAATGAAGAAGTGGTACAATGTCGGGCCCAAATATGTTGAGATTTATATTTACGTACCTAAAAATATATGTTTTCAAAAGCATCCTGCATATGTTTACCTGCTGATTGTTATGTTTACATGCTTCTGTTATATATGTCACATGTTATGTTTGATGATATGATATGATGTTTATATTTACATGTTATGTTTGATGATATGCTATGATGTTTATGTTACTAAGTTACATATGATGCATGTTATGTTGATTAAGCATATATTCATGTTATGCTGCTAAGTTATAGATGATACATGTTATATTTACTTACGATTACTTATGCTACATGTCAAGTTGATGACGCCATGTATGTTACATATTATATTGCTTATATGTTATGAATGCTACATGCCATGATTAATGATGATGTATGGTTTTTGTGAGTAGGACAGGATCTTACTAAGCCTATGTGCTTATAGTTTGTCTTTCCCTCGTACTGCAGATAAGGGTAAGGGATGGATAAACTAAAGGGAGCAGCAGGAGGGGCCAATGTGTGTGGTAGTGGCATGGTGGAGAAGATCCGTTAGGTCTATATATACATGTTTACCTATGATGACGATGTCTATGGATGTCCTTACTTATGTCTCCTTATGATGATGATATTATGAACCTACTAAGCACTAAGTAGCTATATATATATGATGCATGCTCTATGTTGATAAGAAGAAGTAAGAAGAAGTATCTATACATGTTATGAAGCATACTCTATGTTAAAAAGAAGAACTATGTATATATATATATATATATATATATATATATATATATATGTATATGTCAATGCATGTTTATGGTTTAAAAGAAAAAAAAATATAGGTCTAAAGTCTTCCGCTGTAAGAATTAAGAAGTATGTATAAAGTCTTCCGCTGTATGTAATGTATGTATGTACGGTCGCGTCACGTGCCGCCCCTCCGGATTCTGGGTCCGAAAAGGGCGGGCGTGACAGATACTGTTGGGAGCCCTCTGTCACTAAGGTCCCTCAACCATTCTAGAGTTAATCTCTCCTACTTTGGGCCTTTTGCCAAGATAGGTTATTGGGGTATGAAGATGTCCTAATAATCTCTATGAAGATGCGGATCGTATTTCATATCCTACTCTATCATATTCTATATTCTATGATTACGAGAGGGAGGATGACCGCAAGGTTCATCCTTGATTCTCCTAGATTTTTGATATGAAGGCTCTCACCCTTGTATCACCTATGTTCAACATAAATAGAATCAAGACATAATTCTCATCGATCTAAACAACACAAAATTGCAAATAGAATCAAATGAGATTAATAACTATTTGAACTAGCATGTCCACATACACAAGTTACTCCCTAATTCTAGAGTCGAAGTATTTAATCCATAGATAAATAAGGATAAACACAAGACATCTTAACAAAAGTCATTCCAATGCAAGTAGAACAAGAAAATAAAGAAAGTACTTTCTGTCCTATCCAATTTGCATGTCTTGGTTGTTCTCCACGTTGTCGGAGTGTCGAGATGGACCTTCTAGCCACTTCCTTCCTCCCCGTTGCGAGTCTCCGATTCTTTTTAGGGCACCTTCTTGCCGTCCTAGCTACCGGGCCTCCTCCCTAGGGTTTGGGCGTGCCTTCCTATTTATAAAGGAGAAGCCGACTTTCATTGAAATCCCGTGAAACCCTAATTTGTGCCAACTCGGGCTAACGCCACATGACCGTGTGGCACGCTAGAAATCTTGCCTCGGATCTGGCACGACTGTGTGAAATTCACATGGAACAGCCATGTCTTCCTCTGAATTGTCATGTGAATGCTGTCTTTTGGTCCGGAGCATGCCCGTGTTTCGGAGGAACACGACAGGGCATGCTTTTCTTCCTTTGGCTCCAAATATGTATCATTTTGCCTCCCAAAATGTTGTCCTACATATAAAAATAGTAAGAGCAAATCTCCGAACTAGAAAATAGGAAATACATACAAAACAAGGTAGAATATGCATGAAACAAGTATAAAATGTAATGAGATGTGTGCGAAAACTACTCCTAAAACTCTATATGTTTTGCTCACATTAATTCCCCCAGACTTAGATCTTTGCTTGTCCTCAAGAAAACCTCAGTGCCATGAAATTAAAAAAAAAACATTGTTCCCATACCTAGCATGTTAACTAAATTATCAAGTGGTATTTTCAATCAAAGCAAATAGATATGTTCTACAAGTTTACTAAGTTAGCTTTTTGTGCATGTGCTAAGAGAATTTTCCTAAGGTATACTCGTTCCACAGTGAGTTAAGTCGTCATCCTATAGCTTTCCTAAGGTCTCTGGCTTTTAGGCACTTACCTGCCCTAAGCGAGGATCGTTCCCTAGAATTAGCATAAAGTCTCAAAGACGTATTCGATATTGAGAGAAATTGGTAGGTATTTTCCCAGTAACCTAACTCGGTCTCAATGGGGAACCTAACCATTTCCACCCACGACAACTGTTTTTAACTCACTTTTTTTTTCTATTTTTTTATTTTTCAAGGAACTTTGTTCCTCTCTAGCTCACTGGTATTTTGATTTTTCCAAATGGGCTTATACAATCCGAGCATCTCCAGTAACTAAAATGCTAAATCTAGAGTCACCTGTGGAATCCAAAGCACTAGACTACTAGGATGAATCATAACTATGTATGTAATAGATTCTCTCTTTTAGAATATTCGTCAAGTGCAAGTGAAAGGTGAAAGCTAACAAGTGCAAATCTAGAACATCCATCAAAGCAACTAAAAATAAAATACCACAAGATAAATGAAGTTAATTTATCTATGGCGTAGAAGCAAATTGTGAAAACTTTTGAAAATACTACTGTGGCAGCTTAAAAATGACAAACAACTAGGTGCTGAAAGGAAACTAAATACTGTATGCATGGACAAATAAATGCAAATAATCTAAAACTAAACCTAAATGTCAATAAAGAAACTACTACTAGAAGAAGGGCATATCAAAATTCGAGGTCCCCCCCAGACTTAAATGAGACTATATCTCTAGTATGACAGCCAAGGTGGGAAATCTGGCAGTTGAACTGGGAAATCCGACAGTCTTAGCATGTCAGGCTTCTAGGAGAATCTAGTGCTCAGTGCTGATGCCACATGTACATGTGGTCGATCTGGAAACTGGTGGATGCAGCAGCGACTCTGTGCTCCTCCTTCCTGGACCACTGTGCCTGTGTAGCACGCATGTGTTGCCGAACCTCCTGGCGATAGGCATCCTCCTCCTGAAAATAAGCACGGGCCTCGCAGAAGAACTCCTCGGCCCTTTGAAAATGCTCCCGTAGATCTTGGAGCTCTACCTGTGTATAGGTCCTGTGCTCCTCCCATCACTGCCCCTGTGTCTATTGCTCGATATAAATATCGTCGAGGCACGATCGAAACTCGGAGAAGTCATAAGTCGACGTACCTGCATCTTGCTCAAAAGTGGAAAAAGAAATAGGTGTAGGTGTAGGCTCGCGGCGTTGACTAGGGGTGCTCCTATACATGGGTGGATCTATAGGTGAGTGATGGGTAGGAGGTGAGAGGGGTGCATGAGTGGAAGGCCCGACGTGTGGTGGGGACTCCACTATGAGATCCAACTGCAAGTTGGCACGGTTGGTGATGGTGGTACGATCGGTGTCGGGGAGCCTAAGGGTCCCAAGTTCTTCCTCACAAAACAAAAATAGTGCCCCTCTCTCACTATCATTTTCATAGCCATGCACACCCCGAAATCGATGCTAGGGCTCCCTTATACTCTATCCAAGGCGGTGCAATCGAACTCCATCCTATTCCAAATGTGGGTGATTAATCCCCTTAAAATAATCTCTCCCTTGACCGCCTTACCCATCTTCACCAAGTGCCTAATGAAATGGGACCCTACATCAATGGCCCTTCTCTCTTGTAGCATGCCACATAGGCAAAGAAGCTCACTCATCCTCACTACTCCATCGCTCTCCCCTCTCCCAAAAATAGTACTTGCCATAGCTTGGTGAATATACCGAAAAATGGGGTTTTGGAGGCGTGAGACTTTTGCCCTAGAAGGGTTATATGCACTCTCCCCTGTCAAATCAAACCAAAAGGTTTGTGCATTAAACTCAATGGAGTCCTTCTCTCTCCCCCACTAGGCAGTCTAAAACATGAGTTCCATTGGTGCAAGATCCACTCATGTTCAATGTTAAATAGCCTAAAAGTGACCTTTCCCTCTTCACTATCTCTCCCCGTCAAGATCTCCACCTCCATTGAACTTAAGAATTCCAAAACTATCCTAGGGTAGGTTAGGCATCTCACCCCCATAATCTCTCCCAACCCATTTTTGTAAAAAAGGCCTTGTACATCCCCAAGAAACCCTAAGGTTTCTAAAAGATTTGCATCCAAATATCTAGTAGCAGTGATTTTTTGATTGAAAAGCATGTTAAATCTATCCCTATGTTCATCATTACGAAATATGATGCTTGGGGGAGCATTACCATCCTCCGGAGTTTATGGGGTGTGTTAGTGCAATCAACCCTTGATATGATTTTGATGTGTGTGGCAAAGAGTTTAAGTTAGGATGTTTGAATTTGATATGTGCGTCGGAGTCTTGCAGGACTTAGTAATTCGCATATGAAGCCTTGGCGAGTTTCACCTCTCATGACTCGGTCCTTGAGTCGGTGAAGGATGGCTTTGCGGAAGCCGTGCGCTTGGAGCATCCGAGGGACCGCCGGACGAGGAGCTTCGAGTGAAGCCGGAGGAAGTAGACTTTAGGGCGAGACGCGAAGGATGGCGCTGCAGAGCCGTGCACTTGGCGCATCCGAGGGATGTGGCCGGACGAAGATAACTTCAAAGGCGAGGGACTCCGAGGGATGAGAGTGAGCGAATGTAACCCGGGAAGGGGTAGTGCTCTTAGGTGAAACTTGGCCAATTGGCTAAGTGTCGGATGGAATTTTTCGACATCAGTCGACTGCCATGTTATGGTAGTCGAATACTCTAAGTTGACTGTGACTCGACTAGTGTTCAAGTCCGATTCAAGTGCCAACAGTCGACTACCATGGAATGACAGTCGACTGCGAGACCACCAGTCGACTGATGAAGGCATCAGTCGACTGATCACAAGGGTTTCGGGCACAGAAGCGAGTCAAGATCGCGAGCACTCGACTGATAGGTCTATCAGTCGACTGATGGTAAGATCAGTCAACTGATGATGGTGTCGTTGGATGGAATCCAACATGGAAAGAATCCGTTATTGGGCAACGGCTACAGGACCAGTCGACTGATAGGGACATCAGTCGACTGCTCCGGTATCAACGGGAAGAAACCCTCTTCCTCTATAAAGAGGAAGGGTGTGGGGCTTTGGGAGCCTAATGTTCATGCTCTAAACTCTCCCAAAGTGCCCTAAAGTTTTTCCATCCTCTTACTTGGTTTTATTTACATCATATTTGTAAGAGGAGTGAATTTATGTAAAGAGGTTACCTCCACCTAGCTTGGTGCAAAGGAGAGAATAGTGGAAGCTTGCAGAGTGATTCACCGTGGACAAATCAGACTGTGGATTAGCGGCGTAGCCGTGAGCCACGTTATATCCTTTGTTAGCGTTTGTATTCTTGTTATTGCTTTGTCTTTATTGTTTATACTTTCCTCTTGCGCTAATGAATTTGTAGACGAGCAATCGATGAGAAAATTCCACCGTTTACATATTAGGCTATTCACCCCCCTCTAGCCGGCCAACATATCGACCCTACGAGTGGTATCAGAGCCAAGTCGCTTGTCGAGGACTAACCGCCGCAACAAGCACTTCATCAAGAGATGGCCGGCTCGAACATTCATCCGTCGAAGTTCGAAGGGGAATTTGCTTGGTGGAAGAAGCGAATGGAGGTATTTTTCGAAACCGATTTCGAAATTCTATTAATTATGGAAAACGGTTTCAAAATGCCTAGGGATGAAGAAGGGGAGCCATTGGAAAAATCAAGGTGGAGCAAGAGGCAAAGGGAAGAGTACTTGGCAAACTCAAAAGCCAAACATCACCTTGACAATGTACTCCCCCAACAAGAAGTCAACCGGATAGGAGAGTGTGCTAGCGCCAAGGAGATGCGGGAGAAGCTCATAGAAATTCATGAAGGCACATTCGAGGCTAAGTTAGCAAGGAGAGATATCCTTCGCTCCCAACTATCCAATATCAAACTCGAAAAGGGAGAGAAGGTAAAATCCCTACACTCTAGGTTTAAGAAAATTCTAACTGGTTTGACAAGTGTAGGGGAAAAGCTTTCCAACCGGGACATGCTCATGAAGGCAATAGATGCCTTTCCTCGGTCCTCAAGATGGAGCTCAATGGTGGACTCCTTCTACATGTCAAAGAATTTAGAAGTGAGCACCTTAGAGGAGTTCTTCTCAACCATAGAGCTCCACGAAACAAGGCTCGAAGGAGTAGTAGAAGAGCCAAGACTTCAATCTTCAAGAGGAGTAGCCTTGATGGCAAACAAGAGGAAGAAGAAGATGGAGACTCCCTCCTCCTCCGATGAAGCATCCTCCTCCTCCTCCATGGATAGCACGGAAGAAGCATACATGGTAAGGAAGGTAAGGCGTGCTTTGAAAAATTTTAAATTTAATAAATCTAATGATAGGAGAAGAAGACCAAGGGGGAAGGTTATTTGCTACAATTGTCAAGGAGAGGGACACATAAGGGATAATTGTCCCCTCTTGAACAAGAGAAAAGAGGAGAAGAGAAAGAAAGAAGAAAAGAAGAAGAAGAAGGGGAGCAAAAAGGAAGAAGAGAAGAAGGCCAAAGAAAAGGGAAAGGTCAAAGCACTAAAGGCAAAGACATGAGATGATCCTTCTTCCTCATCCTCATCCAAAGAAGAAGAACATGTCTACTCAAATCTTGCTTTGATGGCGTTTGATGACCTAGACACCTCCTCCTCCGAAAATGAAAAAGCAAGCTCAAGCGAGGAGAGCTCAAGTGAAGGGGGAGCTTCTTCTACATCCTCATCATCGGAAGAGGATTTGGTAAGTGAGGTAACAAATCTTTCCCCCAAGAAAATTATGTCAATTATTTCTAGCCTCACTAAGGACTTATTTAGGGCTAAGAAAAAGAACAAATGCATGCTAGATCAAATTAAGGACTTAGAAGAAAAATTAGAAAAAGCATGCTTAAAAGTAAATGATAATATTTTTTCTAGTCTTGATGATGCATGCTCACATGATCTTTATATGCCATTTGATGTAAATGATGCATGCATAGAAGAAAATAGGGTCATAAGGGAAAAAGTAGATCACTTGACCAAGGCCCTAGAAAAATTCACCATAGGCTCCAACACTCTTAATATGATCATAGGGAGCCAAAGGGCAAGCTTCAACAAGAAAGGCCTAGGATTTAAGGAAAATAGAAATGAAAAGGCCTATAGATGTTTGATTGCTAGGGGTCAAGATAAAAAGAAAACAATTGCTAGAAAATGGATCCCTAAGGAATTTTTAGTGAACCCCATAGGAAAGAATTTGTATTGGGTTCCTAAATCCATCCTAAAGGGTTAGGAAAACCCTAGGATAGTCAACCATATGGAATTTATCTATATCATATTTTGGTTGACTTAGAATGGCGGGACAATATTTTTGAAATAGTGTTGGGTGATGATAATGTGCCCATAAATTGATAATAATGCTTAAATCATGATGATTGATATAATTGATATATATGTTTGCAATCATGATTTATGATCTTGATATTTGATAGATAATCATGGGCAATAGGGTTTAGACCATGCTTTAAGTGATATTTGACTCATTATCATAATTCTTACCTAATGCATGATTATTAATTGATGAATACATGTGTTTCATGATTATAATGTGAAATAAATTCATATATGTCTTTATGATCATGTGGGATGTTAGGATGATACTTAACCTTGATAGAATTGCATGAAAATAATGGTTAAGTATATACAAATACCTTTAGGATACATCTCACACTCACCATAGGCTACCTTGATTGAAAACTTAGCATGAGTGAGATGTTAGGATGATACAAATGTCCACTAATGCCTATGACATTTAGATGCTCATGTAAAGTGTCAAAATAGCAATAATAGACCAATCATGGGGAAGACTTATGTTTAATTGATAGACATATTGCACAAAGATCATGGTTGGATATTTCATATGTTTTCAAAATAATTTCTTACTTTAAAATCTGTGTGTTCATGTTTTGAAATAATCCAAAACAAAACAAGGTGTTAAATTTGATACTAACTTGATCAAAAACCTAGTTACTTTTGAAACTTTTGGATTTTTGACAAATACTTGAAAATATAATGATTTTTCATGGAAAACTATTTTTCATTGATAAATATACTTACAAGAAATATGTTCCCCAAATTTCATGATTTTTCGAATTTTATAGATTTTCTAATGCATTTCTGAAATCCACCCTGAAAATCTGAAAAACCCGAAATCAAAGTGCCAGTCGACTGATAGTCTGATAACATGCCCAATAACCTTTTGTATCCGATTTTATGGCATGTTTTGGTTTTTGTTTCCCTCTAAACTTGATACCATGCTTAGATAAACTTTGTTTAATATTTTTGATGGTGTTTAAGTAAGGGGGGATTATATTTAGGGGGAGTTTCATGTATTAAGGGGGAGAGTTTCTAATCATGTTATTTACATGCTTTCTTACCTTAATATTTTTATCAAATGTTTTACCTAACTTAAACGGATTGCCACACATCAAAAAGGGGGAGATTGTTAGTGCAATCAACCCTTGATATGGTTTTGATGTGTGTGGCAAAGGGTTTAAGTTAGGATGTTTGGATTTGATATGTGCGTTGGAGTCTTGCAGGACTTAGTAATTCGCACATGAAGCCTTGGCGAGTTTCACCTCTCATGACTCAGTCCTTGAGTCGGTGAAGGATGACTTTGCGGAAGCCGTGCACTTGGAGCATCAGAGGGACCGCCGGACGAGGAGCTTGGAGTGAAGCCGAAGGAAGTAGACTTTAGGGTGAGACGCGAAGGATGGCGCTGCAGAGCCGTGTGCTTGGCGCATCCGAGGGACGTGGCCGGACGAAGATAACTTCAAAGGCAAGGGACTCCGAGGGATGAGAGTGAGCAAATGTAACCCGGGAAGGGGTAGTGCTCTTAGGTGAAACTTGGCCAATTGGCTAAGTGTCGGATGGGATTTTCCGACATCAGTCGAATGCCATGTTATGGTAGTCGACTACTCTAAGTCGATTGTGACTCAACTAGTGTTCGAGTCCGGTTCAAGTGCCAACAATCGACTGCCATAGAATGGCAGTTGACTGCGAGACCACCAGTCGACTGATGAAGGCATCAGTCGACTGGTCACAAGGGTTTCGGGCACAGAAGCGAGTCGAGCTCGCGAGCACTTGACTTATAGGTCAATCAGTCGACTGATGGTAAGATCAGTCGACTGATGATAGTGTCGTTGGATGGAATCCAACATGGAAAGCAGCTGTTATTGGGCAACGACTACAGGACTAGTCAACTGATAGGGACATCAGTCGACTGCTCCTGTGTCAATGGGAAGAAACCCTCTTCCTCTATAAAGAGGAAGGGTGTGGGGCTTTGGGAGCCTAATGTTCATGCTCTAAACTCTCCCAAAGTGCCCTAAAGTTTTTCCATCCTCTTACTTGGTTTTATTTACATGATATTTGTAAGAGGAGTGAATTTTTGTAAAGAGGTTACCTCCACCTAGCTTGGTGCAAAGGAGAGAATAGTGGAAGCTTGCGGAGTGATTCACTGTGGACGAATCGGACCGTGGATTAGCGGCGTAGCTGTGAACCACGTTACATCCTTTGTTAGCATTTGTATTCTTGTTATTGCTTTGTCTTTATTGTTTATACTTTCCTCTTGTACTAACGAATTTGTAGACGAGCAATCGACGAGAAAATTCCACCGTCTACGTATTAGGCTATTCACCCCCCTCTAGCTGGCCAACATATCGACCCTACATGATTACCCACATTTGTTATAGGATGGGGTACGATTATACCGCATTGGATAGAGTAGAATGAAGCCCTAGTATTGACCTAGGGGTGTGCATGACTATGAAAATGATAGTGAGAGAGGGGCACTATTTTTGCTTTGTAAGGAAGAACTTGCCACCCCTTAGGCTCCCCAACACTGATCATATCACCATCACCAACAACGCCAACTGGCGGTTGGACCAGGTAGTGGAGTCCCCACCACATGCGTGGCCTTCCATTGAGGCACCCCTCTCACCCCCTACCCATCACTCTCCCCCGAGTCCACAGATGTATAGGAGGCCGCCTAGTCCACGTCGAGAGCCTACACTTGCACCTCCTTCTTTTTCTACTTTTAAGCAAGATGTAGGTACGTCTGCCTACGACTTTTCTGAGTTCCAATCGTGCCTCGACGACATATATGTCAAGCATCAAACACAGAGGCAGTGATGGGAGGAGCAGAGCACTTACACGCAAGTAGAGTTTCAGGGCCCGCGAGAGTACTTCCAATGGGTCGAGGAGTTCTACTGCGAGGCCCGTGTCTATTTTCAGGAGGAGGTTTCCCATCTCCAGGAGGAGGCTGGATACCGCCAGGAGGTTCGGCAGCACATGCGTGCCATACAGGCACAGTGGGCCAGGGAGGAGGAGAACAGAGCAGTCACTACATCCACCAGTTCCCAGATCTACCACATGTACATGTGGCATCAGCAGCTGAGCACTAGATTTTCCCAGGAACCTGACATGCCGAGACTACAAGACTTCCCACCTCGGCCGCCATATTATAGGTACTTTTTTGCTTATGTTTTGGGGGCCCAAATTTTGATATATCTTTCTTTGAGCAGTAGTTTTTTTCTTGACATTTAAGTCTAGTTGTAGGTTGCATTCATTTGTCCGTGCATAGAGTATTTAGTTTCCTTTCAGCACTTAGTTTTTTCCATTTTTAAGCTGCCTCAGTAATGTTTTTAAAAGTTCTTCATGAATTGCTTCCATTCTATAAATAGCTTAACTTCATTTATCTTTTAGTATTTTATTTTAGTTGCTTTAATGAATGTTCTAGACTTATACTTGTTAGCTTTTGTCTTTCTCTTACACTGACGAATATTCTAAAAGGAAAAATCTACGACATACATAGTTATGATTCACCCCAGTAGTCTAGTACTTTGGAATCCATAGGTGACTCTAGATTTAACATTTTAGTTACTGGAGATGCTCGGATTGTGCAAGCCCATTTGGAAAAATTAAAATACCAGTGAGTTAGGGAGGAACAAAGTTCCTTGGAAGAAAAAAAAAAGATAGGAAATAGAAAAGAAAAAAAAAAGAGAGAGTTAAAAATAGTTGTCGTGGGTGCAAATGACTAGGTGCCCCTTTGAGACCGAGTTAGGTTACTGGGGGAAACACCTACTAATATCTCTCAATACCGAGCACACCTTTGAGACTTTGTGCTAGATCTAGGGAATGACCCTCACTTTGGGCAAGTAAGTGTCTAAAAGTCGAAGACCTTAGGAAAGCTAAAGGATGACAACTTAACTCACTGTGAATCGAATATCCCTTAGGAAAATTCGCTTAGCACATGCACGAAAAGCTAACTTAGTGAACTTTTAGAACACATCTATTTTGCTTTGATTGAAAATATCACTTGATAAATCCAGTTAACATACTAAGTATGGAACAATACATTTTTAAAATTTCATGGCACTGAGGTTTGCTTGAGGACATGCAAAGATCTAAGTCTGGGGGAATTGATGTGAGCAAAACATATAGGATTTTAGGAGTAGTTTTTGCACACATCTCGTTACATTCTATCCTTGTTTCATGCATATTCTACTTTGTTTTGCATGCATTTCCTATTTTTCTGGTTCGGAGATATGCTCTTGTTGATTTTGTGTGTAGGACGATATTTTATAAGTGAAACGACACATTTTTGGAGCAAAAGGAAGGTATTCACCGGGTGGAACAGAGGCAGACACCGCCGGCCGTGTGAATTCCACATGGTCATGTCTAAACCATGAAGCCAGCCATCCCAGCGCCCCACACGGTCAGTCGTGTGGATTCCACATGGTCGTGTGGTTCTGGGTAGTTTCGATGTGACTAGGGATTTTGTGAGACTTATGAAGAGCCGGCTTCTCGTCTATAAAAAGGAGGGCAAGCCCAAACCCTAGGAAGGAGGCCCGATGACTAGAATGGCATGATGATACCCTGAAAAGAATCGGAGACTCGCAAAGGGGAGGAAGGAAGCGACTCCAGGACCAAAATATGTGCTCCAACGCTAAATAGAATGACCAAGAGTACTGTGATTTAATTCTTAAGCATCTTTACATTGTAATGATTCACTCTATGATGTCTTGTGTCTGTTCTCTTTCATCTATGGAGTAGATAATTCGATTCTAGGATTAGGGAGTAGCTTGTGTACGTTGGAAATGCTAGTTCGAATATATTTTCTGTTCTTGAATTTATATTTGCAATGGGTGTTATTTGGATCGATGAAAATTATGTTTTGATTCTATAGCTAGTGCACATAGCCAATACAAAGGGTGACAACCTTTGTATTAATAACCCAGGAGAACCAAGGAGGAACCTTGCGGTCGTCCTCCCTTCGATAACTATAGATAGTAGAATATGATAGAGTAGGAAATAAAATACATTCCGACTCTTCATAGGGATTATTAGGACATCCTCGTACCCAATAGCCTATCTTAGCAAAAGGGCCAAAGTAGGAGAAATTGACCTAGAAGGGTTGAGGGACCTTAGTGACAGAGGGCTCCCAACGGTATCAACCCCCTGAGCTATGATGATTCGAAAGGTAAACTTGGTTAGTGATGCACGTGAACGCGACCTCAAATCTCACGACGGAGACTGTCGAGGACTCAAAGCATGCGCTCGTGCTCAACGCCCGCAAGTGCACGGGTGTCATCAAGTAATAAAGATTTATCGATCCCACAAGGACTGAGATTCGAGTACCGATCTATTCGGTGGATGTTATTGTTTGGAAATCGATTCTAATGGTTGTGGTTCAGAGGGTTGTCAGCGGTCCTAACTCTAGTACGGTGTCACACGAAGGAAGAGAAGGGATGCTACAAGTCTTTGGATGGATTTTAGGATTTCAATTTTGCTTGTGTGTCGCAGAACACATTGTCAATTGAGTTTTGTCTAGGTTTTTAGCTACGGTTTTGTGGAAAGGACATCATACACTCCCCCAATGAGCATTCGCATCTATCGAAAGCTACCTCTGTCATACTAGGTCAACCCTTGGCTTTAGGATGGGATAGTCTATATGAGGATACCGAATCGATCCCTGCGACGATTTGAAAATAGGGTGTGTTTCCTACTCTATCACATCCTTCTACCCATAATTACCGGTGATGAGAACAACCCCTAGGTTCCTCTTTAAATTCCCCTAAATATTTGATATGAGAGCTGTCACCCCTTGTATCGGCTAAGCACAGTGACTAGAAAACCAAAATAATAGCTATAGATCTAAACCAAACACCAATTGCAAATATAGATTCAAGGACAAAAAGATATTTGAACCAACATGTTCTAACTCAACACAAACTACTCTCTAGTCCTAGAATCAGAGAATCTACTCCATGAATGCGAGAAAAGAATCACAAGGCATTGTCGAATTCATATATACAAGATAAAGTATGGAAAGAATATAGATTACAATGCGTTGAGGCTCTTCTCTCTGGTGTTGAGGTGCAGAACTTGGATCTCGAGTGGCTTCCTTCCTCCCTGTTGCGAGTTTCTGAAGCTTTTTAGAGCTTTGGAGTGTTGTCTCGGTCATCGTGCCTCCCACCTAGGGGTTGGGCGTGGCATTTTTAATATAGACATGAGGTCGACTCTTCATGAAATATGAAAAAAGACCTAATCGCGCCAAAACGCTGGACCGCCACATGGCCAGGCCATGTGTGACCCTGTGGTGGCCAATCTTGAGCTTTAGACACGGTCATGTGAAGCCACACGCCCTGGCCGTGTGCCATACTGCATCCAGCTGCCAAATGCTCTTTTTCACTCCGAAAGTGCACTGTTTTCCCCATGACATGCTATCCTGCACACAAAAGTACAAAGAGCAGATCTCTGAACCAGAAAATAGGAAATAAATGTGAAATAAAGTAAAATATGCATGAAACAAACATAAAATGAAATGAGATGTGAGCGAAAACTACTCCTAAAACCCTATATGTTTTGCTTACATCAATTCCCCCAGATTTATATCTTTGCTTGTCCTCAAGCAAGCCTCAGTGCCATGAAATTTTAAAAAGGTATCGTTCCATACTTAGCATGTTAACTAGATTTATCAAGTGGTATTTTCAATCAAAACAAAATAGATGTGTTCTAAATATTCACTAAGTTAGCTACTCATGCATGTGCCAAGCGAATCTTCTTAGGGGATACTCGTTCCATGGTAAGTTAAGTCATCATCCTATAACTTTCATAAGGTCTCCGGCTCTTAGGCACTTACCTGCCCAAAGCGAGGGTCGTTCCCTAGATCTAGCACAAAGTCTCAAAGGCGTGCTCGGTATTGAGAGAAATTGATAGGTATTTCCCCAGTAACCTAGCTCGGTTTCAAAGGAGCACCTAACCATTTCCACCCATGACAACTGTTTTTATCCCTCATAATTTTTTTTTTCAATTTTCATTTTTTTTTCTTACTTTCTTTTTGTCTTTTCTTATTCCATTTTCTTTCTTTTTTTCTCTTTCTCTTGGGATTTTGATTTTTTTGAATGGGCTTCCACAATCCGAGCATCTCCAATAACTAAAATGCTAAATCTAGAGTCACCTATAGGTTCCAAAGTACTAGACTACTGAGATGAATCATAATTAGGTATGTACTAGATTTTCCCTTTCAAAATGTTCGTCATGTGTAGGTGTAAAAATAAAAGCTAACTAGTGTAAGTCTAGAATATTCATTAGAGCAGATAAAATAAAATACCACAAGGTAAATGAAGTTAAGCTACCCATAGAAACAACTCATGAACAAACTTTAGAAATACTACTAAGGCAGCTCTATAGATAACAAAAATTAAGTGTTGAAAGCTACTAAACAACTTATGCATGAACAAATGAATGCTAACAATAATGCAAATATCAGGAAAGAAACTACTGCTAGAAACAAAATAAATCAAAACTTGGGGTCCCCCTCAGACCTAAGCGAAGCATACCTCTAGTATGGTGGACGAGGTGGAAAGTCCGGTAGCCTCGGCATCTCAGGATCCTGGGAGAATCTGGTGTTGAGCTGCTGATGCCACATGTACATGTGGTCGATCTGAGAGCTGGTGGATACAACAACTGCTCGGTGCTCCTCCTCCCTAGCCCATTGTGCCTGCTGGGCACGCATGTGCTGCCACATCTCCTGACGGTGGGTGACCTCATCCTGGCGATGGGCAACCTCCTCCTGAAAGTAGATACGGGCCTCGTCGTAGAACTCCTCAGCCCGCTGGAAGTGCTCCGAGAAGCCCTGAAACTCTGCCTGCGTGTAGGCGCTCTGCTCCTCCCATTGCTGCCTCTGCATCTACTGCTCGATATATATGTCGTCGAGGCGCAATTGGAACTCTGAAAAATCATAGGCATATGTACCTGCATCCTTCTCAAAAGTAGAAAAAGGTGGCAGTGCAGGTGCAGATTCATGTCGACGTGGACTAGGTGGGCTCAAAATGATCTTTGCTTCTTCCTAGCAGGTTTTCCTTAATCCTAAGCTATTTGCAAAGAACATAAGCAACAATAAATCAAAGTCTAAATTATACACATGAATGCAAAAAGATTAAAAACATGTAAAATTAAACTTGGGTTGCCTCCCAAGAAACACTTTGTTTTAGGTCTTTTAGCTCGACCACACTCCATTATTTCAAATTGGCTCCGGAGGTTTTGTGAACCTCCATTCATCCGTCTCGGTGCTGATATCCGGTGGGCTTGCCTTTACCCTACTAAAAGTGTATCCGTTTAAGAAGGGAACTCTACACTCTGACAGATTGAAGAGGATGATCTTCCCGTCTACCTCCAAGGAGATCTTGTGCGCCTTTACAACTATCCATGCTCTCGCAGTCACCAGAAAGGGTCTTCCCAAGATGATGGGATTCTGGGAATTTGGTCCTGTGTCAAGTATAAAAAATCTGTATGTATAACGAAGTTCTCAATGACCACAAACACATGTGTTAGCATATATGCCGACGGATTCCTTGACTAAGTCGTTCCCCATATGAATACCAAGGTTCGCTGGTTGGATCCCATTCAGTCCCATCTTCAGATAGAGTGCGTAGGGCATCACGCTGATTGATGACCCTAAATCGCACAGGGCTTCAAAGAAGCTCTCCCCATAAATCGAGCAGGGTATAACAAATTCACTAGGGTCCTCAAGCTATGATGGAATCTTATCTTCAATTTTAGCTTGGTCGGGTAGGGTGGAAATCATGGCTGCACACCCCTTAGCAAATCTGTTTCTCTATGCTATTCTCTCGCTACACACTCCCTCTTCCTTGACTTAACTCGACTCAGGTAATGATGGAGAACTATCCATATGTTGCGACACAGTTTGGGTTATCTGGGCCACTTGTGTTTCCAACATCCTCGTGTGACTTGCAAGACCGTCAACAGTGGCCTTCAAATCCTTAAGTGACACTTCTGTCTTCTGATGTTGGCGTCGGAATTCTTCATTGGCATTTGTTTGGGTAACAATGAAGTCTTCCATCATCAATTCTAGCCTAGACTTCTGTGGTTGTTGTTGCTCATTGCCCTATTGTTGCCCATACCCTCCTAATGGTTGGAAGTTCCCCGAGTTATTCCGATAGGAAAAATTTGGGTGATTCCTCCATTCGGGATTGTAAGTACCGAAGTATGGATTGTTGGACCTTTGATTATAATCCCCAACCACATCGACATGCTCAAGTTGCTCTTCTAAGCCACCCTGCCCTCCAAAGTAGTCCTCCCGATACTCTGCTGCTCCTTCTCCAAAGTCATTGGTCGCACATGCAGATACAGGATTTAAAGAGATGAACCATCTGCTAACCGCATCCATACTTGCTGCTAGGTGGTCCACAGAGTTGATAGCATATCGTTCCATTGCAGGAGCTAGGTGACTACGTTTAGAAGCCCATTGATGGTGGTTCTGGGCCACCTCTTCTATCAGCTCCTCCGCTTCCTCGATAGTCTTGTTCATTAGCACTCCTCCTCCAGCAGAATTGAGGGACATCTTTGTGGCGTACGTGATCCCATTATAGAAGATGTGGATCACCAGCCACCTTTCCAGTCCATGGTAGGGGCATTGGTAGAGTTGCCTCTTGTAGTGATCCCAGGCTTCAAATAGAGAGTCCCCTTCCTTCTGACGGAAGCTCATGATTAGATGGCACATGTGAGCAATCTTGCTTGGTGGGAAGTACTTGTTCAAAAATTACTGCTCACACTGCTCCCATGTAGTAATGCTTCCTGATTGTAGGGAGTGAAGCCATGCCTTAGCCTTATCCCGCAATGAGAAAGGGATTAGGCTCAGGCGGATCACGTTGGCAGGGACTTCATTGATCTTCATTGTCGAGTAGATTTCCAAAAATGTCTACAGGTGCCAGTTCAGATCTTCAGTCGTAGCTCCCCCAAATTTACTATGCTGGACCATGTGTATATGTGTCAGTTTCAGCTCAAATTTATTTGCTGAAATGGATGGTCCAACTATACTCGGCCTAAATCCTCTAGCACTAGGGGCTGCATACTTCCGCAAAGGTCGGCTACCTATGTTTACTATGGATGCAGCTTGGTCCTCCATCCTCTTCTGTTCAGCTCTCCGGTGATGGTAGGTTCGTTCGATTTCTAGATCGATCGGAATCAAGTATTCTGATCCTAGGCATCTAAGCATACAAAGAACCGAGCCACAAAATTAGGAGTATTGCCTAATGCTCAGAAACAAGAAATAAACTAATCTAGCTAACTAAATCAAATGAAGAAGAGCTAAAAAAAAACATATAACTACTGCTAAAATAAAAACTAATTCTAGATATGGAAAATCTAAAACTGAAGTAAATACAATAAAATAAATAAATAAATAAAAAAAAGTAAAACAAGTAAATAAATCTAACCTAAGTCCGATCCAATTATCCACTTCTTGATTCTATATTGAATCAATCAGTCCCTAGCAACGACGCCAAAAACTTGATTCACATGAACGCGATCTCAAATCTTGCAATAGAGACCGTCGAGGACTCGAAGCGCACACTCATGCTCAACGCCCGCAAGGGCACGGGTGTCGTCAAGTAATAAAGATTTATTGATCCCATAGGGATTGAGATTTGAGTACCGATTTATTCGGTGGATGTTATTGTTCAGAAATCGATTCTATTGGTTGCAATTCAGAGGGTTGTCGACGGTCCTAACTGTAGTACGGTGTCACACGGAGGAAGAAAAGGGATGCTACGAGTCTTTGGATGGATTCTAGGATTTCGGTTTCGTTTGTGTGTCGCAGAACATGTTGCCAATTGGGTTTTGTCTAGGTTTTTAGCTATGGTTTAGTGGAAAGGACATCATACACTCCCCCGATGAGCCTTTGCATCTATCGGAAGCTACCTCTGCCATACCAGGTCAACCCCTGGCTTTAGGACAGGATAGTCGGTACCAGGATGCCGAATCGATCCCTGCGATGAGTCGAAAATGGGCTGAGTTTCCTACTCTATCACATCCTTCTACCCACAATTACCGACGATGAGGACAACCCCTAGGTTCCTCTTTAAATTCCCCTAAATCTTTGATACGAGGGTTGTCACCCCTTGTATCGACTAAGCACAGTGACTAGAAAACCAAAACAATAGCTATAGATCTAAACCAAATACCAATTGCAAATATAGATTCAAGAACGAAAAGATATTTGAACCAACATGTTCTAACTCAACACAAACTACTCCCTAGTCCTAGAATCAGAGAATCTACTCCATGAATGCGAGAAAATAATCACAAAGCATTGTCGAATTCATATATACAAGATAAAGTATGGAAAGAATATAGATTACAATGCGTTGAGGCTCTTCTCTCTGGTGTTGAGGTGCAGAACTTGGATCTCGAGCGGCCTCCTTCTTCCCCGTTGCGAGTTTCGGAAGCATTTTAGGGCTTCAGAGTGTTGTCCCGATCGTCGTGCCTCCCACCTAGGGTTAGGGAGTGACTTTCTTTATATAGACATGAGGTCGGCTCTTCACGAAATCTGGAAAAAGATCTAATCGCGCCAAAATGCTGGGGTGCCACACGACTGTGTGTTTCCACACGGCCATGCCGTGTGTGGCCCTGTGGTGGCAAATCTCGATCTTCGGACATGATCATGTGTAGCCACATGCCTTGGCTATGTGCCCTACTGCATCCAGCTGTCAAATGCTCTTTTTTGTTCCTAAAGTGCGCCGTTCTCGCCATGAAATACTATCCTTCACACAAAAGTACAAAGAGCAGAACTTTGAACCAGAAAACAGGAAATGCATGCAAAACAAAGTAAAATATGCATGAAACAAACATAAAATGAAATGAGATGTGAGCGAAAACTACTCCTAAAATCCCATATGTTTTGCTCATATTAGTTAGGAATAGGTAGTTCCTGGTAGAAGCAAAAGGTCATCGGGCAAATGTATGATGATCCTCCCACAAGATCGTAATTAGAGATTTAGAAAGCATTTAGTTGATGGCATGTTCCACTATGCACAAGTGAAACCAAAGTCCTAGAATCCTCTTAGGGAACTTTGAACCTACCTTCGCTTCCTCCGAGTGACACCGTACTTGAGTTAGGACTGCCGTCAACCTTGCAACCCTCATCTTTAGGACATTCACTCTGAACAACGAGATCCACTATACAAACGGTACTCGAATCTCAGTCTCTGTGGGATCAATAATCTTTTATTACTTGACGATATCCATGCACTTGCGGGCATTGAGCGCGAGCGTGCACTTCGAGTCCTTGACGGTTCCCATCGGAGATTTGAGGTTATGCTCATGTGCATCAATAATCCATCACTATCTCGTTCTTCATAGGACCAATGACAATACTCTATATAGAGCGTGTATTTGATTCCTAATAAAAATAAGAAAATATCATAACATTACAAATATGGAATTTACAAAATGGTTATGTAAAAATATGCATTAAAACATATTGTTCACTCAGTGTTTAACCAGACATAGTTAAACATTATCATAGTAGTTCGGCAACAAGTGGACGAACATGACTGCACATGTTCGACACTAAGATGTCGAACATATTTAGCTATGTTTGGAAATAATCAACCGAACATTAGGGCAAGCATTCAACATTTACATTATGAACATATTTCATTATGTTTGATTTCTAATCATCGAACATTGCTCAAAATGTTCAGCATAGTATGATTGAACACTTCTTCATAGTGAACATATTTTGTATGCTTAAATTTTTAATTCCTTGGGTAATTTCTTGATTTCTTGCATTAATATCTTTATCAATAGAGGTTTTCCTAGGGTAAGTACTAATAGATTCATCAAATTCAATATTAGAAGATTCCTCAACCTTTTGATCCCCTTGTTATATACTCTATACTCCTTAATAGTAGATGAATATCCAATTAGAATTCCTTCATCCGCCTTTGATTCAAATTTTTCTAAATTGTCTTTGGTATTTAAAATATAAACTTTGCAATCAAATATCTTGAAATAATGAATTATAGGAATTGTACCATTCCATAATTCAAAGGGTGTCTTACCTAAAAATCTATGGACTAAAACATGATTTAGGATATGACAAGTGGTGTTAACCACTTTCGTCCACAAGTAGCTAGGTAAAGAATATGCATTAAGTATTGTCCTAGCTGGTCAAGTGTTCAACACTCGAGGAGGCCTAGTTGACTCGAGCAGTCAATTGGGATTATGACCAAGTCGACAACAGCTCAACTGCTGTTGTGGCTTTGGCAATCAACTGCTAGGGTCTAGTAGTCCACAAACCACTAGCAATCGGCTACTAGGGTTGAGTAGTCGAATGGTGATAAGTGGTCAGAGCACAAAATATCTCATAGTCAATTGGGAAGTCGACTATTGGCTGGAAGTCGACTTCTGATAAGGGAAGTCGATTGTTAGGTTATCCGTTGGATGGTAAGCCAACGTGGATGAGTCCGTTGTGAGACAACAGATAGGCGAGCAATCGATTGGTTCCTTTTGTCTTTCGACTACCAAACGTAAAATCAACCCGATGCAAGTTATAAATGGAGCAGTTCATGGATGATTTCGGCAATGATTTTTTGGATGATTTTGAAAGGGAAGTGTTATTGCATTCTAGACTTTCAAGAGCAGTCCAAAGCAACCAAACAAGTGCTCAAGCAAGATTCATTTTGTAAAGTGTTATTTACTTGTATTTCATTCTTATTTTGTGTTTTGATTGTAGTTTATTTTTGTAAGCTTATTGTAAGAGGTTTCTCCACCTACGGCATGTTGCCGAGAAGGAGAAGGCATAGTGAGGGTAGATCACTAGCTCGCCTGTGGAGTAGGAACCTTAGTTTCGAACCACGTAAAATATCATTTTGTGTTTGTATGTGTTTATCTTTGTATTTTGTTGTACTTGTGCTTTTGTATTTCGCTATGCACTAAT
The DNA here is from genome assembly GCA_025175895.1 of Wurfbainia villosa. Classification (NCBI taxonomy): domain Eukaryota; kingdom Viridiplantae; phylum Streptophyta; class Magnoliopsida; order Zingiberales; family Zingiberaceae; genus Wurfbainia; species Wurfbainia villosa. The sequence goes on from CM045990.1 coordinate 123,031,756, forward strand.
CATTTTGTAGACGAACATGAAATTGATGAAAATAACTATTCACCCCCTCTAGCGCACGTCGAATTGGTCCCTACAATTGGTATCAGAGTGAGGATCCTCTTCAAGGATTAACAACCAAAGGAGCACAATGCTAGAGGAAGATGGAGTTACCCAACGACAGATTGGGATATGACATCTACACTCCACCGTCCTATGGATTCGACAGAGTTGAGAGATTTGATCTATGGGTAGCAAGGATCGAGATGTTCTTTCAAATGGAAATTGAAGATTGGATCATCTTGAAGTGTGTTTTTGATTTTCCAAGAGGGTCGAAGGGAGGATTCCTCAAGATGAAGAAATGGACCGAGGAACAACTTCAAAAAATTAAGATAAACATCAAGGCAATAAAATTTCTAATTAATTTAGTCTCTGATGATATCTTGTGTAAATTAGGAGATTATAAGGATGCCAAGGAGCTATGGAGCAAATTAGCAAAATTCCATGAAAAGTCCTTACTGACCCAAGACGATAAGGAGAAAGTTGAGGAAGAATGCTCATCGACTCAGGAGTTTGACAGCTCAGAGGTTGATAGGTGCTCAACTTCGAAGGAAGAGGAGGGCTTAGAAGCCTTCACCTCTAGGATTGAGAGGGAGGATATACCTTCAATACTGAAGCAAGAGCAAGAGGAACCCTCTACCTCTAAGAGAGATGAAGAACAAAGTCAAGGGTCCCCTACAACATCTATAGGTAACTCAAGCATGGTCAATAAAAATAAAGATCATATTATATGCTTTGAGTGTAGGGAGAAGGGTCACTACAAAAGTAAGTGCCCAAGGATAATCAAGAAGAAGGCTAAAGAGGCACTAAGATGAAGGTGAAGGTCAAGGAGGTCAGAGCCCTAACACGCAAGAGCAAAGAGAACATAGTGTGCTTCAAATGCCAATAAAAAGGGCACTACTGCAGCCAATGTCCGAGGGGGAGGCATTCTAGGAAGGACAAGAAAGGAGAGACTTCATATGTAGGAGGAGCTAAGGCAAACCCTAAAGTAACATTTAATAATGCTCTTCCAATTATTAATAGTAAGAAGCATGCTAGGAATTTATCATGTAACAATTTACTTGCAATTGTTCATCATGATAAAAAGCATGCTAGAAATAAATATTTTTATTTAGGTGCAAAATCGTATGAATTTAGGTCTAAGGATAAATCTAGACAAATTACCTCAAGACTTGGCCCACCTAAGGATAACAAAAACCTAGGCAAAAATCCTAAGAATGGTAGGCATATGCCTAGAAAGAAAGGGAATGCCCAAAAGAAAAATGAAACATCAAAAATTTGGAAATTAGTGTTAGAAAATCAAGCTTTAAGATCTAAGCTTGATAAATTAGAAAATACCCTAAAGAAGATAGAAAATATTCTAAATGGGTCTAATGGAGAAAATTTAGGGGTTAGGAGGCAAGAATCTTCTAAGGGCAAGAAAGGTTTGGGTCACAAGCCTATGTCCAAGGTGGATAAGCCCTCTTACCATAGTGTTCCATTTGACTATGGAACTAAATCTAGGTATAGAAAAACCAAGGTCACAAGGGAAGTCATCCGTAGAGTTGACCATGGTAGATGTCTAGTGGCTAAGATTTTAAAGAAACCTAGTAAAGCCACTAAGAAGGTCACAAGGGAAGTCATCCATAGAGTTAACCTAGTTAAGACCTCAATGACCCGACTTCCAAGCCGTGGAGGGTCATTAGGGAGGTAGTTAGAGAAGTTATGCCTAATGATTACCTAGTAAACTCAAGAAGCTCAAATAGGTTTTGGGTTCCTATGAACTTGATTCCTTCATGCTAGATGGGTTAGGGGTCAACATCAAATGGATGGGTAGTTAACCTAACCATGGTAGAATTGACACTTTAGGATATTTTCAAGGTTATGTGATACCTTGGGAATGAGTTTAGAAATTTATCCTAAAAAATTTTAGGATGTGCCAATAGAAATTATGAAGCTTAAAAAAATTATCAAAATTGGCACAAGTAGATTTAGAATCAAAAGTGTGTCATTTTGGATTTTGACAAACTTGAGGGAAATTTATTCATTATGGAAAATGGTTATAATTTAGAAAATGGCAACTAAGCTTAAAATTTAGGTATTCTTATACCTTGATATTATTTATTTGTCATGCTATGTTTGTCATATGTCATGTCATGACATCATGCTTAATGTGATCATTTAAAATGTCATGATAACACTTAAGTTGTTTAATAGCATGCTAATACTTAGGTTTATTATATATCATACAACGACATCATAAATCATGAACAAATGCTTTAAAATTTATGCTAATCTATTATGCCCTGATCATATTCATGCATTTAGGTCAATTAATTTGAACTTAAGGACAATGACATTGATTTGATGTCCTAAATAAAGGAATCAAATTGGATATGCCTAGGTAAAATAAATGAACCCTTAGATTTAGGAAAAACCAAAATCTACATCTCACAGGGACTATAAGTGAATCTCAAAGGTTATAAATTTTCTTTTTAGAATTTAAAACTTATTATTTTTTGAAACAAAAAGTATGCAGTGGAATTAAATAAAATAAAAAGACAAGTTATTTACTTAGTTCACAACCCTAGGCGGGTTGCTACTCCAAGGCCCGTAGCTCTCTGAGAGCTACCTCGATGGGCAATGCACTATAAGGCCTTCCGACTCGAGAACTCTCGACTTCAGAGGGATTTTTTTTTTACAACAATTAAGAGATAGGTAACACACTACCTTCTCTTTGAAATGAAGTACATAAAGCGAAATTAAAACAAATAGAATATACTGACACTTTAGTAGCTATTGAATTAAGGTACGGAATGTCGGAGTTGCATCGTAGCAATGGGATGTAGCTTCCATGGACGACGAATACTTGTAACAACACTTGGACGTAGTAGATGAGTTATATTAGAAATTGGTCATGCATTTCTTTTATAAGCCAGTTCCAGTCGATTGGAATGCCTTCCAGTCGACTAGAATGACTTCTAATCGATTCCACATCAGCCCGACAGTATGGTACTTCATCCTTCCCAGTTGACTAGACCCATTCTAGTCAACTCCAGGTCACCTGACTCCACATCGAGAAGTTTTCCATTCCAGTCAATTGGACCACCCAAATCAACTGGAACTCTTTCCATCTGAGCTGCCAGATCTTCGACTGATCACCAGCTAATCTTGCCAACTGTTGATGCACGCGAACATGACCTCAAATCTCACCATGGGAACCATCGAGGAATCTAAGCGCGCGCTCGCGCTCAACGCCCGTAAGTGCATGGATGTCGTCAAGTAATAAAAAGATTATCGATTCTACAGGGACTGAGATTCGAGTGCCGATTGGTTTAGTGGATCTTATTGTCCGGAGTTCCGTTCTAATGGTTGTGATGATGAGGGTTGTCGACGGTCCTAACTCTAGTACGATGTCACACGGAGGAAGAGAAGGGTTGCTACAAGTATTTTGAGGGAATTCTAGGATTTCGGTTTCGCTTGTGTGTCACAGAACACGCTATCAATTGGGTATTATCTAGACGTCTAACTATGGTCTTGTAGAAGGGGCATCATACACTTCCTCGATGAGCCTTCACTTCTATCGGGAACTACCTCTACCATACGAGGTCGACCCCTGACTTTAGGATGGGATAGGTGATACGAGGATGTTGATTCAATCCCTATGATGAGTCAAAATGTGTCCCGTTTCTGACTCTATCACACCCTTTTATCTACGGTTACCGAAGATGAGGTTAACCCCTAGGTTCCTCCTTAATTCTCCTAAATCTTTGATACGAGGGTTGTCACCCCTCGTATTGGCTATGCACAGTAAATAGAAGACCAAAACAAATAGCTATCGATCTAAACAATCACCAATTACAAATATAATTTCAAGAATAGAAATATATTTGAAATAACATGTTCTACGCACACAAACTACTCCCTAATCCTAGAATAGGAGAATCTACTCCATAAATATGAGAAGAAAAATACAAGGCATATTAGAATTCATACAAACAATGTAAATTTTGCAAAGAATGTGAATTACAATGCACTTTGGCTCTCCTCTCCGGCGTTGATGTTTAGAACTTGATCATCGAGCGGCCTTCTTCCTCCCCGTTATGAGTTCCCGAAGCTTTTTAGGGCGTCGGAGTGTTGTCCCGGCCGTCGTGCCTCCTCTCTAGGGTTTGGGCGTAGCTTCCTTTATATAGACATCAGGCTAGATCTCCTTGAAACCTAAAAAATAACTGAATCATGTTGAAATCACCCAGCGCCACACGACCGTGTGGATTCACACGGCTAGGCCATATGTGGCGCTGGGGCACGAGTCATGTGGATTCACAAGGATAGGGCGTGTGTCCTTCTGTTCTAGCTGTCAAATGCCTTCTTTTTGCTCCAAAAGTGCACCATTTTCCCCGTAGAATGTTGTCCTGCACACAAGATTACAAAGAGCAGATATCCGAACCAGAAAATAGGAAATGCATGCAAAATAAAGTGAAATATGCAAGAATCAAATATAAAATGCAACAGGATGTGAGTGAAAATTACTCCTAAAACCCTATATGTTTTGCTCACATCAATTCCCCCATACTTAAGTCTTTGCATGTCCTCAAGCAAACCTTAGTGCCATGAAATTTTAAAAAGCATTGTTCCATACTTAGCTTGTCAACTAGATTTATCAAGTGGTATTTGTAATCAAAACAAAATAGATATGTTCTAAAAATTCACTAAGTTAGCTTCTCGTGCACGTGCTAAGCGAATCTTCTTAGGAGATACTCGTTTCATGGTAAGTTAAGCCGTCATCCTATGGCTTTCCTAAGGTCTCTGGCTCTTAGGCACTTACCTGCCCAAAGCAAGGGTCATTCTCTAGATCTAACACAAAGTCTCAAAGGCGTGCTCGATATTGAGAGAAATTGGTAGGTGTTTCCTCAGTAATCTAACTCGGTCTCAAAGGGGCACCTAACCATTTCCACCCACGATAACTGTTTTTTTATCCTTCATAATTTTTTTTTTCAATTTTTCTCACTATCTTTTGCTTTCCCTATCTTTTTTTTCTTTTCTTATTCCATTGTTTTTTCTTTCCTTTCTCTCTTGGGATTTTGATTTTTCCGAATGGGCTTCCATGATCCGACCATTTCCAGTAACTAAAATGTTAAATCTAGAGTCACCTATGGATTCTAAAGTACTAGACTACTGAATGAATCATAACTAGGTACGTATTAGATTCTCCCTTTCAGAATGTTTGACATGTGTAGGTATAAAAATAAAAGCTAACTAGTGTAAGTCTAGAACATTCATTTGAGCAAATAAAATAAAATACCATGAGATAAATGAAGTTAAGCTACCTATGGGAACAACTCATGAAAGTAACTTTAAAAATACTACTGAGGTAGCTTAAAGATAGCAAAAATTAAGTGCAAAAAGAAACTTAACACACTATGCATGAATAAATGATTGCTAACTAAAACTAAAATCTAAATATTAGGAAAGAAATTACTGCTAGAAACAAAATAAATCAAAACTTGGGGTCCCCCCATACTAAAGCAAAGCATACCTCTAATACGGTGGTCGAGGCGGGAAGTCTGGTAACCTCGGCATGTCTGGCTCCTGGGAGAACCTGGTGCTCAACCGCTGATGCCACATGTATATGTTGTCGATCTGAGAGCTGGTGGATGCAACAACTACTCTGTGCTCCTCCTCCCTAGCCCATTGTGCCTGCTGGGCACGCATGTGCTACCTAACCTCCTGATGGTAGGCAGCTTCTTCCTAGCGATGGGAAGCCTCCTCCTGAAAATAAACTCAAGCCTCATTGTAGAACTCCTCAGCCCACTAGAAGTGCTCCCGTAAGCCCTGAAACTCTGCCTGCATATCGACGCTCTGCTCCTCCCATCGATACCTCTCTGTCTATTGCTCGGCGTATATGTCCTCAAGGCACAATCGAAACTCAGAGAAGTCGTAGGCGACTATACCTACAACCTGCTCAATAATAGAAGAAAAATGGTGGTTCGGGTGCAGGCTCTCGTCATGGACTAGGTGGGCTCAAAATGATTTTTGCTTCTTCCTAGCAAGTTCTTTGTAATCCTAAACTATTTACAAAAACATAAGTGACCATAAATCAAAGTCTAGATTATACACATGAATGCAGAAAGATTAAAAACATATAAAATTAAACTTGGATTGTCTCCAAAGAAGCACTTGTTTAAGGTCTTTAGCTTGACCGTACTCCTGTGTCTCATCTTGGCTCTAGTGGCCCAAGGAGATTTTTCTTCCTCCCCTTCTTGATGCGTTTGAATATTGCTCGTGGGGGAGCAAGATATTTGCTCACTTTATGCCTCCTCCCTTATGGTCCATCATCACCACATCTCTTAAATCTCGCTCGTGGAGGGGTAAGATATTTACTAGCTTCCTTCCTCAGTTCAAGATTGAACATGCTTATCTTCACAGAATTATCAGGAGTTTAGTCATAGTATTCCATTTTGTCCAAATGTTGTAAATAACGTAACTCACCATAGGCATTCTCACCAAAAGATTGATTAGTGGATTCTATTATGTCGAATGAAATTTTATCATTACAAATCACTAAAAGAGATTCGCTATTGGTAACTAAAGTTTTGGTGAGGGTTAAGGTAGGCTCTTCTAGATTCTTGAGGTTAGGAGGTGTTTTGATTGAAGCAATGCACTCAGTATCAAATATATAATCCTCAAGTTCTTCTTCAAGTGGTGATTGCATGGATTGCCCTTCTTTACTTCCTATGTCATCTACGTCTTCCTCATCCATTCACTCAAAGTGAGTCTCAGCCATATTAGGTGTAATACAGTCATCAAAGCCACCTTCTCGTCATTTGGTTTCTTCTCTTGCTAGATCTCGTTGCATAATCTCTGCAAATTGTCAGCTATGCTTCTCGTATTCCCTAGTAAAATCGGCTAGCAAGGCTTCTAAGCGGGGACTTGGTTCTGGATAAAATTCACATGGTGATTCATAGCTCTCGTGCTCACTTGGGAAATAATATTGAGGGCTCAAGTAGCAAGGGTCATAACTATATAAATAGGCTTCATCTCTGTTGGGTTTCCGGCACCGCGGCGTGTGTGTGTTCGATCATGTTTCGTAAACATGAGCACAGCGGAAGCAATTAAAAATAATAAATCTATATTTATTACAACACACACAACACACGCATGCTATTACAACAAGTGTAGACATAACCGTAAATTAAAATTTGCAATATAAGGAAATTAAACTACGTTATACCTTCCGTATGACGTGTAGCGGGAACGGCATCAACCGGAACGATCCTCGTAAGAATCGTCTCTATCCGTATCCACGCCGAGCTCCTCGGGATGACTTCGCTAAGTCACGAGCTTCGTCTTCGTACGGGTTACTAGCCTCGTGTTGAAGACGACGTGATCGAGAGATGATCACAATCCGAATCCAAATTCGGACCTAAAAACAAGTCCTCAAGACTTGCTTCTCCGGAGAGGTATTCGTCAACCGATTGACGAATCCTTCGTCCTCCACCTCAGAGGATTACCGGAGATCAAATCCCCGGTATGTTAGCCGCTGTCGGAGCACTAACCGTCGTCCAAACGACGCTCCGACGAGAGGAGAAGAAGCTGTCCAGAAAACTGGACAGCTTGGTGGAGGATATAGGCGCCGGCTAAAGAGGAGATGGAGGCTCACCTTTACACCGAACCCAAGGGAGATCACCGGAGGGTCGCCGGAGGTCCACCGGCCGAAGCTTGGACGTCGGCAAAGAGATGGCAGCAGCTCAATGAGGTTGGGCGGCTGCTCTTGTTGTTGACGCCAACAACAAGAGGGAGAGAGGGGTGGGCGGCCAATTAGGGTTGCCTCAAAAATTAGGTTTTTACAAAACCCTTAAGCCCTATTTTATAGAGAACTAATTCTCTTAATGGTTAATGGATCATATCCATAAAGCGCGTTAACCCGCTCCATTAAGATAAGTTAAAATAAACCAAACCAAGATGGTTTATTTTAAGTTAAAACGAACCGAACCAACTTTTGGTTCATTCGTTTAAAATAAACCAAACCCTTTGGTTTATTCTCATCCATTGGATTAGAACCAAACCATTTTGGTTCATCCATTACGTCTTCATAAGACGCGGCCCATCCACGCTTCCATTGCGACTGAAACGATTTCATGCTCGCTTTATGTTTGGTCCAACCAAACATAGTTTCTCTCGGTCTGAGAATCCCATTCTCAAGCTCGTTTTAAATCCTTTGGATTACACTCGTTGTGCGTGTGACCAAATAGGTTCTCGGTTTATGTTGGCCGTCTATAATTAACCATTAATTATAGAACGATCATGAGTGGCACCTAGTAGTACATCATGATCCCCAATTAACCGAAAAGATCAACGGTTGATCGAACTATTTACGAAACCCTTCAAGATGGCTCGAATGAATCGTGCCCCATTCCCTTCACTCATCTTATACCCACTTGGTTGGGACATGGTCTATAGTGTCGATCCCCACTAGGTGACTCGTCACACCTAGCCCAAGTATCATTTCCTCGTCCTACGGATTCTAGTTACTCCACATGTATCGAAGAGTACCTTACTCTAAACATGTAATGCTTTGGCCAAAGACTTTAGTAACAATCCGACGAGAGGCCATAGGTATACATCTCCTCGCAAGGAGTGGTGAATCCTTTATAGGCTATTCAAACACCTTCGATCACTTCGACTTATACCCAATCATCCCGGGTCCACATCTCCTTAGAGATGTTTGCTTAAGATGTCAAAGCATAAGTCTCTATGATCAAGATGACTTGAATACCGCAAGTCAAAGGAACATCGCACTTAAGCCACAGTAAGAACTTCATTGACATATCTATATATGCAGAAAACCATATGAAGTCTTACGGTTGGTCACTCCAATGAACTAGTTACCATAACTAGCATCCACGATTAACTCCGGACATCACTATGTCTCCAGCCAGTGAGAATCAGCTGCTTGGATACACCAAGGAGTATACCTCGTGCTAGTCTCGACAGAATTGATGGTGTCCAGATCCATCAATTCATCGACTAGGGATAATTCCGATACATCACAATTACACATGTAGAGATACTCACTAGTTGTGATCCAATCACAAATTCTCTCATGCTGTGAATCGTATCGTGGACATTCAGTAAATGAGTTTAAGATCCAATCAAATACATAAAACATGTATACTCAAATAGTGAATCTTCATTTATCATATAAATGGTTCATACATAAGGCGATTGCCTTAGGACATCTCTCATATATTACTAACAGACTCCCACTTGGCCTAATGCCAATCGCTACGGTATCCAATACCATAAGCACCAACATGACCCTCAAACTTACTTTGAGGTAATGCTTTAGTCAAAGGATCCGCTAAGTTCCTTTCAGTGGGAATTTTCTCGATTTGTATTTCGTTCCTACTGATGATCTCTCTGATAAGATGATAGCGGCGAAGCACATGTTTGGATCATTGATGAGACCACATCAAGTTCATAGATGAACTTCTTGATCCAAACCGCTTCCTTTTGCTTCAAAGTCGCAACGATTCTCGCCTTAGTGGCAGAATCCGCTATAGTGTCAAGCTTGGAACCTTTCCAACTTATTGCGCCTCCATTCTAGGTGAATACATACCCAGACTAAGACATGGAATCATCCTTATGCATGCGGATCCGCATCCGTATACCCACGTATCACCATGTACCCTTCTCTCCGTATATTAGGAACGTATCCTTAGTTCTTCTTCTCAAGTACTTAAGGATCGTCTTAACCACCCAATGATCCATTCTGGATCGGTGATATCTGCTCGTGACACTCGAGCATACGATACATCGGGCCTCGTACATAACATAGCATACATGATAGATCCTATTGCGGATGCATAGGGAATCTTACTCATGCAAATCCTCTCTCTTACGTGCGCGGACACATAGACTTGAAAGGTGTACCCCATGCCGATGGGCGATAACCTTTCTTGGATTCCGACATGCTAAACCTCTTTAGCACTTTTCGGTCTATATATATATGGCGAAAGACCAAACTGCTTCGATCTATCTCTATAGATCTTAATCCCAAGGATGTAGGTTGCTTCTCCCGTCTTTCATGGAGAATGTCTTGGATAACCAAACCTTAATCGAGTAAGATGGACACATCGTTTCCTATAAGTAATATGTCATCATACAATACTAGGAACACGATTGCCTCCCACTAACCTTCTTGTACACACAAGGTTAAATGCGGATTTTGTGAGAAATCAAACTTTTGATTGTCTCATCAAAACGGATATTCCAGCTCCTGGATGCTTGCTTCAATCCATAAATGGATCGTCGCAATTTGCATACCTTGGTTTTATCAACCGATGTGAAACCCTCAGGCTGTATCATATACACGTCCTCGACCAGGTTTCCATTAAGGAAAGCTGTTTTCACATCCATCTGCCATATCTCATAATCATAATGAGCCGCTATGGCCAGGAGCATCCGAATGGATTTAAGCATAGCTACGGAATAGGTTTCGTCATAATCAACACCTTGCTTTTGACGATATCCTTTCGCCACCAATCTAGCCTTATAGGTAATCACATTACCATCCATGTCGGTTTTCTTCTTGAAAGCCCACTTGCACCCTATAGGCTTTATGCCTTCAGGTGGGTCAACCAAGTTCCAAACTTGGTTTTCGTACATGGAATCCATTTCCGACTTCATGGCACCAAGCCACTTATCCCTTTCTGAACTTGTCAGCACTTCTTCATAACTGGTAGGCTCCTCATCATCAATGAGTAACACGTCGTTCGATTCACTTACGAGAAATCCATATCTCTCAGGAATGTTGCGTGTTCTACCAGATCTACGAAGATGTGGTGTTACAATAGGTCCAGCCGATTGCTCATCACTATGAGTTGTCGGCTGTTGTGCTTCACCAGGTATCTCATTAATGTCTATTTGAGTCTCTCGAGCCTCCTCAAGCTCGACGACACTCCCACTGTTTTCTTGCAAGAGAAACACTTTCTCTAGAAACACAGCATGCCTTGAAACAAACACCTTTTGTTCCACAGGATGATAGAATTGGTAACCCCTTGTTTCCTTAGGGTATCCAATAAATAGACATTTATCAGACTTAGCATCCAATTTGTCTGATACAGTCCGCTTCACATAAGCAGGACAACCCCATATCTTCAAGTAAGATACATGAGGTTTCTTACTAGCCCATATCTCATATGGAGTAGTAGAGACTACCTTGGTAGGCATTCTGTTTAACAAGTAAACAGCTGTCTGAAGTGCATAACCCCAAAAGGACTTGGGAAGAGTCGCATGATTCATCATTGACCTGACCATGTCCAACAAGGTCCGGTTATGCCTCTCAGATACACCATTATGCTGTGGTGTATATGACGGAGTCCATTGAGACAATATGTCATTGTCTCTTAGATAATCAAGAAACTCTTGACTTAAGTATTCACCACCTTGATCCGATCAAAGTATTTTAATACTCTTGTCATGTTGTTTCTCTACTTCATTTCTGAATTCTTTGAACCTTTCAAAGGCTTCAGACTTGTGTTTCATCAAGAACACATACCCAAACCGTGAGTGATCATCGGTGAAGGTAATGAAGTAGCTATAGCCTCCTAATGCTTGAGTTGACATAGGTCCATATACATCAGTATGTATTAGACCTAGTAACTCTCCCACTCGTTCACCTTTTCCCATAAAAGGTAACTTAGTCATCTTGCCTTTTAGGCATGATTCGCATGTATCGCATGAATCCAATTCAAACGATTCCAGAATTCCACATCGGTGTAATTCGGACATGCGTTTCTTGCTTACATGGCCAAGATGACAATGCCACATGTAGGAGTCTATTTGATTATCCTTTCGAGCACTCTTGTTGCTCGCTTCGATATTGCAAATGTCACTGGATACATCCAACGTATAAACACCATTGCTTAAAGTTCCAGTCCCATAAAGAACCCCATTCAAAGTTATGTAACAACAATTGTTACTAAACGTCAAATGGAAACCATTTCTATTTAGACAAGAAATAGAAATGATGTTCTTTATCAACGAAGGAACATAAAAGCAATTGTCCAGTTCTAAGACAAGTCCTGCAGGGAGTTTCAACAAATACGTTCCGATGGCGAGTGCAGCAACCTTTGCTTCATTCCCAACACGTAAATTTGACTCTCCCTTGACAAGTCTTCTTCTATTCCTTAGCCCATGTATGTTATTACATATATGTGAGCCACACCCAGTATCCAATACCCAAGTGTCTAAGGAAATAGAATGACAATCAATAAAGAAGATTTCTGAAGAAGATGGGGCATCCGATGCCTTATCCTTCTTCATGGACTCAAGATAAATCTTGCACTTTCTTCAGAATGTCTCTCCTTGCCATAATGATGGCAAGTTTCCTTTGCTAGTTCTACCTTCTTAGCCCTTCTCTTCTTTCCCTTCTGCTGTTCCTTTGACTTCCTCTTAGAACCTTTCTTCGAGGAATCAACTAACAGCACCGTCCCCTGCTCATGCTTCTCAGAAGACTCCACAGTCTTCAGCATATTGAGCAGTACCATAGATGAACCTCCTAGCATCTCAGAGGTGAAGAGGAGCTTTGAGACTTCGAACCTTTCGAATCTCACTTGCTCATCAACCAACTCACAAAGATGAAGGACTACGATATGAGCATCCATATGCTCATGCTTCTTTCGTAGCTTGGGTTCCATCGTGGCTAGCATGATGCAACTCATTTGTTCAGAATCACTCACATGTTTCTGATAGGCCAACAATTGGTCCAAAGTTGCATCGTCACTAGGACGGGCGGGAAGAGGCGCTTCGAGGACATTTGCAAGCTTTTCAACCTTGAGAACAATTCTCAAGCTTCTAAGCTAGTCCATGAAGCTCGGCCCAGTCAATTTATTTGAATCCAAAATGGAATGCAAATTCAAACACATCATGATCAATATATTAACTTAGAAATACAAAACGAGCATATATGAGAAAGATGATTTTTAAAATGCATCAATATACATTTATAAATCCCATTCATTTTTCGAATTTCAAAAACCCCAAAATCACTTCGGGAGATTGTAGGTCCATCTCCGAATGGGCTGATATCCATCATAGTTATGAACAACCTTGGAGAGAGTCCAACAAGCCATTCATAGCTACGACGGTAGGTATCATCTATACCGATTGCATATCACGTATATGCAACTATCACAATGTGCTATCAACTAATTGAATGTTCACACATACATTGGGTTGTTAACACATTAACAAGTATGCATCTTATGCATAGCACCCAACTTCACCTCCCTTAACATCGACCTTGGAGAGAGTCCAACAAGCCGATGCTCCAGGTTAAAGCCAACCCATTAATCAAGAATAGTTTTAATATGGTTAGAGCGCATTCAACCAATTAGCCCAGCTTGGAGAGAGTCCAACAACCAAAGCTAACGATTGACCTCTGACTCTTACCATATTAGTATTAAACTATTCCATGGTTTGAACATGTTCGGGTTCGAGCCGGGCTTGGAGAGAGTCCAACAACCCAAACAAGAAACGGAACTCTGGTTCAAACCATATTAATGGAAGGTGTAGGCTTTAATATTGTTTAAAGGTTTTTATGTCTCATCCTCTTTGCATGCAAATAACTATTATCTACATGGCATGGCATACATGACATACATCTACATGTCACGACACGCATGGCATTATGTTATGCATCTAATGCAACTACATGTCATACAATTATGTCATGTACAATATTTCCTTATATGTCATAACTATTTATGGAAATAAAATATGTTTAAGATTTGATTCTCCAAATCAAATCATAATTAAATTAGGAAACAAATTTCCAAATCTAATCACATATTTTATTCATGGAATTATTTGATTAAGGAAAATCTATTTAGGAAACCAATTTCCTAAATCTTCAAAACTACTTATGGAAATAAAATATTTTAAAGATTTGATTTCCCAAATCAAATCAAGATTAAATTAGGAAACAAATTTCCAGAATCTAATCAAATATTTTATTTATGGAAAATATCAATTTCCATAAATACTTCCAACTTTCCAAAAGTGGAAGATTTCCATAAATACTTCTAGACTTTCCAAAATTGAAAAATTTCCATAAATACTTCTAAATTTCCAAAATTAGAAAATTTCCAGAAATACATTATGACTATCGCAAAACCAATTTTACGATTATGTCGAAACACAACCTGGGCTCTGATACCACTGTTGGGTTTCCGGCACCGCGGCGTGTGTGTGTTCAATCATGTTTCGTAAACATGAGCACAGCGGAAGCAATTAAAAATAATAAATCTATATTTATTACAACACACACAACACACGCATGCTATTACAACAAGTGTAGACATAACCGTAAATTAAAATTTGCAATATAAGGAAATTAAACTACGTTATACCTTCCGTATGACGTGTAGCGGGAACGGCATCAACCGGAACGATCCTCGTAAGAATCGTCTCTATCCGTATCCACGCCGAGCTCCTCGGGATGACTTCGCTAAGTCACGAGCTTCGTCTTCGTACGGGTTACTAGCCTCGTGTTGAAGACGACGTGATCGAGAGATGATCACAATCCGAATCCAAATTCGGACCTAAAAACAAGTCCTCAAGACTTGCTTCTCCGGAGAGGTATTCGTCAACCGATTGACGAATCCTTCGTCCTCCACCTCAGAGGATTACCGGAGATCAAATCCCCGGTATGTTAGCCGCTGTCGGAGCACTAACCGTCGTCCAAACGACGCTCCGACGAGAGGAGAAGAAGCTGTCCAGAAAACTGGACAGCTTGGTGGAGGATATAGGCGCCGGCTAAAGAGGAGATGGAGGCTCACCTTTACACCGAACCCAAGGGAGATCACCGGAGGGTCGCCGGAGGTCCACCGGCCGAAGCTTGGACGCCGGCAAAGAGATGGCAGCAGCTCAATGAGGTTGGGCGGCTGCTCTTGTTGTTGACGCCAACAACAAGAGGGAGAGAGGGGTGGGCGGCCAATTAGGGTTGCCTCAAAAATTAGGTTTTTACAAAAAACCCTTAAGCCCTATTTTATAGAGAACCAATTCTCTTAATGGTTATTAAATCATAACCATTAGGCCCGTTAACCCGCTCCATTAAGATAAGTTAAAATAAACCAAACCAAGATGGTTTATTTTAAGTTAAAACGAACCGAACCAACTTTTGGTTCATTCGTTTAAAATAAACCAAACCCTTTGGTTTATTCTTATCCATTGGATTAGAACCAAACCATTTTTGTCCATCCATTACGTCTTCATAAGACGCAGCCCATCCACGCTTCCATTGCGACTGAAACGATTTCATGCTCGCTTTATGTTTGGTCCAACCAAACCTAGTTTCTCTCGGTCTGAGAATCCAATTCTCAAGCTCGTTTTAAATCCTTTGGATTACACTCGTTGTGCGTATGACCAAATAGGTTCTCGGTTTATGTTGGTCGTCTATAATTAACCATTAATTATAGAACGATCATGAGTGGCACCTAGTAGTACATCATGATCCCCAATTAACCGAAAAGATCAACGGTTGATC
This sequence comes from Wurfbainia villosa, assembly GCA_025175895.1. Lineage (NCBI taxonomy): Eukaryota > Viridiplantae > Streptophyta > Magnoliopsida > Zingiberales > Zingiberaceae > Wurfbainia > Wurfbainia villosa. The sequence goes on from CM045990.1 coordinate 123,047,321, forward strand.
CAGAACTATTTCTGAAACCCTTCAGCAGCTCGAATGAATCATGCCCCATTCCCTTCACTCATCTTATACCCACTTGGTTCAGGACATGGTCTATAGTGTCAGTCCCCACTAGGCTGACTACGTCACACCTAGCCCAAGTATCATTTCCTCGTCCTACGGATTCTAGTTACTCCACATGTATCGAAGAGTACCTTACTCTAAACATGTAATGCTTTGGCCAAAGACTTTAGTAACAATCCGACGAGAGGCCATAGGTATACATCTCCTCGCAAGGAGTGGTGAATCCTTTATAGGCTATTCAAACACCTTCGATCACTTCGACTTATACCCAATCATCCCGGGTCCACATCTCCTTAGAGATGTTTGCTTAAGATGTCAAAGCATAAGTCTCTATGATCAAGATGACTTGAATACCGCAAGTCAAAGGAACATCACACTTAAGCCACAGTAAGAACTTCATTGACATATCTATATATGCAGAAAACCATATGAAGTCTTACGGTTGGTCACTCCAATGAACTAGTTACCATAACTAGCATCCACGATTAACTCCGGACATCACTATGTCTCCAGCCAGTGAGAATCAGCTGCTTGGATACACCAAGGAGTATACCTCGTGCTAGTCTCAACAGAATTGATGGTGTCCAAATCCATCAATTCATCGACTAGGGATAATTCCGATACATCACAATTACACATGTAGAGATACTCACTAGTTGTGATCCAATCACAAATTCTCTCATCTTTGTGAATCGTATCGTGGACATTCGATAAATGAGTTTAAGATCCAATCAAATACATAAAACATGTATACTCAAATAGTGAATCTTCATTTATCATATAAATGGTTCATACATAAGGCGATTGCCTTAGGACATCTCTCATATATTACTAACAATCTCGTGGTCACTGGTTGTAATCATAGGTGACATCTTCTTGTTCAAATTTTGAAAGTTCAAATATATCCGGACAATCATTAATGGTATGCCACGTTTCACCACAATGCTCACAATACAAGTTTCCGAAACTCACAACATTAAATTGACCATAATCATGAGTAAAAGCATGCATTTTATATACAAGAAAATATAGACAAGGAAAGGAACAGTAGTGCCTTGTCAAGAGTCTTAAAAAATGCTAAGGAAATAACTAAAAGAAGAACTATTAGAAAATAACTAAATCTAGAAGAAATCTAAGATCTAAATTAGTACTAAATTAAACTGGAGCACTAAACCAGATGAAGAAAAACTAAAGAAAATTGAAATAAAGCAAGATGTATACTAAAATTAATCTAAACTAAATGTAAATAATTAAAAGTCTAAAACTAAAATAATTAAAATAAGAAAACAAATCTACCCTAAGTTTGATCCAACTGTCCACTTTCGATTCAATATCGAAACAACAGTCCCCGACAACGGCGTCAAAAACTTGATGCACGCGAACGTGACCTCAAATCTCGTGACGGGAACCGTCGAGGACTCGAAGAACACGCTCACGCTCAATGCTCGCAAGTGCATAGATGTCATCAAGTAATAAAAAGATTATCGATCTCACAGGGACTGAGATTCGAGTATCAATTGGTATAGTGGACGTTATTGTTCGGAGTTCCGTTCTAATGGTTGTGATGATGAGGATTGTCGGCGGTCCTAACTCTAGTACGGTGTCACACGGAGGAAGAGAAGGGTTGCTATGAGTCTTTTGAGGGAATTGTAGAATTTCGATTTCGCTTGTGTGTCACAGAACACACTATCAATTGGGTATTATCTAGACGTCTAACTATGGTCTTGTGGAAGGGACATCATACACATCCCCGATGAGCCTTCACTTCTATCGGGAACTACCTATGTCATACCATGTCAACCCCTAGCTTTAGGATGGGGTAGGCGGTATGAGGATGCTGATTCAATCCCTATGACGAGTGAGAATGTGTCCCGTTTCCGACTCTATCACCCTTCTATCTACGGTTACCGATGATGAGGCCAACCCTTAGGTTCCTCCTTAATTCTCCTAAATCTTTGATACGAGGGTTGACACCCCTCGTATCGGCTACGCACAGTAAATAGAAGACCAAAATAAATAGCTATCGATCTAAACAATCACCAATTGCAAATATGATTTCAAAAAAAGAAATATATTTGAAATAACATGTTCTACGCACACAAACTACTCTCTAATCCTAGAATAGGAGAATATACTCCATAAATACGAGAAGAGAAACATAAGGCATATTAGAATTCATAGAAATAATGTAAACTGCGCAAAGAATGTGAATTATGTTAGGACCTTTGTAACGCTAGAGGGGGGGTGATTAGCGTTAATGGAATTCAATCGCGGTTGTGTCTACAAATTCGTTAGCGCAGCGGAATATAGATAATACAATAACAATAATGAAAACACAACACGCTAACACGAGTATATAACGTGGTTCGGAACCGCACGGTTCCTACTCCACGGATCGGGCTCGAATGAGCCCTAGCGATGCCAATCACACACCACTATCAAATAACTCCTTCTCGGAACAATCCGGAGGTGGAGAAACCTCGTACAATATGATTACAACAATAATCAAATGAATACAAGCAATATAGTGAAATACAAAGCAATACAAGTAAAGGAAACACTTTACAAATGCTCTTTGAATGCTTGATCGCTTGGTTGATCGAGTAGCACTTGGAGACCCTGAATTGCAACAGCAACTCGCCCCAAATCTCCTCAAGGAACCATTACTTTTTCCTCCACCACGAGCTCCATATATAGCTTCAACCTGTGCTGGAAAAAGTCGATCAGTCGACTGATCGAGACCATCACGATCGATGCCATCGCTTGTCGTGAGACAACGGCTAGTTCCACCGATAAGTCCAACGGAACTACTATCGATCGATCGACATTGTGACCATCGGCCGATCGATGGAGTACTCACTCGACCACCGAGTCTCGACTCCATTCTCGCGCGGACCGAGCACCACCGATCGATCACAAGATCGCCGATCATTGCCATCGATCAGCCATCATCCTCCCGATCGCTAGGCTATAACCCGCATAAACCCTAGTTGACTCGCCTCATGGCATCAGCACACCTCAAACATGAGGTTTTAGCCCAAGTATGGTTCCCCCGTACTTGCTAGACCACCCTTAGCCTAGACTAAGCCTTCTAGCCATCTCCATCACCTCACGCCTCTCGGATCCCTCCAAGTCATCCATGACTTGTTCATCCATCGCGCTTAGCCTTCGGATGCTTCCCATCGGCTATGTCATGCTAACGGTGTCTACACCGCCAAGGCACATTGGACTTACGCCGCCAAGACTCCGCTTGACTTTACGCCAACCATTGGACTTATCTTTGCCAAGACTCCGCTTGGACTTTACGCACCAACCATTGGACTTATACGCCAAGACTCCGCTGGACTTTACGCACCAATATCAATCCCCTTGGACTTCAAACGCCAAGACTCAAGCTTGGACTTTCCATTTGCCAACACATGTTGGACTTCTCAATTGCCAAGACAATGCTTGGACTTTCCATTTGCCAAGTACTCAAGACTTGGACTTTTCATGCCAAGACCCATGCTTGGACTTTACCATGACAATTACATTGTCATATGTTTTTGTCGAAACATCAAAACATCAAAACATCACTCGAGTCAAACTCGAGTTCTGGTCAATCGTGACCTGGGCCGATTGCACCAACAATCTCCCCCTTTTTGATGTTTGACAAAAACCACACAAAACATTTGAGTTAGAACATTAACTCAATTCCCTTACCAATTATCCCAAATTGGTAATCTTAAAAACATTCTCCAAAATGTTTTCTCCCAGAATGTTCTCCCCCAAACATTCTCCAAACATTCTCCCCCTTTTTGACAAATAGCAAAAAAAAGTTATCACTCCAAGGAGGTCAATGTCTCATGTCCCAATGAGATCTTACAATCTCCCCCTTGATCCAAAAATACCTAGGATGCCTACAATCTTCCTAGTGATAAGTCCCATATCACTCAAGAGAGGCAATCCTATTCACTCTCCCAATTTCCAAATTGGGTATCAAAAACTCATCAATTTCCCAATTGATGATACATTCTCATAACTTCTCCTTTTCAAGGAGAAAAACACATCCATCATCCCAAGATGGATACCTCCCCCTAAAGGCTTGCTCCCCCTTGATCATTGCACCAACAATGTCCTTGGGGAGTCCCTAAGCCAATAGGAACTCTAAACAATCAAAATTAAGGTTAGAAATTCAACATTGAACTTTCCAACACCTTAACATTGATACAAACCCTAAACAATTTTCCTAATCCATATCCAATGGATTTTCACCCTTTATAATGCTTCCCAAAGCATATCCTAGGGTTAGGAGTGATTAGGGACTTTAACCATAGCTGAAATCAGGTTAAACAAACCTTGTCAACCCAAAATCAGCCTTGGCAGTCGACTGTCAGATAATGATCAGCCATACCCATCGATCACACCCAGAGGCGATCGATAATCAAAATCCGATTTTGATTATCAGAAATGAATTTCAAAAAATCATAAATAATTATACGTTTATCGAAAAATCACGAAATTTGATACGTATAATACTTACGACCAATACAATGGGTGAAAAATATTTGAAAATTATTTTACCCATAAAATAGTGAAATTGGCACAAAGTTCAAAACCATTGAAATTTTCAATGTTTTGGCCCTACTTTGTTTCAACTTCATCAATGGTGATTGCTATCAAAAGATAGACTTCACCAAGGTTTTTCAAAATGATTTTAAAATGTTTTCAAAACCTTATTTTGGATCATATTCCTTGGGCTCTATGCACATGACTTGTACACAAACTTTCCCAATGATCCACTATTAAAATTAGATGAGTTTTAGTTCATCTAGATGCAAAAACTATGCATCTTGAACTTAACTCATATCCTAGCATCTCACATGTATCTAAGGTGTATAAATACACATATATGTCAATTGAATGTGAGATGTGGGTTTTGTTCACCCTAAACTAGGGTTTCATGCATTTTACTAGGCAACCCTACTTGATTCCCTTATAACTGGGACTTCAAGTCATGCCATAGTCCTTAAATCAATTTTAATCAAGTTAATGCATGAATGTATGATCATGGCATAAATAATAGTGTTATTAAAACGTGGCCAATGATCATGATGTCATGGCATAAGATGAGATCTAAAAGACTCATGACATTTATCCTTAATTCTAAAGCATAATCATGACATATAAAATGATTAAGAATAAACATGATGTCATGATATGGCATATGGTAGCAATACAATTATACAAATATTCATTCATACACGCAAGATTTTTCAGAAATAAGGATTTCATTTAAACTTAAATTTGTCTTTTACAATCAAAGAGAAGATTGGCTAAGCTCAATCTTACTACAAACATTGACAACCAAAAAAAAATCCTCTAATCGTCCGCAGGAGGTGGCAATGGAGGTTCTTCTTGACTCGAGTCCGCGCATCATCTCTAGCATATATCGCTACCGATGTCGCTCTATGCGGACTGGTCTCCTCCATCCTATCGAGACGTGTGCCAAAGCCGCTGCTCGCCAATAACTCGCTACCGAGTCAACCGATCACGATAATCTCAATCTGACTCGGTAGCCACGACGAATCGATGGACTACCGGCCGATGTGTCTACGCATCTGGTCATCCTCATCGAGGTGTCCGCATCCTCGCTGCTTGCATCTCTCGGGTGGCGGAGGAGGCCGCTCAGGCGCCTCGGGTGGTCATGGCGCCAACTCCATCTGGCCCGCCCATCCGTAGCTTTTAAGGAGAAGTTCGAATCGATATACACAGACACTTCCGATAGTTGTCCGCAGAGCCCTATGGATGTTAATGCCTCTGAGTCGAGCCATCATGTGATGATATGTCCAATGGCATATGCACTTTCCCTTATGTACAGGAAGTGCACAATGCAATGGAAGATGTTCAATGCAAAGTTTATGTCTAATCAAGACGCATGGCATATAGAAGAAAAAGATGAGGAGGCCGATCTTAGCTGACCTCGAGTGACAATGGTAAAACACCCAACAATGACCTTATAAAGGACATTGTCGTGCAGTCTGTTCTTCGATGATAGAAAATAGGTTTTGGGCGGTGGACGTGGATAACCAAAATGCGCTCATGCATGGACTCCATAGTGATATGGGCAAAAGGCTCGTAGGGAAAGTCCATGGTAGGGTAGAAGATAAAGGTATCATTTGACGGCCTACACTCGAAACTCTGCAGATATTGCGAGAGTGAACTCATCGCGCTTTGCAACGCGAGTAGTGTATGTAGGGCCGTCATCTACCTTTTTAAGGTTTTGATAGAATTCTTTAATGAGATCATCATTGATTGGATGCGCAAAGACGATCTTCATCAAATTGTAGTATGCAATGAGTTCCATGACGTCACTACAATGCCTATCGAAAAAGTTCTTATCTATGTACCTAACCAACATAGGGTACAACCGAGATTCACTCTCGGATGGATCATTCCTACGGGCTCTCCTATTATGAATGTAATGAGATGATATGCAATGCAATGGCAACAATACGCGATTAGATAAACCTACATTGTAATGGAAATAAAAATTAGGGCTCGGAAAGAAGAGTCGTTACTTAGGCGCCATGTGTGTGTCGGAAGGAAGGCTTAAAAGTTGCTGAGGATCGCCGGAAAGCTTCAGCCGCCGGAACCCTAAACGGAACAAAGACAATAACCCTAAATCGCGTAAACTAGTGCCCCAAGATAGGTCAAAAACAAAGGAAGGGGAGAGGCATGCTTATCAACCTAGGACTTTGGAAGGTTGACACGCCGGAAGAGCTGGTCGGAGAGGGAGCTGGCGATCGGAGATCGAAGGAGGAAGAAACTGTCGTCGCGTGAAATGCCGAACCCTAGCGGTTCGCGTTTTAAAAACATTGATTCCGATCGATGTGGAGCATCGGATCGATAGGATTTAACACCGGGTTTACCGAGCCTGCGCAATGATCGATCCGCTCGGCAATGATCGCTGAACCTTCGTAACGCGTGCTATAGTAGCATCGGGCCGATCGATGTTGCTCATCACCGATTGCTCGTTGAGCATTCACGATGGCCTTCTCGGTGAACAAGACCATCGACCGATGATGACCACATCGCCGATTGATGGTCGATCAGTCGAGTCATGGAGCTAGCACTCGACAGATGGCCGTATCGTATCGTGTTGATGTTATCGGTCGATTGACATCGATTACCGATCGATGTCCGATTTCCATTCAAAATCGAAAATCTCGATTTTATCATCTTAATTGTTCCATTTTATCACGTTAGATCTTGTATCTTGAATGTATTGATGTTATACTTTTATTTATGTATTTGTTCATGTATTTTAATGTTTTACTTCATTTTGCAAACATTAACATTCAATGATTTCCAAAACCTAACATCTCACCCTTTCTAAGTGTTGAAATACACAATCAAGGTAAAAGACTTGTTTTGTGAGATGTAATCTATCCTAGACATTCATTTCATGCAACCATATGGTAAAACATATGAAGCATGGTGAATACAAGACATCAAGTTGTGTGGCACTTGAGTATCACTCTAGATATTACCTTTACATCTTAACCACACATTTCTTGATACATGACCTTCCCAAGTGTGCCAATAATCAAAAGTACACACTATGACCTCTAAATCTAGATAGTGTCAATTTTATTGATTTTCATGTTTTCAAGATCTATATTGACACAACCTAAAATTCTTTGAAATTAAAACTCAAGGATATTTCCAAAGTAACCATAACCTTGAGAGTAACCTTAAAGTGCCACCTTTATTATGGTTGAGTTGACTACCCATCCAATCAAGGTTGGCACACCCTACACCCATCTTAGCGTGAATCAATCACGCTCTTAGGAACCCAAAACCTATTTGAGCTCCTAGGGTTAATTAGGTATTCCTTAGGGATAACCTCCCTAGATACCTTCCTAATGACCCTCCTAGGCTTGGTAGCCTTGGTCATTTGGGTCTTACCTAGGTTGACACTAGGGGTAACTCCCCTTGCAACCTTCTTAGTGGCCACCCTAGGTTTCCTAGAAACCTTAGCCACTAGGCACACACCATGGTCAACTCTAGGGATGACTTCCCTATTGACCTTGGTCTTCCTAGACTTAGTTAGTGTTTCATAGTCAAATGGAACACTATGGTAAGCTACCTTAGGCTTAGGTTTGTGACCCAAACCTTTCTTGCCCTTGGTTGACTTTTGACTCTTAGGTCCTACTTGTTGGCTTTGACTATATGACCTAAAAGTTTGACCAATTGACCCTTGCATTTGATTTTGCATAATTTTAAGGGTCTTTTCTAGTTTTCAAGTCTTGACCTCAAGACTTGATTTTCCTTTTCTAATATCTCAATTTTTAATTTTTCATTTTCTCTTGAGATATTTTTATTTCTAGGCATATGTCTAGATTTCTTAGCATTAAAACCTAGATGTTCTCCTATTTTCTTAATGCTTTCCTTAGGTAAAATATTTTTAGGGACATTAGTCCCAAATTTCTCCTTATTCTTAAGGTGAGCATTCTTAGCACCTAAGCAAATATGTCTATTAGTTCTAGCATGCTTTTCATGTACAATAGCAAGAGAATTAAAAGCATTCTTTTGCCTAGAAATTGAAGGTGCATTAACAAATTTTACCTTAGGGTTTGCCTTGAGGCTCCCTACTTGTGTAGCTCCTTCTTGCCCCTTCTTCTTCCCCCTTGGGCATTGACTCCGGTAATGTCCCGGTTGTCGGCATTTGAAGCAAACGACTTGCTCCTTGCTTCTAGACGTTGGGGGACCGGCATCCTTGACCTTTGGAGCCGGTGGAGCTTTCTTGATCCTCTTTGGGCATTTGCTCTTGTAATGCCCATACTCCCTACACTCAAAGCACATAGTATGTTTTTTATTTAAAACTAAATTGCTTGAGTTACCTAGTTCGATGGTGGAGACCGGAATTGGACTTTGGGCTTCTTCATCTTGGCCAGATGTCGAAGCTTCTTCTTGAGGTTGCTCCGGTGTAGAAGATGGTCTCTCCTCTTCTGCTATTTCCTCTTCCTATCCGGAAGTTGACTCCTCACTTCCTCCCGATTCCTCACTTTCACTTGAGGATGAGCTCTCTTCTTCAGTCTCCTCCTCTTCCGAATCTTCTTGGACCGATTCAGGATTTTCGTGGAACTTGATCAACTTGTTCCACAATTCTTTGGCATCCCTATAGCTTCCTAATCTAGACAAAATATCGTTAGGTATCAAATCAATTAGCATTTTTGTTACCTTAACGGTTGTCTTGAATTTTCCGTTGCTCTCGGTCCATCTCTTCATCTTGAGGATTTCTGCTTTCTCCTCTCGGAGCATCAAAACCTATAGTCACGGCAAACCAATTTTCTATATTTGTCATTAGAAAATATTGCATTCTACCTTTCCAATACGCGAAATGTTCACGGTTGAAGGAAGGTGGGATGTTGACGTCGTCACCCAATTTTCCTTGAAATTCCATATTCTTCCCTCTAGCTTCTTCAACTCTCGGCGGTTAGTCCGTAGAAGAGCCCAGCTCGATACCACTTGTTAGGACCTTTGTAACGCTAGAGGGGGGGTGATTAGCGTTAATGGAATTCAATCGCGGTTGTGTCTACAAATTCGTTAAGGCGGAATATAGATAATACAATAACAATAATGAAAACACAACACGCTAACACGAGTATATAACGTGGTTCGAACCGCGGTTCCTACTCCACGGATCGGGCTCAAATGAGCCCTAGCGATGCCAATCACACACCACTATCAAATAACTCCTTCTCGGAACAATCCGGAGGTGGAGAAACCTCGTACAATAGGATTACAACAATAATCAAATGAATACAAGCAATATAGTGAAATACAAAGCAATACAAGTAAAGGAAACACTTTACAAATGCTCTTTGAATGCTTGATCGCTTGGTTGATCGAGTAGCACTTGGAGACCCTGAATTGCAACAGCAACTCGCCCCAAATCTCCTCAAGGAACCATTGCTTTTTCCTCCACCACGAGCTCCATATATAGCTTCAACTCTGTGGAAAAGTCGATCGATCGGCGATCGAGACCATCGATCGATGCCCATCGTTGTCGTGAGACAACGGCTAGTTCCATCTTTGGATAAGTCCAACGGAACTACTATCAGTCGACTGATTGTGACCATCGATTGATCGATGGAGTACTCACTCGACCCGGTCAGTCTCGACTCCGATACGTGCGAATTCACGAGCACCGTCGACCGATCACAAGATCACGATCATTGCTCAACTCATCGACCGCCATCATCCGTCGACTGCTAGGCCATAACCCGCAGTCAAACCCTAGTTGACTCGGTCCAGTCGACTGCCACATGGCATCAGTCGACTGGCACACCTCAAACATGAGGTTTTAGCCCAAGTATGGTTCCCCCATACTTGCTAGACCACCCTTAGCCTAGACCTAAGCCTTCTAGCCATCTCCATCAGCCTCACGCCTCTCGGATCCCTCCAAGTCATCCATGACTTGTTCATCCATCGCGCTAGCCTTCAGATGCTTCCATCGGCTATGTCATGCTAACGGTGTCTACACCGCCAAGGCACATTGGACTTACGCCGCCAAGACTCCGCTTGGACTTTACGCCGCCAACCATTGGACTTATGCTGCCAAGACTCCTGCTTGGACTTTACGCAGCCAACCATTGGACTTATGCTGCCAAGACTCCCGCTTGGACTTTACGCAGCCAATATCAATCCCCTTGGACTTCAAACGCCAAGACTCAAGCTTGGACTTTCCATTTGCCAACACATGTTGGACTTCTCAATTGCCAAGACAATGCTTGGACTTTCCATTTGCCAAGTACTCAAGACTTGGACTTTCCATTCCAAGACCAATGCTTGGACTTTACCATGACAATTACATTGTCATATGTTTTTGTCGAAACATCAAAACATCAAAACATCACTCGAGTCAAACTCGAGTTCTGGTCAATCGTGACCTGGGCCGATTGCACCAACAAATTACAATGCACTTTGGCTCTCCTCTCCGACGTTGATGTGTAGAACTTGATCCACGAGTGACCTTCTTCCTCCCCGTTGAGAGTTCCCAACGCTTTTTAGGGCATTGGAGTGTTGTCCCGGCCATCGTGCCTCCTCCCTAGGGTTTGGGCATAACTTTCTTTATATAGACATCAGGCCGGATCTCCCCGAAACCTTGAAAATAACTGAATCGCGACAAAATCACCTAGCGCCACATGACCGAGTGGATTCACATAGCCAGGCCATGTGTGGCGCTGGGGCGTGAGCCGTGTGGATTCACAGGGTCAAGGTGTATGTCCTTCTATTCTAGCTGCCAAATGCCTTCTTTTTGCTCCAAAAGTGCGCCATTTTTCTCGTAGAATGTTGTCCTACACACAATAGTACAAAGAGTAGATATCTGAACTAAAAAATAGGAAATGCATGCAAAATAAAGTGAAATATGAAAGAATCAAATATAAAATGCAACGGGATGTGAGCGAAAACTACTCCTAAAACCCTATATGTTTTGCTCACATCGACTGTGTATCCAGTCGACTGGACTTCTGTCGACTGGAATCCATTCAGTCGACTATTCCTTGCAAAATGAGATTAGCAAAAGCAACAAGTATAAAATACAAAAGCAGTAGTAATACTGCTCGATCTCGATTTTTTAGTTTCACGCGGACTATCTGTCGGATCGACACCTAGCTTTGTCCCCTTATAGAGGACTCAGCCTCACCTCTTCACTCGAGGCTTACCTGCCGACTGCCCTGCTAGACTTACCATACTTGACCTTTGATCTGACCCATCAGGGCTTCCCGCTAGCTGTCCGATCTCCTTGACCCAGCTGAACTTCACGTCAGTTGTCCGGTCTCTTGACCCAAACAGTCTTCATGCCAGATGTTCGATCTCCTGACCCACTTGGACTTTCTGCCTGGTGTCCGATCCTCCTGATCTGTCAAGTCTTCTGCCTAGTATCCGATCAACATGACCTACTAGGACTTTACATACTTTGCCTTGTATCCGGTCTGTCTGACCTACTAGGACTTCCTGTTAAGCCTGCACACTTAACACACATATCAAACCATAAGTAATTCCTAACTTTAACTATGGTTCATACATCAAAACTAAGGAGTGGTGCTCTCTGCACCAACAATCTCTCCCTTTTTGATATATGACAACACATCAGTTAAAGTTAGGAGAATCAATTTGCAATATTCATATTTAACATATATCAGGAATGCATTAAGCTAAAAATGTATAACATTTAAATGCATGAGATGCTCATATGCATGAAAAACTTTCTTTACTTTAAAGTTTTCTAACTTTAAACCTTCTCTCTCCCCCTTTGGCATACATCAAAAGTAATACTAAACACCAAATGACACAACTTAAAGATGAGGTTTAAAGCTTTTCAAACAAAATGGCTAAAGGTTATAACACTTACTTGAGGAGCTTCATAAGTATTTCAAAACCACCTAATCTTTTTAAAAGACTTAGGTTTTTCAAAATCAGCTAAGGTTTGAAAACCATTTATAGAAATTTTTTCTTCTTAATTCAGTGTTTTCTGAAACCTCTATTTTCGAAAATTATTTATTAATACTCCCCCTAAATTTATGCAATTAAATTTTCTTTAAAAATAGGATCTCCCCCTTTATCTATGGGTTTCAAAATCACTTTTATCAAAATTTTCAAAAGTACTTATCCTTTACAGAAGAATAAATTTCTAAAATTTTCAAAATATGAAAATACCCAAAAGTAAAAGTATAAGGTTGTGTTTGGTTAACGCGTTTTCCATTTTCATTTTCTGTGGAAAATGAAAAAAAATGTGGAAAATGCATTTGGTTGGATGTTTTCTATCTCTATTTTTTTGGAAAATGAAGTTATATTTTGTTAGAAAATGGAAAACAATTTAATTCCTGGAAAACGAAAAAGGTGGTGTTTACCAAACACCGCCTAAGATTTTCAAAAATCTCCCTATTTCATTATTCAAAACTACCTCTCAATAAAGGTTAAAATTTTTTAACACTTCCCCTTAATAAAAGCCATTCAAAATTATTTTCATCACAAAATATTGCAAATGAAATAAATTCCTCTTAGCATATTCTTTCCACAAACTTTTACATGTCATAAAGTCCCCCATACATCAAAACCTAAGTAGTATTTCTTGTGCATTTTAAATTAGTCTTCAAAGAGGTTGTTCTCTTTTTCATTAGTTTGAGAATAATACATATTAAAATATATTTTATATATTTTCAAAAACAATGTTCAAGATAGTTTCTCATTAAAGTTTCTAAACAAAGATCCTATCATGATTTGTTTTAGATTTAAAAATATTTTAAGTTTAGACTTAGATTAGCTAACTCTCATTTTTCAAATTTAGATAAAGCTAAGTTACCTAGAAAGGAAGTTGTTCAAGTATCAAGTAATTCAACATTACTTAGATTCATAAGTCCAATTTATTATATTATTGCCCTCGCGAAAAGGGCCTAGTGGCTAGCGCATGCAGACGTTCCATCATAGGACAACGGGTCAATCCCTCGCAAATGCGAGGGTGCCTTCCCTCCATACGCTAGTTACTAGTCTCAAGGACCAAAGACCTACTATGATTTACCTCCCTTACGATGGTCCGGGGGTGGGCTGGTAGGGGCCGCTAGATTGGCGGATTCTAACCTTTTGCATCATAAGTCCAATTTATTAAGTTCAAGTGAATTAATTGAGTTATCTCTTTAAATTTTTCTCTCACCTTTTAACAACATTTCTTACAAATCTTTTAGGCTCCCCCTAAATTCTTGATCTCCCCCTAGAATGATGCTTTTATTTTAATTTTTCAAATTAAGATTTTCAAAAATATCTTAACTCCCCCTTAATCTCATGCTTATGCATGTAAAAATTGTTGGGGAATTGATCGTCGCTAGAGGAGGGTGAATAGTGATTGGTACGTCGATGAAATTAGTTTGCGTGCTTACTACAATTTGATTAGTACGCAGTGGAAATAATAGAAATAAAGCAATAACAAAATATACAAGCAGACAACACCAAGATATAACATGGTTCGGAACCTCAAGAATCCTACTCCACGGGTTGGGCTCGAATGAACCCTAGCGATACAAATATCACCACTAAATCAATAAACTCCTTCTCGACAATAAGTCAGAGGCAGAGAAACCTCGTACAAGGATTATAAAAGTAATACAAAAGAAATACAAATAATTACAAATGAAATACACAAAAACACGTAAAGAAAACTTTACAAATGTGCTTTTGGACGCTTGCTTGTTGATCGCTTGAATCGAGCTTGAAGACCCTGATTTGCACTAGTAAATCGGCTCAAAATCGCCCAAGAAATCATGGCCAAATCCTCCTCCACGAGCTCCTTTTAAAGCTTGACCTTGGGCTAGATTCCGCCTAGCAGTCGACTAATCAAGACTATTAGTCGACTGCTCTTATAGCCATTGTGAGACAACGACTTAATCCATGTTGGATAAGTTCCAACGGATACACTGTCACTCAACTGCCATAACCCGAGTCGATCGCCAGGTCATAGCCGATCGCTACGGCCAGAGCATTCTCGTGCTCTTAACCCCAACCAATTGGATCGCCATCCATGGTAGTCGATCATTTCATCACCGATCGGCCATTGTTGGCAGTCGGCTACTAGGCTATTTCCTATAGTCGAACACCAGTCGAGTTTGAATAGTTCGACTGGCCAAAATCCCAGTCGACTGCTATAAGTTGACTCAATTTCCATGTGTCAAAACACTTGACCAATCAATTGGTCCAAAGCCCAAGTCGACTGTTAACCTCAAACATGAAGTTTAACCCCAAGTATGATGCCCTTATACTTGCTAGACCACCCTTAGCCTAGACCTAAGCCTTCTAGCCACCTCCATCAGCCTCACACCTATCAGATCCCTCCAAGTCATCCATGACTTATTCATCCATACGCTAGCCTTCAGGTGCTTCCATCGGCTATTGTCATGCTAAGTTAGTCTATAGCGCCAAGGCACATTGGTCTTATGCTGCCAAGACTACCGCTTGGACTTTACGCCATCAACTATTCGACTTATGCTGCCAAGACTCTACCCTTGGACTTTACGCCGCCAATATCACCCCTTGGACTTCCCTTGCCAACCCATGTTGGACTTTCCATTTGCCAAGACTCAAGATTGGACTTTCCCTTGCCAAGACCCATGCTTGGACTTTCCATGCTAAATACCCATGACTTGGAATTTCCAATTGCCAAGACTCAAGCTTGGACTTTCGCCAAGACCCATGCATAGACTTTCCATGCCAAGTACCCATGACTTGGACTTTCCAATTGCCAAGACTCAAGCTTGGACTTTCCATCATATGGTCAACCCCATGTCAACCATATAGTCAAACAATGGTCAAACCATAGTCAAACATCAAAATACCACTCGAGTCAAACTCGAGTCCGATCAATCATGACCCGGGTCGATTGCACGAATAATCTCCCCAAAACATTGTCAAACATCAAAACACTACTCGAGTCTGGTCAATCTTGACCTGGGTCGATTGCACCAACAATCTCCCCCTTTTTGATGTTTGACAAAAACTACAAGACTATTGAGTTAGGTTACCTAACTCAAATCTCCTTACCAATTGTCCCAAATTAGAAATCCCATAAATTCTTCCTCTTTTTGACATGCATCAAAATGGTTCTCCTCAAGGAGGTCAATGTCTCATATCCCAATGAGATCTTACAATCTCCCCCTTGGTCTAAAACATCTAGGATGCCTTCACTCTTCCTAGTGATAAGTCTCATATCACTTAAGAGAGGCTTCCTATAAACTCTCTCAATTTTCAAATTAGGCATCTCACATTCCCAAAATTCTCTCCCTCATGAGGAAGAACACATTCATCATCCCATGATGGGTACCTCCCCCTAAAGGCTCGCTCCCCCTTGACTATTGCACCAACAATGTCCTTGGAGAGTCCCTATGTAAGATACCAGAAAATAAAATAATATTTGTTAATTAGAAAAAAGACCCACTGGAATCATTCGACAATTTTTATAAATTTATTTGGAATTAAATGGAATTTCTATAAATTGATAGGGAAGATTTAATACGCTTTGAGAAAGCACATTTGGATTATCTATTATTGAGGGGTTTATATGATTTATTAACCTAAGTTTTAATTATATATATATAATTAAACCTTAAGTTCTCCTTTTATATTTTTATTTACTTTTTTTTTCTTTTCCCCAAATTCCTCACCATAGCCCTTCTCTCCCTCTCCCGACGTGCGCTCTCCTCCCGATTTCTCCATTGCCGCCGTTCCTCCTTTCTCCAGATCCGCCTGATCTCTGCCCCGAGCTCGTTGCACCGTCAATGGCTGCCTCCTCGAGCCGCTCACCGCTCATGCCACTGTGCCACTCACCGTCACAGTGAGGGATCTGCTGTCGCCCCATCGCCATTTCTTCTCTTTCGCCAGTGGTCATTGCTCCGTCGCTATCTCTTCTCTTCCGTCGCTTCGTCGTCGAAGATCTTCACCTGAATAGCTATTGGACTACATGAGCACAGTGATGCCATTATCGTCGTTTCCTCCATCTCAAGTATCGGGATATCCTATTCGCCATTCACTCTGTCATTGCAGATAGAAGAAGCCTTCAACCAGCAGTTCACGGGCTCTATTCGTCAATCGGTCTTCTCCACAGAATTTTTGATTCGAGTCACCATTGTTCCGATTGACTTTTCCCTATTTTCCTCCATGTATAGCTTGTTCATTGGCCACTCTAGATGCTGTAGTTTCTCTTCCACAATCGGGTAATTGCTCCATCCACTACCTTTGTTTCTTAATACTAAGGTGAGGGTTGTAGGGTCGTCGCAAGGTGGATGAAGGCTACCATTGTAGTTCAAGGGAAGGCTAATGGATTGGTAGCTGTGATTATTAGGATTTTGCTGCCAACTTCAAATGGTGGGGTTTTTGGATTGTGCCGAAAAAGAGAGAAATCAAGGCTGATTGTGCAGATTTTTGTACAGAAGGTTGGATTAAGAAGCTGTGGTTGGTTGGAACAATGGGAGGTAAGTTGTGATTGTGTATGTGGTGAAATAGATTGTGTAAAGGTGTTATTATGGATTATATCTATTGGATAAATTGTCATGAAATTTTAGGAAACTTGTATTCGGAAGTGTATGGGATTACACTATTGTAGAATTTGATCCGATTATTCGAGCTAGCACGGGTTGTATACCAGGACTTTGATTTGAGGCAGAGTTCTCGGACGTGAAGACTGTAATCAATGGACTTCACATCAGGTGGGTAATATTCTACTCTGGTCAGGTAGACGCTTAAACTTGGTGCATGAGTTTTATGTTGATGATGACCTTTACCTTGACTCCACTCTTATTTAATCATGTGCTTGATACTTTGTCTTTTCACTTTGAGATATACTGTTGTTGTTGTCATATTTCATTCATCGTTGCTATAAATTACCGATGCTATGGTATGTAGGTATTTAGATGCTTAACCATGGGGAGTGTAGCTGTGTATAGATGTTGATTTGACTCGTGTCATCAGGAACAATCATCTGGGGGTGGATGATGTCCTTAATGTAGAGTTTTGTGGTTATAGCACCTTACCTTTTGTTGTATAACTATTACGGATCATATATCTGTACATGGTAGTGTGGGTTGTCGAAGGTGTGTCGCTACGGACTAGAAGTCCTAGCATGGTCGATGGTTAGTTGTATACGACTCTCTGTTGGGTAGAGAGTGTATTTTGGATGTATGTATTGTTGTTCATTCATGTCATTTACATGCATGCTGGCGACTTGGTCTCCCTTGTGGTTGAGAGGGTCGTCAGTCATTCTTCCTCTATGGTTACACGTGGTAGTAGTAACTAGTGTGAGGGCAGTTCATTTGTTGTGCTGTACTCGACAACTCTTGATAGTGGTAATTGGAGTTGCGTGCAGTTGTCCTGGGTGTGTGACACTCAACCACTCAAGGGTAGTGTCAGTCGGAGTGGCCAACAGTAGGGACTCCCGTTATGTAGCTTATAGCTCTTTAGCTCATCGCTACTTATTCATACTGCCCACTCGGCCACTCGAGAGTAGTGGTTGTTGTTGAGCTGGGATAGTTGTCATGTCGTGACACCTAGGCCACACTGGGGTCGTGGTAGCGAGTGGGGTGCGCAGGCATGACCATGCATTTGCATTGCCATGTGTGAGGGCATTTGTGTATATATACATATACATATATTTATGTATATATATATATGTGTGAGTGTGAGCAGTATATATAGATATGATCTATATATATGCTTGTTGTATTGTTGTATTTGTTTGTTCTATGTTTGTTGCATTTGATTGTACATCATCTTTCATGTTATTTGCATAATCTATACTGTTGTGTGTGGGATACCAGTGTATGACTTGGACTGGATGGTTGTATGCATTTGACCAGTACCTTGATGTTGAGTAGGTTGGATCAAGTATGTTGTTGTATTTGTTATAGCATGTTCACAAAATTGCGTATTAAATACAGTGGTAGTTTTACTCTATCCTATCGTACGTGCTGTATTGCTGTGTATTTGTTCAGGTTTTTTAGGTTGTGTCATTGCATACCATTCAAGTATGTCAGTATGTTACATTACATTATGTACAGTTGATCACTTTGGTATATGCATTGATTAGTATCATACTGATAGTTTCGTAGTTTCCTTTAAGACTATAAACTTGTTGATCTCCCACGGTATACCTATTCATTTCCATTTGTATACCTGTTGGTCTTCGTACTTTATATTTGTTGTTCATGCACTATCTGTTATATTACCGCTGAGTTTTATACTCACCACCATAGACCCTGGGTTTCTTGTCGCCCAGGTAACTGGTAGAAGATTCCTTGGATGCTTGGAGCTCCGCCAGCTGATCCAATCTCACACCGAGCATTTGGAGTTTAGATCGTATTTGTTTCGTTGTTGTGTTTTGTATTGTAGTCATGTATATGAGGAGTTGTAGTTGGCTTTTATGTTGCTTTTGGTTTTGATCATATTTTGTTTAGTGTGTAGAGTTGCACCGGTGCGCATTGTTGTATCTTTGTGGTTGTGTTCGTTGGTTGTGTCATTTCATTATGTTGTGTGGTGGTGGCCGAAAGGATTTGTTTTAACAGGGAATTGTATCACGTACAGGGGAGATGCTGCCCGATTTTCTGGCTTGACATACTCTCAGGGCATGACAATTTTATTAGTAACAGAGCCCTAGGTCGCGAGTCCACTTTCGGATTTATTTTGTTCGGACATCTAGTTTTGCTCTACTCGATTTTGGTTTTATGAGTTTTGGGATCTGGCCATTGTAGAACGTCTCCGAGCTGCAAGGGATAAGGTATGCTAATTGTTATCTCATATCTTTTGTTGGCTATGCATTCAGTAGCTTATAACAGTGCATGATATGTAGTGTGTTAGTCATTATTCATAACCATGGTTTGAGTTGACCACGGGAATGACATGTTGAGGTCATTAGACATGTACCTGCTATCGAAAAGGTGAATTACCTTTGAGAGCCGACTGATACCGAGTCGGAAAGCAGGGGTCAGGTAGTCACATTTCTTATGGAGATCAACATTTACAGTCTTAGGGATTTTCACTAACGTTGCTAGTCAAGTCATTACCTATTGGGTAATGGACAAGGCGAGTATGCTATTGTTGACACAGATCGTGGAGGATTATTTTATGATGTTGCATTGAGATTCGGATCCTTGAGTTGATTGTGTTGGGTTGTATAAATTTGAAGGTACTTTTGAGTACTTAACTCGTGTTATGTAGAGAACGTAGAACTAGTTGCATACCATTATCGGTATCTAGCTAGTACTTGGTGGATTATGTAGGAAATAACTTTCGGGGAAATAATACATCACTGGGTCACGGTGTTGTGATGTTGTGAGAGAGTATTTCTTCATGTCACTTCCTTTGACTCGTTGTAAGGAAATTTTTGAGCTTCAAGTAGGGTGATCAGTTGGTAATGGGAGTACCATGCAGAGTCGTTAGACTTGCAGAGGTTACACCCATCTAATAGCTCAAGAGTGTAAATGGATGTCTTAAGCCACCCAGGGTTTATTGGCTTGCATTTTGATCAGGATGTTGGGAGCTTCTATCAGATTCTGCCGGAAGTTATTGGATTGAGTCATGAGTCTAGAAATGACTCCGTACAAGTGTTTAAGAGTTGGAGACCGATAAGAAGATATTGCAGGTCAAATTATTAGAAACAGAAGTCTCCAAATGTTGGATAAAAGGAGCAAGATCGGAGTCATGGGTCATGAGCTACTTTCCAACCATGGAAGACCAACCGCAGATCATCAATGTGTTCTCGTGCACATCAGTGAAATCAAAAGAAAGACTCCGAAGGGATTATGTGCGTACAATGCGGGACACGACGATACGCAAAGTCACATTATCCATGGGATCAGTTTATCTGTTGCTATTGTAGGCAACCAGTACATATGAGAAGAAGGTGATCTTTGAAGAATCAGTTGAAGACCATCGATGTTGTTTCGGGAGGATGATGCATAAACTCGACAGTAGAGATCATCACAGAAGATTGGGTTATCGCACCAGCAGCGATTTACTACCTCAGGCGTAGTGGGAGTTCCCGAATACTTCCATCCTGGAGAAGTAATTTACTCAACAGTATCTGCAAAAGATATCTGAGAAAACTCATGCAGATAACAACAACTGTTACCTCTCCAAGTGCATCTATATCATTTGCAGAGTATGAAGCATGCCATGATAATGGCAGTTATTCAGTATTTAAGATCGGTGGTGTGCTCTTTACCAGTGCAACAATGTTTACCACCTCCATTACAGTTGTTTTAGTTTGCATTTCAGTTTCACCAGTTGAGTTCAATTCCTCCATGATAGTTTTGTTGCATCTATCGGAACTTAGCCATCAAGAACAGAAGTTGGATGAGTTTACATATTTACTCAAGAGGAGATGTAGAGGGTTAAAGGATTGACCATTTGGGGTATTACTTTAGTTTACCCTATTTGTTGATATAGTGAGAGATACTGGTAGTTTACTGGTATCTATGTCTGGAGCATTCTTAGATAGGATTAGAAGAATTTCTATATTTTGGATCATGTGGATTGGTTGTTTCTCTACCCTCAGGTGAGATGTTGAACAACAACCAAGAAGTCAAGGGATACCCTTGGACTTTGATAAACATATTTTTTTACTGTAGACATATCCTTACAGATAGCTAAATTATTGAAATGATGGTATGATATGTCTCTTGGATATGCGTATAATTCGAGAGTATTCAGATGTTGTTTCGAAGGAACTCCCAAGCTTGTAATTGCATAAGCAAGTGGAGTATACAATCGAAGTGATTTTGGGAATAGTGTTGATATTAAAGATCTCATACCAGGAAATAATCTTATTGGTGTCAGTGTGGTTAAACACTATGGGAATTGGAAGAATGTAAGTTGCGATTTATAAGAGGTATTGGATGGGAGACTTATCTGTCCCAGTGTTTCTTTTTGAGAAGATTCGAAACTCTTTGTTAAAAGAGAGATGAACCTTGGAGGTTATGCATCGATTATCGATGATGGAATGTAGTAGCTATTGAGAATAAATATCCTTCATTGTGGATAGATGATCTGATTAGATCAACTAGGGACACCTATGTAGACTCTAGGGTTGATGTAAGATTGGCGCGTTGATATTGTAGTGACTTAGTGCCATACAATTATTATTGTCTGTGTGATGATTGATGTATCATCAGTTTGATTTAAGGAGGAAGGTGTATGGAGGATGACATTTCATACTTAGTATGAATTTGATGAGCTGTTGATAAGGTTGTTAGACATATTTAGCGAGTAAGTCATCCAGGGATTTGAGAGATCGTGTATTCTGGACACGATTGGATCAGTTGTGATTGTTATAGTCGCATAACTTGGCCACTGTTAATGGTGGTAGTTGGAATTGTGCACTCGGCCACCGTAGAGGTGGTTTCTTTAGATTGATTTCATTATTACCGCAGAGGTGGATAGGATGTTTTTAGCATTGCTATACCGCTGGCTTGTTTGACTAAGTAGGTGATGGAATTTACTTGGCCAAAAGCTTGTGAAGCTAGGTTTCAAGGCCTAGATGGTGGCTGACTATTATACCAGTGTTGGATATTCCTTCCGGTTTGGATGGAAGTGTACCATACACAGTGCATCATTTCATAGATTGGGAGCGATACCGATGTAGTTGATGAGACGTATCCTAAGCTTACGGCAGTTGAGGAACTACGAGATAAGCTGTCATACACCTGACGTGGACTTAGTGTTGGACTTTCCGAGCCGCAAAAACCACTTTTTGCGTTGCGGAAACCCCGAAAGTCCGGCCACAGATCCGTGCGAAGATGTATTAAAACTAAAACTGTATGTGTTTGTATAAAACCCTAGATCTACCTTAGATCTACATGATAAGGACGTTACCCTCGATGCGACGCCCTTCGCAAATCCCGCTCATCCAAAAGGTTCGCTGGAACTCGAGAGTGTCAAGTGCACACTCCTCTATTGGTATCCACACAAGCAATAGGTGGAGAAAACACACCCTTGAGTGTGCTAGCACTCTATGGATGGTTCGGCCAAGGAGGTTGGGAGAGGGAGAGAGCTTGAGGGAATCATCCAAGGAAGAAGATGAAGTTGTGAAGAAGAAGATGAAGTTACCCAAAATCAATTCACCCCCATCAAGAAGTGGCCGGCCACATTATGGAGAGGGGGTTACATGCATGCATGTAACTCCCATGACCCTTGGTCTCCCTCATGAGGTGGCACCAAATGACAAAGTCAATGATGATGTGGAGCATCATCATTGGCCGCCCATGCCAAGTCATCATCATGACATGACATTTGGTCAAGTCAAACTTGACCTTTCATCTTCCCTCTCAAGTCAAGTCAAACTTGACCTCTTATCTCCCATGGTTGATCAAATCCAACCATTTGATTCAAGTCAATTTAATTTAATGAATCTCTATTCATTAATTTAAATTGATTTGATGAATCAAATCTAAATTAGACTCATTCAACACTTGAATCAACTTGAGTCTAACTCAAATAGTCTAATTTGGATTACTCTTAATCCAATTTGGTTCATCCTATGAACCTAATCCTCATGGTTCATCATATGAACCTAATCTCCATCTAATTGCCCTTATGTGTGTGACCCTATAGGTTCTTGTAACGTTGGCAATGTCCCTAAACCGATTTAGGAACATAAGCAATGAGAGGAATCTAGCAACACATCATTGCTACCCAAGTTACAAGAATGTTGAGCTCCAACATCACCTTTGTGACTACTAATTGTGATTCTCACAATATGTGACAATGTCCCTCTATCCTTGACATCTAGATTGACCAATCAAGGCATAGACCGTTTCATCCTCGGTATAATCTAAATCTTGAACTCCAAGTAGACTCACTCTAATCAAATGAGCTCAATATTTCATATTGACTCATTTGGGCATCACCATGCACTTCATGGTCTCACTCTATCAAGAATATCGATGTCACTCCCGTCATATAGGAGGGATAGATCCCATCTACATCACTCACATCCCTCCGCATAATTTGTTACATACCCAGTAATCGCCTTTATAGTCCGCCCAATTACGGGTGACGTTTGACGAAGCCAAAGTATGCAACTTCTTATGTAGGGAACCATGGTGACTTCAGGTCTAAGGACTAATAGTCATACTAATAGCCACATGAGAAAGTATATGACACTCATATAACGATCCATGATACTTTCTCATGGCGGGTCATTCAGTATACATTCTCCAATGCATACCCATGTGTCAACTTGAATCTCATATCCATGACTTGTGAGATCAAGTCATCGTGTTGACCTACATGCTAGTCTCTACGCATTAACATTGTCCCTGAATGTTAATACTCGACTAGGAATGATTAAGAGTAGTGTTCTCTATATCATCTCATTATCGATTCAACCAATCGATTGGTATAGATAAGAACCTACTACTCAAGGACATTATTATATTTAGTTATTTGGCACCAATACAAGTAAATATAATAACCATGCCTTTATAAATAGGAATATGATACAATAAAGTCCATACAACAATCATCACATGATTGGCTCTAGGGCTTTCACTAACAATCTCCCACTAACACTAGTGCCAATCACCGTAGTATCTAATACCCAATGACCTAGTGTGACCATCATGCTTTTTCTGTGCCAAAGCCTTGGTCAAGGGATCTGCGATGTTAGCCTCTGTGGGTACTCTGCAAATCTTCACATCTCCTTTATCGATAATCTCTCGAATGAGATGGAAGCGCCGTAGTATGTGTTTGGTCTGCCGGTGTGAGCAAGGTTCCTTAGCCTGTGCAATCGCTCCATTGTTGTCACAATAGAGCTCTATGGGATCTGCTATGCTAGGAACCACCCCAAGCTCAGTAATGAACTTGCGGATCCAAACTGCCTCCTTCTTTGCCTCGATACAAAGAATATACTCGGCTACATTGTAGAATCAGAATCGCTGTGTCTTGCTTCGAACTCTTCCAGCTCACAGCGCCACCATTCAAGCAAAACACGAACCCTGACTGCGATCTATAATCATCCTGGTCAGTTTGGAAGCTGGCATCGCTGTAACCCTTTACAGCTAGCTCCTCATCGCCTCCAAATATCAAGAAATATTCTTTAGTCCTTCTCAAGTACTTAAGAATATTCTTGACTGCTATCCAGTGACGCTCACCTGGATCTGACTGGTATCTACTCGTCATGCTCAAAGCATACGAGACATCAGGACGAGTACACAGCATGGCGTACATGATAGATCCTATAGCAGATGCGTAAGGGATCTTATCCATGCGGTCTCTCTCCTCTCTAGAAGAGGGACTTTGAGTCTTCGAAAGACTCACACCATGTGACATCGGCAGAAGTCCCTTCTTGGAATTCTGCATGGCAAACCGTAGTAATACCATGTCAATGTATGTACTCTGACTTAGGCCAAGCAATCTCTTAGATCTATCTCTATAGATCTTGATGCCTAGAATACAGGCTGCTTCACCTAAGTCCTTCATTGAGAAGCATGTCCCCTGCCAAGTCTTCACAGACTGTAGCGAAGGGATGTCATTCCTAATGAGCAGTATGTCATCCACATACAATACAAGGAAGACAACTGTGTTCCCATTAACCCTCTTGTAGACACAGGGTTCATCTTCATTCTTGATGAAACCAAACTATTTGATCGCATCATCGAATCGAAGATTCCAGCTCCGAGAAGCTTGCTTTAGCCCATAAATGGACCTTTGCAGCTTGCATACCTTCCCAGTATGCTGTGGATCTACAAAACCCTCAGGTTGTGTCATGTACACATCCTCGAGTAAGTTTCCATTCAGAAATGCAGTTTTGACATCCATCTTCCAGATCTCATAATCGTGGTATGCTGCAATAGCAAGCAAGATCCGAATGGACTTAAACATCGCCACTGGAGAAAAGGTTTCATCATAGTCAATACCATGAATTTGCTTGAAACCTTTAGCCACCAATCGACCCTTATAGGTATGCATAAGTCCATCTATGTCAGTATTTCTTCTAAAGACCCACTTACACCCAATAGGTTTGACCCCTTCAGGTGGATCAACCAAAGTCCATACTTGGTTGGTGTACATGGATTCCATCTCGGATCTCATGGCCTCTAGCCATTTCTCAGAATCTAGGATCATCACAGCTACCTGATAGGAGGTAGACTCATTCTCAATGAGCATAATGTCATCATGGTCAAACAAGAGAAATGAGTATCTCTCAGGGTGACGACGTACCCTATCAGACCTGCGAAGAGGTAGGTCTACCTGAACAGGTGGTTGTTCCACAACTCTTTGTGCAACAACCTCATCACCCACAACACTTTGTGGTTCCTGTTCAACCTCCATCAAGGCCTTAGTGCTATGGTCTTTATCTTGAATTTCTTCAAGATCGAAGGTACTCCCACTAGTTTTTCTAGAACAAAATCCCTTTCTAGAAAAACTCCAGTCTTTGCCACAAACACTTTGTGTTGACTGGGAATATAGAAGTAATATCCCTTTGTATCATTGGGATATCCAACAAAATGGCACCTATCGGATTTGGGTCCCAGTTTGTCTGAGACTTGACGTCGAACGTAAGCCTCACAACCCCAAATCCTCATGAAAGACATCTTGGGATTTCTCCCTGTCCATATCGTATATGGTGTCTTTATGACAGCCTTGGATGGTATACGATTAAGGGTAAAGGCTGCTATGTCTAGAGCATATCCCCAAAAGGATATAGGAAGATCTGTGTGACTCATCATAGATCGTACCATATCTAATAGGGTACAATTCCTCCTTTCGGATACACCATTCCACTGTGGTGTTCCAGGAGGAGTGAGTTGGGATAGAATCCCACACTCAGCTAGATAGTCACGAAACTCATGGCTAAGGTATTCACCACCTCGATCTGATCGAAGTATCTTAATACTCTTGCCAAGCTGGTTTTGTACTTCATTCTTGAATTCTTTGAACTTTTCAAAAGATTCTGATTTATGTGTCATAAGATACACATAACCATATCTACTGAAGTCATCAGTAAATGTAATGAAGTACCTGTAACCACCTCTAGCAGTAACATTGAAAGGACCACATACATCACTATGTATAAGTTCTAACAAATCTGTTGCTCTTTCGCTGTGTCCACTAAAGGGAGTCTTGGTCATCTTGCCTAAAAGGCAAGACTCGCATGTCTCATATGATTCAAAATCAAATGAGTTTAGCAGCCCATCCTTATGGAGCTGAGATAAGTGACTCTCATTTATATGACCTAAGCGACAATGCCAGAGATAGGTTTGGTTCAACTCATTTGACTTGAACCTTTTAGTACTTATGTTATAGATAGGGCTCTCTAAGTCTAGAAAGTAGAGTCCGTTCATTAGAGGTGCACTACAATAGAACATATCATTTAAATAAACTGAACAACATTTGTTCTTTATTATAAATGTAAATCCTTTCTTGTCCAAACAAGAAACCGAAATTATGTTCTTAGTTAAAGCAGGCACATAACAACATTCATCTAATTTTAGTACAAGCCCAGAGGGCAGAGATAGAAAATAAGTTCCTAC
Organism: Wurfbainia villosa; assembly: GCA_025175895.1. Classification (NCBI taxonomy): domain Eukaryota; kingdom Viridiplantae; phylum Streptophyta; class Magnoliopsida; order Zingiberales; family Zingiberaceae; genus Wurfbainia; species Wurfbainia villosa. The sequence continues at coordinate 123,074,440 of CM045990.1, forward strand.
AGCAACAACAGCAACCCTTGCTCCATTGCCTACTCGTAGGTCCACCTCGCCCTGCTATTTCTTAGCGCCTGCACATTGGTACAAATGTGAGATGCACATCCGGTATCTAATACCCATGATGAAGAAATAGATAGATTGACTTCTATAACATTTATACTTGAAGTAGAAGTCTCACTTCTTTTCTTCTTAAGATCTTTCAGGTAAGCTTTGCAGTTACACTTCCAGTGTCCAGCTTCCTTACAGTGGAAGCAAGCCCCTTCCTTGGCTACCCCTCCTTTGGGTTTAAGTTCTTTGCTTTTGCCCTTGGCTTGAGACTTTCCCTTACCTTTAGGCTTACCCTTGCCTTTCTTCTTGTGCACTATCAAAATGGTGTCAGATTTTCCCTTCTTAAGGTTAAGCTCAGCAGTTCTCAACATGCTGAGCATCTCAGGCAGTGGCTTATCAATTTCATTCATGTTATAATTCATGACAAATTGATTGTAGGCTTATGGCAAAGATTATAAGATTAGGTCAGTGGCCAACTCTTGGCCAAGTGGAAATCCCAGCCTTTGTAGGTTTTCTACGTACCCAATCATCTTGAGTACATATGGACCTACGGGAGTCCCATCTTGCAATTTGGACCCAAATAATGCCTTAGAGACTTCATATCTCTCATGCCTTATTTGTCCTTGATATAGTTGACGAAGATGTCCAACCATATCATAAGCATTCATGAACTCATGTTGCTTCTGAAGCTCAGAGTTCATGGTCGCGAGCATTAGACATGACACATCTAATGCATCATCTTGATGCTTCTTGTAAGCATCTTTGTCAGCTTGCGAGGCAGTGGTAGGAGGTGCCTCCGGAATGGGCTGCTCCAGGACGTACAACTTCCTTTCTTGGGTGAGAACAATTCTCAGGTTCCTGTACCAGTCCAGGAAATTTGCTCTATTGAGCTTGTCCTTCTCAAGGACAGAACGCAGAGAGAGAGTGTTCGTGTTTGTCGACATAGTTATCTACAACATACAATGCAGAGAATTAATATCATATTCCTTTTATCATTTAATTAGGTCTTTAATCAAATGATGCTCCCACTGAATTATAGGAATTTTGTAGAATCGAGTTATGGATGTGGTCAAACCACATTACTAGATTCATACAAACTAGCTATAATTCTTGCGGGACAAGATCCACATCATACTAAGCCTTGAGTTACCTTTGGCTAAATCGCCCAAGACTTAGTACGATCGGTGGGTAACACATTACCGATTACATCTCTATGCAACTCTTGTTTATAGGATCAAGACCCACATTTACAAAAGACCTTGAGTTAGCTTTGGCTAAATCGCCCAAGATTTAGTGTAAATGTGATCTTAACCTATCTTTCCAACGATTGGAATATGCCTATAGTTCTACTCGATCCAATTGAGTTAACTAGTTTTTCTCAATCTAATTGAGCTTACTCTAACCCAAGAGTGATAGGCGGGACCAAGATTGTCCCTCCACACCCTACCAAGATAATATGCATTGCTCTGCTTTGGCAGATTCAACAACAACAAATGATCGAGGTAGTGATGGGTATCAAGGCTCGGTAGGCATTTTTGAGTTGATTCGATTATGATCTAATCTAATCATAATGTATATCTTATACGCATTTAGGCCTTTATTATCCTATATTAGCATGCATCACATATATACAATCATTATTCTGGCATGCATCATATACATACAAGAAAATTATCCTAGCATGCATCATATACATATAAGCATTATTCTACTAGCATGCATCACATACATACAAGCAAAATCAAATATATATATATATATATATATATATATATATATATATATATATATATATATATATATATATATATATGTTTAACTGTGATGTAGTCATGGCCCTACTTCGATCTTCTCAAGCCAATAAGAAGATTGGACGGTCAACCTAAGGCTAGCGGCTTCTCCAAGCGCTACCTTTGACCGCCATGTGTCGTCGACACTCTTCTCGTAACCTCGTCTTCAAGTGGACTTTCCACCGCTCCATTTTGTATATTACAAATATAAAACTCGAGTTACATTCGAGTCTAAAACTATTTACAACTAGAATATCATAAGAAGAGGTACGACGCGCATGTCGCATACATTATACAACACACACAACCACAAAAACGGCACGCAGGCCGTATTATGAATTACAACATATCATCCAATCAAATTGGGGTTATTGGGCCATGACAATCATAGAATTATACATAATTCTAAATTATGTATTTTTACAGAAAATTTCTACAATTCTTTCTATTTTATTTCAATTTTATGAGTCACCTCCCCATAACGGTCCCGCTAAGCGGTTTCCGAGCGCGATCGTGGGACAAGGCCCCTTTCGGGGATAGGGGCAGCGCCCCTACTCGCAAAATAAACTTTGCGAGTGTCCCTACAATGATCTTACAACAACTTAAGTCGCTGTCCCAAAAACCTAAAGCGAGAACTCACCGTTTCGAAGAGTTTTTCTCGACGATTGAAGCCTACAAGTGTCCCAACACTAGTTGCTTCGATTCTTCGAGAAAAATACCCAAAAATTCTATAAAAATAAGAAATTTACAGAAAAATATAAATCTATAATTTTTATATCTAATACAAAAATTACAAAAATGAAACACATACATGCTTCGCACGTGGCTTTGATACCACTGTTGGACTTTCCGAGTCGCAAAAACCACTTTTTGCGTTGCGGAAACCCCGGAAGTCCGGCCACGAATCCGTGTGAAGATGTATTAAAACTAAAACATGTATGTGTTTGTATAAAACCCTAGATCTACCTTAGATCTACATGATAAGGACGTTACCCTCGATGCGACGCCCTTCGCAAATCCCGCTCGTCCAAAAGGTTCGCCGGAACTCGAGAGTGTCAAGTGCACACTCCTCTATTGGTATCCACACAAGCAATAGGTAGAGAAAACACACCCTTGAGTGTGCTAGCACTCTATGGATGGTTCGGCCAAGGAGGTTGGGAGAGGGAGAGAGCTTGAGGGAATCATCCAAGGAAGAAGATGAAGTTACCCAAAATCAATTCACCCCCATCAAGAAGTGGGCGACCACATTATGGAGAGGGGGTTACATGCATGCATGTAACTCCCATGACCCTTGGTCTCCCTCATGAGGTGGCACCATATGACAAAGTCAATGATGATGTGGAGCATCATCATTGGCCGGCCATGCCAAGTCATCATCATGACATGACATTTGGTCAAGTCAAACTTGACCTTTCATCTTCCCTCTCAAGTCAAGTCAAACTTGACCTCTTATCTCCTATGGTTGATCAAATCCAACCATTTGATTCAAGTCAATTTAATTTAATGAATCTCTATTCATTAATTTAAATTGATTTGATGAATCAAATCTAAATTAGACTCATTCAACACTTGAATCAACTTGAGTCTAACTCAAATAGTCTAATTTGGATTACTCTTAATCCAATTTGGTTCATCCCATGAACCTAATCCTCATGGTTCATCATATGAACCTAATCTCCATCTAATTGCCCTTATGTGTGTGACCCTATAGGTTCTTGTAACGTTGGCAATGTCCCTAAACCGATTTAGGAACATAAGCAATGAGAGGTATCTAGCAACACATCATTGCTACCCAAGTTACAAGAATGTTGAGCTCCAACATCACCTTTGTGACTACTAATTGTGACTCTCACAATATGTGACAATGCCCCTCTATTCTTGACATCTAGATTGACCAATCGAGGCATAGACCGTGTCATCCTCGGTACAATCTAAATCTTGAACTCCAAGTAGACTCACTCTAATCAAATGAGCTCAATATCTCATATTGACTCATTTGGGCATGGCCATGCACTTCGTGGTCTCACTCTATCAAGAATATCGATGTCACTCCCATCATATAGGAGGGATAGATCTTATCTACATCACTCACATCCCTCCGCATAATTTGTTACATACCCAGTAATCGCCTTTATAGTCCACCCATTTATGGGTGACGTTTGACGAAGCCAAAGTATGCACCTCCTTATGTAGGGAACCATGGTGACTTCAGGTCTAAGGACTAATAGTCATACTAATAGCCACATGAGAAAGTATATGACACTCATATAATGATCCATGATACTTTCTCATGGCGGGTCATTCAATATACATTCTCCAATGCATACCCATGTGTCAACTTGATATCTCATATCCATGACTTGTGAGATCAAGTCATCGTGTTGACCTACACGCTAGTCTCTACGCATTAACATTGTCTCTGAATGTTAATACTCGACTAGGAATGATTAAGAGTAGTGTTCTCTATATCATCTCATTATCGATTCAACCAATCGATTGGTATAGATAAGAACCTACTACTCAAGGACATTATTATATTTAGTTATTTGACACCAATACAAGTAAATATAATAACCATGCCTTTATAAATAGGAATATGATACAATAAAGTCCATACAACAATCATCACATGATTGACTCTAGGGCTTTCACTAACACTTAGTAGTTATTATCCTGATTTGTAGATGTATGGAGCAGGAATGCTCATGGTGTTTTGGCTAGCTTCTAGGTAGCTGCAATAGAGTTGCTAGAACACAAATAGTTGCAACCACGGAGATTGGTCATTATAGTCTCCCATGCACTTACAGAGTGTGTGGTGGAGTGGATTTTGGATGGTAGATGGACTTCTCTTGTGAGAAGATAATTCCCTATCTCTGATAAGGATAGTGAGTTCCGGAGTTGCATTAGTTTCAGGAAGAGTTATTCTAGGAGACTCGTCATTCGAGATTGGTGATTTATTCGGATTGTATCCGAAAAATAGTGAGTATTGAAACATCTTTGTTGGTGGAATGATATATGGGACATGGTTGATTTTGTAGGCGGGTGTTGGTGTGTCAACTAGTAAAGGTGGAATATTAGTGACCAGTAGGGTTATGTACCAAGATGGAAGTGGTATCCTAGTACGATGGACTGTGTTGGGAAATTATCTAGAATTCGGAGAGGACTTGATATGATTTGGGGTAATCGGTGGTCGATTAACCAGGTCCACTCATTTTCTACCGAGATGTAAGATGGATTTCATTGGGTCACTCGACGAAATTATACTGCAAGGAGATTTTCAATTTTCTTGGAGTATCCTTGAGTATCATTTCTGATAGTGATTCATGATTCACCATATGATTTTGGCAAAGTCTTCAACAGATCAGGGATATCGAGCTCCACTCTTGTACAATTATTTACCTTTTGATAGATGGTCAACATGATGGCACTGTTTATCCTTTAGAAGGGTTGTTGATACCATGCGAGATAAATTTTAGAGGCTATCAGTACCCCCACTTAGTTACTGGAGGTGTGCAATTTTGCATCAAGTACTTGAGTGAAGCAGTGTGATATTGCTTACCCATCGTACTTGAGTAGAAAATTTGGGGACCAAATTTATATTAGTAGGGGAGAATATAAGATACCAAAAATAAAATAATATTTGTTAATTAGGAAAAAGACCCACCAAAATCTTTCGACAAGTTTTATAAATTTATTTGGAATTAAATGGAATTTCTATAAATTGATAGGGAAGATTTAATAGGCTTTGAGAAAGCATATTTGGATTATCTATTATTGAGGGGTTTATATGATTTATTAACCTAAGGTTTAATTATATATATATAATTAAACCCTAAGTTCTCCTTTTATATTTTTATTTACTTTGTTTTTTTTCTATTCCCCAAATTCCTCACCGTAGCCCTTCTCTCCCTCTCCCGACGCGCACTCTCCTCCCGATTTCTCCATCGCCGTCGTTCCTCCTTTCGCCCGATCCGCCTAATCTCTGCCCCGAGTTCATTGCCGCCATCGATGGCTGCCTCCTCGAGCCGCTCACCGTGCACGCCACTGCGCCACTCACCGTCATCATGAGGGATCTGCTGCCGCCCCGTCGCCATTTCTTCTCTTCCGCCAGCGGTCGTTGCTCCGTCGCTGTCTCTTCTTTTCCTCCGCTTCGTCGCCGAAGATCTCCACCTGAATAGCTATTGGACTACATGAGAACAACGACGCCATTATCATCGTTTCCTCCATCTCAAGTATCGGGATATCCTATTCGTCGTTCACTCTGTCGTCGCAGATAGAAGAAGCCTTCAACCAGTAGTTCGCGGCCTCTATTCGTCAATCAGTCTTCTCCATAGAATTTTTGATTCGAGTCACCATTGCTCCGATTGACCTTGCCCTATTTTCCTCCGTGTATAGCTTGTTCATTGGCCACTCTAGATGTTATAGTTGCTCTTCCACAATCGCATAATTGCTCCATCCATTACCTTTGTTTCTTAATACTAAGGAGTGGGTTGTAGAGTCATCGCAAGGTGGATGAAGGCTACCATTATAGTTCAAGGGCAGGCTAATGGATTGGTAGCTGTGATTATTAGGATTTTTCTACCAACTTCAAATGGTGGGGTTTCTGGATGGTGCTGGAAAAGAGAGAAATCAAGGCTGATTGTGTAGATTTTTGTACAGAAGGTTGGATTAAGAAGCTGTGGTTGGTTGGAACAATTGGAGGTAAGCTGTGATTGTGTATGTGGTGAAATAGATTGTGTAAAGGTGTTATTATGGATTATATCTATTGGATAAATTGTCATAAAATTTTAGGAAACTTGTATTCGGAAGTGTATGGGATTACACTATTGTAGAATTTGATCCGATCATTCGAGCTAGCACGGGTTGTATATCAGGACTTTGATTTGAGGTAGAGTTCTTGGACATAAAGATTGTAATCAACGGACTTCACATCAGGTGGGTAATATTCTACCCTGGTCAGGTAGATGCTTAAACTTGGTGCATGAGTTTTATGTTGATGATGACCTTTACCTTAACTTCACTCTTATTTAATCATGTACTTGATACTTAGTCTTTTCACTTTGAGATATACTGTTGTTGTTGTCATATTTGGTTCATCGTTGCTATAAATTATCGATGCTATGGTATGTAGGTCTTTAAATGCTTAACCATGGTGGGTGTATCCGTGTATAGATGTTGATTTGACTCGTGTCCTCAGGAACAATCATCCGGGGGTGGATGATGTACTTAATGTAGAGTTTTGTAGTTGTATCACCTTATCTTTTGTTGTATAACTATTACGGATCATATGTCTGTACATGGTAGTGTGGGTTGTCGAAGGTGTGTCGCTACGGACTGGAAGTCCTAGCTTAGCCGATGGTTAGTTGTATACGACTCTATAGAATACGAAAAAAAATTATATGGATTAACCATTTAATTAATTCGATTTAATTAGTAGATTAATCGGTGTTAATTAGTGGATTAATTGGGCTTAATTAGTGGGCTAATTGGGTTGATAAGCTAGTTGGGCTGAGTCCATTGGGCTGGCTTTGTTGGGCTGGAATTGGGCTTGAACCGGTTGGCTTGGACCAGTTCACCTGAACCAACAGGCGAACGACATTTAAAAAGCCGAAAATCGATCGCGACATTCTCAATCGCGATTTCTGTTCCCTTTCTTCTCCGTGTCATTCTCTCTTTCACCACGATCGAGTCACTTCCTCCTCAGCTCGTCGGTGTCCCGGTGAGAGCAGTCGACGACGCCGCCACCTTGGTCGATCTCCGGTGGAGGATTGGGTTCTCGCCTGGGGGACCTCAGCGATATCTTCGACGGACGGGCGGTGCTGTCGCGGCAGGGAGCTGCCGATCCAGGTACGTCAGTGGTCTAGGGCTAGGTTTTGTTGAGTTTCTGACACCGCGACGAGAGTGTATTCGAATATGTTTCGTAAACATGTGCGCAACGGAATAAATAAAAAACAATAAATCTAATTTATTACATCATATACACCACACGCATGCATAGTACAACATGTGTAGACATAACCATAGTTTCAAATTTTGCAATAAAAGGAAATTTATTCTATGTATACCTGACGTATCACGTGTAGCGGGAACGACATCAACCGGAGCGACCCTTACTAGAATCACCTCTATCCGTATCCACGCCGAGTATCTTTGGGATGACTTCACAAAGTCACAAGCCTCGTCTTCGTACGAGTCACTAGCCTCGTGTCGAAGATGATGTGATCGAGAGAAGATCACAATTCGAATCAAAATTCGGATTCAAAACGAGTCCTCAAAAACTTGCTTCTCCGGAGATGTATTCGCCCACCGTTTGACAAATCCTTCATCCTTCACCTATAAGAATTACCAGAGATCGAATCCCCGGCAAGGAAGCCACTGTCGGAGCTCCAAATGTCGTCCAAACGATGCTCCGACACGAAGTAAACAAGCTGTCCAGAAAACTGGACAGCTTCGGTGGAGGATTAGCGCCGACCAAATAAAGAAGCTAGATGCTCACCTTGTCACCGGAGCCAAGGAAGATCACCGGAGGGTCGCCGGATGAAGCTTGGACGCCGGCAACAACTTGGACGGTGGCACAAGAGGTGGGCGGCGGCTAGGGTTTGGTCGCCGGCCACAAGAGGAGAAGAGGGAGGGGGCGGCAACTTTGGATTAGGGCTCTCATTAAACCCTTGAGCTCTATTTTATAGAGAACAAATTCTCCTAATGGTTATTGGTTCATAACCAAAACCCGTTAATCCGCTCCATTAATTTAAGTTAAAATAAACCAAACTGATTTGGTCTATTTTAAGTTAAAACTAACTGAACCAACTTTGGTTCATTCGTTTAAAACAAACCAAATCCCTTTGGTTTATTCTCCACCATTGGATTAGAACCAAACCAATTTGGTTCATCCATCATGTCTTCATAAGACACGACCCATCCATGCTTCCATTGTGACTGAAACGATTTCATGCTCGCTCCTTGTTTGGTCTAACCAAACCTAGTTTCTCTCGGTTTGAGAATCTCATTCTCAAGCTCGTTTTAAATCCTTCGGATTACGCTCGTGCGTGTGACCAAATAGGTTCTCGGTTTATGTTGGTCGTCTATAATTAACCATTAATTATAGAACAATCATGAGTGACACCTAGTAGTACATCATGATCCCAATTAATCGAAAAGATCAACGGTTGATATAGAACTATTTCTGAAACCCTTCAGCAGCTACAATGAATCGTGCCCCATTCCTTTGACTCATCTTATACCCACTTGATTCAGGATATGGTCTATAGTGTCAGTCCCCACTAGGTTGACTACGTCACACCTAGCCCAAGTATCATTTCCTCATCCTATGAATTCTAGTTACTGCACATGAATCCAAGAGTACCTTACTCTAAACATGTAATGCTTTGGCCAAAGACTTTAGTAACAATCCGACGAGAGGCCATGGGTATACATCTCCTCGCAAGGAGTGGTGAATCCTTTATAGGCTATTCAAACACCTTCGATCACTTCGACTTATGTCCAATCATCCCAGGTCCACATCTCCTCAGAGATGTTTGCTTAAGATATCAAAGCATAAGTCTTCATGACCAAGATGACTTGAATATCGCAAGTCAAAGGAACATCGCACTTAAGCTGCAGTAAGAACTTCATTGACATAATCAAATATGCAAAGAACCATATGAAGTCTTACGACTGGTCACTTCAATGAACTAGTTACCATAACTAGCATCCACGATTAGCTCCGGACATCACAATGTCTCTAGTCAGTGAGAATCAGCTGCTTGGATACACCAAGGAGTATAACTCGTGCTAGTCTCGACAGAATTGATGTTGTCCAAATCCATCAATTCATCGACTAGGGATAATTCTGATACATCACAATTACACATGTAGAGATACTCACTAGTTGTGATCCAATCACAAATTCTCTCATGCTGTGAATCGTATCATAGACATTCAGTAAATGAGTTTAAGATCTAATCAAATACATGAAAACATATATATACTCAAATTGTGAATCTTCATTTATCATATAAATGGTTCAAACATAAGGCGATTGCCTTAGGACTTCTCTCATATATTACTAACAAACACCCACTTGGTATAATGCCAATCGCTATGGTATCCAATACCATAAGCTCTAACATAACCCTCAAACTTACTTTGAGGTAATGCCTTAGTTAAATGATCCGCTAAGTTCTTTTCAGTGGGGATTTTCTCGATTTGTATTTCCTTCCTACTAATGATCTCTCTGATGAGATAATAGTGGTGAAGCACATGTTTGGATCGTTGATGAGACCTTGGCTCTTTCGCCTATGTAATTGCTCCATTGTTGTCACAGTAGATCGGTATTGCTTCAATAATGGCTGGAACCACACCAAGTTCATAAATGAACTTCTTGATCAAAACTGCTTCCTTTGCTCCTTCCGAAGCTGCAATGTATTCTGCCTCAGTGGTAGAATCCACTATAGTGTCTTATTTGGAACTTTTCCATCTCACTGCACCCCTATTCAAGGTGAACAAGTATCCAGACTGAGACCTGGAATCATCCTTGTCTGTCTGGAAGCTGGCATCCGTATACCCGCGTATCACCATGTCCCCTTCTCCATATATTAGAAACACATCCTTAGTTCTTCTCAAGTACTTAAGGATCATCTTAACAGCCGCCCAATGATCTATTCCTGGATCAGACCGGTATCTACTCGTGACACTCAAAGCATACGATACATCGTGCCTTGTACATAACATAGCATACATGATAGATCCTATTACAGATGCATAGGGAATCTTACTCATGCAAATCCTCTCGTCTTCTGTGTGCGGACACATAGACTTCGAAAGATGTATCCCATGCCTAATGGGTAGGAAACCTTTATTGGATTCCAACATGATAAACCTCTTTAGCACTCGATCTATATATATAGACTGCGAAAGACCAAGCAACCGTTTCGATCTATCTCTATAGATCTTAATCCCGAGGATGTAGGTTGCTTCTCCTAGGTCTTTCAAGGAGAATGTCTTGGACAACCAAATCTTAACTGACTGTAAGACCGAAACATCGTTTCCTATAAGTAATATGTCATCGACATACAATACTAGGAACACGACTGCACTCCCACTAACCTTCTTATACACAAAGGTTTGTTTGGATTTTGTGAGAAATCAAACTTTTTGATTGTCTCATCAAAACAGATATTCCAGCTCCTGGATGCTTTCTTCAGTCCATATATGGACCGTCGCAATTTGCATACCTTGGTTTTGTCAATCGATGTGAAACCCTCAGGCTGTATCATATACATGTCTTCGAGCAGGTTTCCATTAAGGAAAGCTATTTTCATATCCATCTGCCATATCTCATAATCATAATGAGCTGCTATGGCCAGGAGCATCCGAATGGATTTAAGCATAGCAACCGGCGAATAGGTTTCGTCATAATCAACACCTTACTTTTGACGATATCCTTTCGCTACTAATCTAGCCTTATAGGTAATCACATTACCATCCATGTCAGTTTTCTTCTTGAAAACCCACTTGCACACTATAGGCTTTATGCCTTCAGGTGGGTCAACTAAGTTCCAAACTTGGTTTTCATACATGGAATCCATTTCTGACTTCATGGCTTCAAGCCACTTATCCCTTTCTGAACTTGTCAAAACTTCTTCATAACTGGTAGGCTCCTCATCATCAATGAGTAACACGTCATTCGATTCACTTACGAGAAATCCATATCTCTCAGGAATATTGCGTGTTCTACCAGATCTATAAAGATGTGTTGTCACAATAGGTCCAGCCGATGGCTCATCACTATGAGTTATTGGCTGTTGTGCTTCACCAGGTATCTCATTAATGTCTATTTGAGTCTCTCGAGCCTCCTCAAGCTCGACGACACTCCCACTATTTTCTTGCAAGAGAAACTCTTTCTCTAGAAACACAGTATGCCTTGAAATAAACACCTTTTGTTCCACAGGATGATAGAATTGGTAACCCCTTGTTTCCTTAGGGTATCCAATAAATAGACATTTATCAAACTTAGCATCCAATTTGTCTGATACAGTCCGCTTCACATAAGCAGGACAACCCCATATCTTCAAGTAAGATACATGAGGTTTCTTACTATTTCATATCTCATATGGAGTAGTGGAGACTACCTTGGTTGGTATTCTGTTTAACAAGTAAACAGCTGTCTGAAGTGCATAGCCCCAAAAGGACTTGAGAAGATTCACATGATTCATCATTGACCTAACCATGTCCAACAAAATCCGGTTACGCCTCTCTGATACACTATTATGCTGTGGTGTATATGGCGGAGTCCATTGAGACAATATACCATTGTCTCTTAGATAATCTAGAAACTCTTGACTTAAGTATTCACCACCTCGATCCGATCAAAATATTTTAATACTCTTGTCATGTTGTTTCTCCACTTAATTTCTGAATTCTTTGAACCTTTCAAAGGCTTCAGACTTGTGTTTCATCAAGAACGCATACCCAAACCATGAGTGATCATCGGTGAAGGTAATGAAGTAGCTATAGCCTCCCAAAGCTTGAGTTGACATAGGTCCACATAGATCAGTATGTATTAGACCTAACAACTCTCCCACTCGTTCACCTTTTCCTATAAAAGGTAACTTAGTCATCTTGCCTTTTAAGCATGATTTGCATGTATCGTATGAATCCAATTCAAACGATTTCAGAATTACACATCGGTGTAATTCAGACATGCGTTTCTTGCTTGCATGGCCAAGACGACAATGCCACATGTAGGAGTCTAATTGATTATCCTTTCGAGCATGCTTGTTGCTCGCTTCGATATTGAAAATGTCACTGGATACGTCGAATGCATAAATACCATTGCTTAAAGTTCCAGCCCCATAAAGAACTCCATTCAAAGTTATGTAACAACAATTGTTACTAAAAGTCAAATGGTACCCATTTCTATTTAAACAAGAAATAGAAATGATGTTCTTTATCAACGAAGGAACATAAAAGCAATTATCCAGTTCTAAGACAAGTCCTGCAGGGAGTTTCAACAAATACGTTCCGATGGCGAGTGCAGCAACCTTTGCACCATTCCCAACACATAATTTTGACTCTCCCTTGACGAGTCTTCTTCTATTCCTTAGCCAATGTATGTCATTACATATATGTGAGCCACACCCAATATCCATTACCCAAGTGTTTGAGGAAATGGAATGACAATCAATAACGAAGATAACTGAAGAAGATGGGGCATCCGATGCCTTATTATTCTTCACGAACTCAAGATAAATCTTGAAATTTCTTCGCTAATGTCCCTCCTTGCCATAATGATGGCAAGTGCCCTTTTGAGCTGGTTCTGACTTTTTAGCCTTTTTCTTCCCCTTCTGCTATTCCTTTGACTTCCTCTTAGAACCTTTCTTTGAGGAATCAACTTACAACACCGTCCCCTGCTCATGCTTCACAGAAGACTCCACTGTCTTCAGCATGTTGAGTAGTACCACAGATGAACCTTCTTACATCTCAGAGGTGAAGAGGAGCTTGGAGACTTCGAACATTTCAAATCTCACTTGCTCATCAACCAACTCATAAAGATGAAAGACTATGGTATGAGCATCCATAGGCTCATGCTGCTTCCGTAGCTCAGGTACCATCGTGGCTAGCATGATGCAACTCGCCATTTCAGAATCAGTCACATGTTTCTGATAGGCCAACAATTGGTCCAGAGTTGCATTGTCACTAGGACGGGCGGGAAGAGGCACTTCGAGGACATTTGCAAGATTTTCAACCTTGAGAATAATTCTCAAGTTTCTAAGCCAGTCCAAGAAGTTCGGCTCAGTTAATTTATTCGAATTTAAAATAGAGCGCAAATTCAAAGACATCATGATCAAGCGATTAATCTAGAAATACAAATCGAGCATATATGAGAAAGATGGTTTAAAATGCATCAACATACATTTATAAATCTCATTCATTTTTCGAATTTCAAAAACCCCAAAATCACTTCGGGAGATCGTAGGTCCATCTCCGAATGGGCTAATATCCAACATAGATATGAACAACCTTGGAGAGAGTCCAACAAGCCATTCATAGCTACGATGGTAGGTATCAAATATACCGATTGCATATCACATATATGCAACTATCAAAATGTGCTATCAACTAATTGAATGTTCACACATACATCGGGTTGTTAACTCATTAACAAGTATGCATCATATGCATAGCACCCAACTTCACCTTCCTTCACATCGACCTTGGAGAGAATCCAACAAGCCGATGCTCCAGGTTAAAGCCAACCCATTAATCAAGACATAGTTTTAATATGGTTAGAGCGCATTCAACCAATTAGCCCAGCTTGGAGAGAGTCCAACAATCAAAACTAACAATTGACCTCTAACTCTTACCATATTAGTATTAAACTATTCCATGATTTGAACATGTTCGGGTTCGAGTCGAGCTTGGAGAGAGTCCAACAACCCAAACAAGAAATGGAACTCTACTTCTAACCATATTAATGGAAGGTGTAGGCTTTAATATTGAGTAAGGGTTTTTATGTCTCATCCTCTTTGCATGCAAATAACTATTATCTACATGGCATGACATACATCTACATGTCACGACACACATGACATAATGATATGCATCTAATGCAATTACATGCAATACAATTATGACATGTACAAAATTTCCTTATATGTCATAACTATTTATGGAAATAAAATATGTTTAAGATTTGATTCTCCAAATTAAATCATGATTAAATTAGAAAATAAATTTCCAAATCTAATCACATATTTTATTTGTGGAAAGTGTTGATTAAGGAAAGTCAATTTAGGAAACAAATTTCCTAAATCATCAAAACTATTTATGGAAATAAACTATTTTAAGATTTGATTTCCCAAATCAAATCATGATTAAATTAGGAAATATATTTCCAAATCTAATCAAATATTTTATTTATGGAAAATATTAATTTCCATAAATACTTCTAACTTTCCAAAAGTAGAAGATTTCCATAAATACTTTTAGACTTTCTAAAATTAAAAATTTCCATAAATACTTCTAACTTTTCAAAAGTAGAAAATTTCCATAAATACAATTACAACTATCGCAAAACATTTTTATGATTATGTCGAAACACAACCTGGGCTCTGATACTACTGTTGGGTTTCCGGCACCACGGCGAGTGTGTATTCGAACATGTTTCGTGAACATGTGCGCAGCAGAATAAATAAAAAGCAATAAATCTAATTTATTACATCACACACACCACACGCATGCATAGTACAACATGTGTAGACATAACCGTAGTTTCAAATTTTGCAATAAAAGGAAATTTATTCTACGTACACCTGACGTATCATGTGTAGCGGAAACGACATCAACCGGAGCGACCCTCGCTAGAATCGCCTCTATCCGTATCCATGCCGAGTATCTTCGGGATGACTTCACAAAGTCACAAGCCTCGTCTTCGTACTAGTCACTAGCCTCGTGTCGAAGATGATGTGATCGAGAGAAGATCACAATCTAAATCAAAATTCGGATTCAAAACGAGTCCTCAAAAACTCGCTTCTCCGGAGAGGTATTCGCCCACCGTTTGACGAATCCTTCATCCTCCACCTATAAGGATTACTGAAGATCAAATCCCCGGCAAGGAAGCCACTGTCGGAGCTCCAAACATCATCCAAACGACGCTCTGACACGAAGTAAACAAGATGTCCAGAAAACTGGATAGCTTCGGTGGAGGATTAGCGTCGGCCAAATAAGGAAGCTAGATGCTCACCTTGTCGTTGGAGCCAAGGAAGATCACCGGAGGATCACTGGCTGAAGCTTGGACGCCGGCAACAACTTGGACGGCAGCACAAGAGGTGGGCGGCAGCTAGGGTTTGGGCGCCGACCACAAGAGGAGAAGAGGGAGGGGGCAGTAACTTTGGATTAGGGCTCTCATTAAACCCTTGAGCCCTATTTTATAGAGAACAAATTCTCCTAATGGTTATTGGTTCATAACCAAAACCCGTTAACCCACTCCATTAATTTAAGTTAAAATAAACCAAACCCCTTTGGTTTATTCTCCACCATTGGATTAGAACCAAACCAATTTGGTTCATCCATCATGTCTTCATAAGATACAACCCATCTACGCTTCCATTGTGACTGAAACGATTTCATGCTCGCTCCTTGTTTGGTCCAACCAAACCTAGTTTCTCTCGGTCTGAGAATCTCATTCTCAATCTCATTTTAAATCCTTCGGATTACGCTCGTTGTGCGTGTGACCAAATAGGTTCTTGGTTTATGTTGGCCATCTATTATTAACCATTAATTATAGAACAATCATGAGTGGCACCTAGTAGTACATCATAATCCCCAATTAACCGAAAAGATCAACGGTTGATCCAGAACTATTTCTGAAACCCTTCAGCAGTTACAATGAATCGTGCCCCATTCCTTTGACTCATCTTAAACCCACTTGGTTCAGGACATGGTCTATAGTGTCAGTCCCCACTAGGTTGACTACGTCACACCTAGCCCAAGTATCATTTCCTCGTCCTAAGGATTCTAGTTACTGTATATGTATCAAAGAGTACCTTACTTTAAACATGTAATACTTTGGCCAAAGACTTTAGTAACAATCCGACGAGAGGCCATGGGTATACATCTCCTCACAAGGAGTGGTGAATCCTTTATAGGCTATTCAAACACCTTTGATCACTTCGACTTATGCCCAATCATCCCGGGTCCACATCTCCTCAGAGATGCTTGCTTAAGATGTCAAATCATAAGTCTTCATGACCAAGATGACTTGAATACTGTAAGTCAAAGGAACATCGCACTTAAGCTGTAGTAAGAACTTCATTGACATATCCAAATATGCAAAGAACCATATGAAGTCTTACGGCTAGTCACTCCAATGAACTAGTTACCATAACTAGCATCCACGATTAGCTCCGGACATCACAATGTCTCTAGTCAGTGAGAATCAGCTGCTTGGATACACTAAGGAGTATAACTCGTGCTAGTCTTGACAGAATTGATGTTGTCCAAATCCATCAATTCATCGACTAGGGATAATTCAGATATATCACAATTACACATGTAGAGATACTCACTAGTTGTGATCCAATCACAAATTCTCTCATGCTGTGAATAGTATCGTGGACATTCAGTAAATGAATTTAAGATCTAATCAAATACATGAAAACATATATACTCAAATAGTGAATCTTCATTTATCATATAAATGGTTCAAACATAAGGCGATTGCCTTAGGACATCTCTCATATATTACTAATAGGTTTCACCGTTGTTTTTCTTAAATTTAGTTATGGATGGTGTGTCTTAGCTCAAATCTGTGGTTGGCAATGAGTTGTGGCTGCCGATGGAGTGCTGAGCTCGTGTTTGGAGCTGGGATTTCCATCGGTGAGCAGGGGATGAGCAGGAGTGGATTGTCGGTGGAGATTAGAACTGGTAAGATAGATCTAACCTATTCTTGTCATCGGTGATGAGTTTTTGATTGGAATTTAAGTTGTGATTATGTGGTATGTCAATACATTTTGGATCCGATGTGTTTATTTTTCTGTCTATGGATTTCTAGTGGATTGCTCCAGTGAACAGGGAGGTTGCTGAAGGAGATCTAATCGGTAAGATTGATACCCCGTATGTGTTGTAGTTGATTTTAGAGGGGTTATTGTTAATTTGGTGTTCTGTTTGGTGCCGGGTGTGAGGAGCTATTGTCGGAAGAGAGTTAAGCTCGAGAAGTTGTTAATTAGGTTTTCCTTTGGTTGATCTATGTAGTATATTGGATTATGTTTGATTATGCGCTGTTAGAGAGTTGTAATGGTTTAAGTGAGTGTTGTTTAGATCTATAAATTTTAATTGATCTTGTTGATGTGGGAGCAAGTTGGTTATGGTGTATCGGATTGGGATAATCAGGGTTCTTATTCATAGACGAGGGAAGGATGCGAATATAGAACGAATTAGTATTTTGTTCGTATAATTATCGGAGACTTGTACTTAACCATAATTTGTTATTTTTGTGCAGGCTGGGGATATGAAGCAGGTTCGTGGATGTGAGGATTATTCGAGCTTCGTATCAGGTGGGTAATATCTACCTGGTCCAGTAGTTTGATCAAATTCCAATGCATGAATTTGAATATATGTTTATACCTGTTTACCTTAGATCCACTCATGTTTAATCTGTGCTTGTACTTAGTCTTTGATCTTTGAGATATTGCTGTTAATTCATCATTCCTTTATCTTGGATATGAATTACAACCCTTCTTGTGTGTTAGCTGATAGGTATTCAGTTAATTGCATGTGGTTATGGTTACTAGTGTGAACTTAAATTGGGTTATCGGGTTGCATCACTAGGTTGGGTGATGGGTCCAATTTATGGGAGCAGTTGTTATACCGTACACATATTAGTGGGTTATCTTGATGGATCTATTTATCTGTACATTTGATAGATAAATAGGTTGTGATTACGGATTAGTAGTCCTTTCATTGTTGACTTTTGGTTGACTAGGATTCCCCGTGGGTTAGGGAGTGTTGTGAGGATTTGTGTGTGAGCTATGCATCATTACATTGCATGCATGCTGACGACTGGGTCTCCCTTGTGGTTGAGACGGGTCTCTAGTCATCCTGCCTCTCTGGCCCCTCGAGGTTGTGGTAACAGGGTTGAGTGCAGAGCATTGTTGTGTGTGCCGTTCTCGGCCACTATGGATGGTGGGAGCTGGAGATGCGCACTTGGCCACTGTGCGGAGTGGTAGTTAGCAGACTCACCCACTATAGACGGTGGTCGTGTGATGTGTAGTTGTCCTAGGTGCGGTGCTCGTCTACTCATGGGTAGGGATGAAGCGGCTAGCAGCAGGGACCCCCGTGTGAGTAGCATATAGCTCTATGGAGGCTAGCTACTATTGTACCCTACCCAACTCGGTCACTCGAGAGTGGTGGCGGCTAGAGTCGGGATAGTTGTCATGTCATGCCACCCTAGCCATACTAGGGTTGTGGTTGGACGAGTCCACAGACATGACCATGCATATGCATTTCTGATATATATATGTATGCATGTATTCGATATATGTTTTACATATGCCTGTGAGATGCTGCATTTGTTTGCTGCATATGATTGTACATCATGCTACATGTCTTTTGCATATTTTATATAACGCTGTGTATGTGTTGAGCATGAGTATGTATTGGTTTAGACTATTGCATGCTATTTGGGTTATGCTATTGTATATCTGTTCATGATGTTATAGGTCATGTGGATGGTAGACCATCAGGTATGCACATTATTTCATGTCAGTTGATTAGTTTAGTGTATGCTATGAGTATGAACGTATTTGTGGTTACTGGTTACTATATTTAGTACTGTATGTCTGTTGGACTCATGCTGCATACCTATAGATCTTCACATGTATACTTGTAGATCTCTATACCCTGTATGTTGTTCATGCACTTTCTACACATTACCCCTGAGTTTTATACTCACCACCCTGGACCCTGAGTTTCCTGTCGCTCAGGTGGCAGATAGAAGACTTCGGCATGGACTTGGAGCATTGCCACTTGATCCTATCCCACTGCTTTTCCGAGGGTTTTGTTTCCTATATCGCATGTATCTTCATATGGACTTCTGTTGTTATTGGAGATAGTGTTGTGTTTTTCCTTTATGACATTCAGTATGGGATTTTGTTTTAGTATGGACGGATATACTCGTATACGTATGTTGTTAAGTTTATATTTTTCTTTGTGTTGTCTTCCGCTATTGATGTTATACATTTTCTGTATGTGTTATGTTGGCTGCGACTATTTGTACCCATATTGGAATTGTCATAAGGGGGTGTCGTCCGTTGGTCGGACAGAGTCTACCTCGGGGTGTGACAATTTTATTGGTATCAGAGATCTAGGTTGCGATGCCATGCAATAATGATTTTCGTCGGATTTTGGACCTCAGAAATCGTTTTGATTTGATTTGATTTCGATTTTGGTGAGATGAGATTGACAGCGGCATGAGCTCCAAGTTGTACGAAGTAAGAAATCTTGACACTTAATATTTTCTTGCTAGATATTTATGTAAGTCATTCAGCAGGTGTGGACAGACGATATTATGGCACCTGTTCGGACTCATACTAGAGGTCATCCATCTAAGCAACCTACTACCGGTGGACCTGTTGATCAGAAAGAGCCACGACATTCTCCTACCAGAGGTTCGAAACCTCAAGAGCCAGATGTACCCTCGACTATTCCGACTTCTGTGGATACTAGTTGGGTTAGAGTCAAGGCACGTATACTCGTGTTAGCGCATTCAGCCAAGGATCGATTTACACTGTTCCGAGGCTTGTTTGATCCCTGGATTGCCCAGACCTAGTTATAAAATCTAGAGGATACTTTTGAGTTCATGAGTTGCACAGATGAGGAAAAGGTGGGTCTAGCCGCATATCATCTTCGAGATCAGGCGATTACTTGGTGAAAGATGCAGAAGACGTTAATCGGAGAGTGTGAGATCACATGGTCTATTTTCCGAGATGTCTTCTAGAAGCAGTATTTCCCTACCGCATTTGCCACAGCTCATCGTCAGGAATTTTTGACTCTTAAGCAGGGCAACCGATCGGTAATGGATTATAATGCAGAGTTCACTCGACTCACGGAATTTTGTCCGTATTTGGTAGCATAGGATGGGGACCAGATGTTCCAATTTATGCAGGGTTTGGCTGCGTATATTCGGGCCAAACTATCAGGATCTTCTATCAGCTCCTACCAAGAGGCACTAGATCGGGCGATATCTATTGAGGTGACTTCTCAGCAAATCGCAAAGGAGAGGGAGTTGGAAAAACAGATGACCCAGGGAAAGCAGCGAAAATCTGATTCGGCTACCGAGACTCAGAAGAAGCAAGATCAGAGTGAGGCTTCTCGAGGTACTATAGAGGGATCATCTAGAGCACAGAAAGGGAAGCGACCAGCTTCTGGATAGGTAGGAGGTTCTCAAAAGACTATAAGAGTGGGCACAAGACTGGATGCTATAGATGCGCGTCAGGAAGCCACAACATTTCAGAGTGTCCTTTGGATCGGGATGTTTGTTATTACTGCAACCATCCAGGGCATACTAGTCAAGAGTGTACTCTGAAGGCACAGTTGGAGGGTTCAGGCAATTCCAGCAAGGGAAAGAGGTCTGGCCAGCATCATCAGCAAAGGTCGGCACCTAGGACGCAAACATATGGTCAGAGACAGACACTACCTCCCACGACACAGATATATCATATACATGGGAGTGACTCTTCAGGGATGCCAGCGGTGATTCATTATACTCCAGCTCCAGAGAGTTATTATTTAGGGCCACCTACTCAGCGATATCTACCGGCCAGCTCTCAGGGATATATTATGCCTGCGTAGCAGAGTCAGCTTCTAGCAGCAGCATAACAGAGCCAGATCCATCCTGAGTGGAGGCATTCTACTATTATATTAGGAGTGCAACCGCCGAATGTGGAGACTGGATGGGTTTATGCCATTACCAGAGAGGATGCTCAGCGGGCTGAGGGATCAATCATTCGGGGTATGATTGCGGTTTATTCTATACATGCAAATACTTTGATTGATACTGGTAGCTCACATTCCTTTATATCTAGAATATTTCTGAGTAAAATTGGAAGAATTCCTATGATTCGTTCTTGTGGGTTAGCGGTATCATTACCATCGGGCGAGGTTTTGACCAGTCATCAAGTAATCAAAGGTTGTCCGTTGGATTTCGATGGGCATATACTTACGGTGGACCTTCAGGTGTTGGAGATGGTGGAATTTGATATTATACTCGGAATGGATTGGTTGGCTACTTACTGTGCTATAGTGGATTGTAGGGCGAGAGTAGTGACTTTCTGACCACTAGATCAACCTGCATGGGAATTCGTGGGTACCCGAGATGATGGAGTGTCCATTATATCTGCACTTCAGGCTCGAAGTTTATTGACTCATGGCTGTCAAGGGTACTTATTGTCTTTGATCAAAGTGGAGAGTGAGGAAATACCACCCCTCTCCAGTGTGCGGGTAGTTTGTGAGTATCCGGATGTATTCCCAGATGAACTTCTGGGCTTGCTGCCTCCTAGGCAAGTGGAATTCGTGATAGAGGTAATCCCAGGAATCACACCGGTGTCAAAGGCTCCTTACCGAATGGCACCGAAAGAGTTGAGTGAGCTTAAGATACAACTGCAAGAGTTGTTAGATAAGGGATTTGTTCATCCTAGTGTTTCACCATGGGAAGCTCCGGTACTGTTCGTTAAAAAGAAAGATGCATCTTTGCAGTTATGTATTGACTACCGACAACTAAATACGGTGACCGTTAAGAACAAATATCCACTGTCGAGGATAGAGGATTTATTTGATCAACTCAAGGATACTTGCATCTATTCCAAGATTGATATGCGTTCAGGTTATCATCAGCTGAGAGTAAGAGACGAGGATGTTCAGAAGACAGTGTTCCGCATGCGTTATGGACATTACGAGTTTCTAGTGATGCCATTTGGTCTTACTAATGCTCCAGCTGCATTTATGGATTTGATGAATCGGGTATTCTTGAGGTACTTGGATCAGTTTGTCATCGTATTCATAGACGATATCTTGATATATTCTCATTTTGAGGAGGAGCATGAGCACCATCTTCGGATTGTGTTGGAGACGTTGCGACGAGAGCATTTATATGCCAAGTTTAGTAAGTGTGCTTTCTAGCTATCTTCCGTGGGTTTTCTTGGACATGTGGTATCCAGTAGGGGTATTTCAGTTGATCCCCAAAAAATCGAAGTGATTACCAGTTGGGAGCAGCCAAAGTCAGTTCAGGAAGTTCGTAGTTTCCTTGGATTGGCCGGGTATCACCGTAGATTTGTGGAGGGATTTTCTTGTATTGCCACACCACTCACTCGCTTGACCCGGAAAGGGATCAAGTTTACTTGGTCAGAGGCTTGTGAGTCCAGTTTTCAGGAGCTTAAGCAGCGACTAGTTTCTGCACCTGTATTAGTGATTCCTTCTGGTTGCGATGGGATGATACTGTATACTGATTCTTCTTTCCAAGGATTGGGAGCAGTTCTGATGCAGTTCAACCATGTGGTATCTTATGCCTCTCGTCAGCTTAAGGATCAGGAAAGAAATTATCCGGTGCACGATCTGGAGTTAGCATCCATTATTTTTGCACTAAAGTTATGGAGACATTATCTGTATGGGATTACTTTTGAGATCTATACAGACCATAAGAGCTTGAAATACCTTTTCACTCAGAAGGAGTTGAATCTTAGACAGAGACGATGGATGGAATATCTAAAGGATTATGATTGCACCATTCAGTATCATCCGGGTAAAGCTAATGTAGTAGCGGATGCACTGAGCAGGAAGTCCCGTGGGATTCTAGCCAGTCATTTGACAACAGTGACTGATCTAGTTCGACAGTTCTCAGAGTTGGGGTTGTCTGAACAGGGTCAAACATCCCGGGGATACTAGTATCCATGGTTTCCCAGTCCGCTATTATTGAGAGGATCAAAGAAGCACAAGCTAGTGATCAGCATCTGTAGTTCTTATGCAGCACTGTGGACTCAGGACGACAGATAGATTTCTCGTGTGATGAGACCAGAGTCCTCCGTTTCCGAGGAAGATTATGTGTTCCGGACTTGCATCCGATTAAGGAGGAGTTATTACGAGAGGCACATCATTTGAGATTTGCTATACATCTTGGCGGTACTCGGATGTATCAGAATTTGAGGCATTCATACTGGTGGGACGGCATGAAGAGGGATATTACGTATTTCGTCGCTCGATGTTTGGTCTGCCAGTAGGTAAAGGTTGAACATCAGAAGCCTGCTGGATTGCTACAGAGAATCCCAATTTCGGAATGGAAGTGGGAACATATCACGATGGATTTTGTTACGGGATTGCCCAGAACCCGTAAAGGACATGATGCGATTTGGGTGATTGTGGACAGGTTAACCAAATCCACTCATTTCTTTCCGATTTGTGAGACACACCCATTGGATCGACTAGAAAAGCTATACTGTAGAGAGATTATCAGGCTGTACGGAGTGCCCTTGAGTATCATATCTGATAGAGATCCGCATTTTACTTCACGATTCTGGCAGAGTCTTCAGCATGCTATGGGCACCGAGCTTCGTCTCAGTACAACATTTCATCCACAGATAGATGGACAATCTGAGCATACGATTCAGATTCTGGAGGACTTATTGAGATCTTGCGTCATGGATTTCGGAGGCAGCTGGGAGGATCACGTCCACTTAGTGGAGTTTGCATATAATAATAGTTATCACTCTTCCATTCAGATGGCTCCCTTTGAGGCTTTGTACGACCGACCCTTCAGATCTCTAGTATTGTGGGAGGATGTTGGGGAGCGGAAGTTATTGGGCCCTCAGAGTATTCAGCACGATGCAGAGTTAGTTTATGTTATCAGACGATGATTGTCATAGGCTCAAGATAGATAGAAAAGTTATGCAGATCGGAAGCGAAGACCTCTGGAGTTTTCCATAGGGGATCATGTGTTTCTGTGTGTATCACCTACAAAAGGAGTCAAGAGATTCGGAATTAAAGGAAAGTTAGCACCACGCTACATTGGACCATTCGAGATATTGGATCGGATTGGGGGTGTAGCATACCGATTTGCTCTACCACCGACGCTTGCAAGCGTTCATAACGTATTTCATGTTTCTATGCTGAGGAAATACATACTGCATCCGGATCATGTTCTGACGGAGGTACCGATTCCACTAAAGCCTAATGCGACATATGAGGAGATTCCAGTGCGGATTCTTGGTCACAAAGAGCATCAACTACAGAACAAAACCATTCGACTTGTAAAGGTTGGATGGCAGCATCACACTGATGAGGAGGCTACGTGGGAGCTGGAGGATACCATCCGAGCTCAATACCCTCACCTATTCACATGAGGTATGTAGTAGTTCAAGAAATTTCTTGAGTTGATTACTGCATTTAAGTACGAAATTTGGGGACCAAATTTTATTAAGTGGGGGAGAATGTAGAATACGAAAAAAATAATTATATGGATTAACCCTTTAATTAATTGAGTTTAATTAGTAGATTAATTGGGGTTAATTGGGCTTAATTAGTGGGCTAATTGGGTTGATTAGCTAGTTGGGTTGAGTCCATTGGGCTGCCTTTGTTGGGCTAGAATTGAGCTTGAACCGGTTGTCTTGGACCGGTTCACCTGAACCAATAGGCGAACGACGTTTAAAAAGTCAAAAACTGATCGTGACATTCTCAATCACGATCTCCGTTCCCTTTCTTCTCCGCGTCGTTCTCTCTTTCACCACGATCGAGTCACTTCCTCCTCAGCTCGTTGGCATCCCGATGAGAGCAGTCGACGACGCCGCCACCTTGGTTGATCTTCGATGGAGGATTGGGTTCTCGCCTAGGGGATCTCGACGATATCTTCGGCGGACGGGCGGTGCTATCGCCGTGGCAGCAAGCTGTCGATCCAGGTACGTCGGTGGTCTAGTGCTAGGTTTCACCGTCGCTTTCCTTAGATTTAGTTGTGGATGGTGTGTCTTAGCTCAAATCTGTGGTTGGCAGTGAGTTGGGGCTGCCGGTGGAATGATGAGCTCGTGTTGGGAGCTGGGATTTCCATCGGTGAGCAAGGGACGAGCAGGAGTGGATTGCCGATGGAGATTAGAACTGGTAAGATGGATATAATCTATTCTTGTCATCAGTGATGAGTTTTTGATTGGAATTTAAGCTGTGATTGTGTGGTATGTCAATACATTTTGGATCCGATGAGTTTGTTTTTCTGTCTATGGATTTCTGGTGGATTGCTCCAGTGAACAGTGAGGTTGTCAGAGGAGATCTAATCGATAAGATTGATACCTCGTATGTGTTGTAGTTGATTTTAGAGGGGTTATTGTTAATCTGGTGTTCTGTTTGGTGCCGAGTGTGAGGAGCTGTTGTCGGAAGAGAGTTAAGCTCGGGAAGTTGTTAATTAGGTTTTCCTTTGGTTGATCTGTGTAGTATATTGGATTATGTTTGATTATGCACTGTTAGAGATTTGTAATGGTTTAAGTGAGTGTTGTTTAGATCTATATATTTTAATTGATCTTGTTGATGTGGGAGCAAGTTGGTTATGGTGTATCGGATTGGGATAATCGGGGTTCTTATTCGTAGACGAGGGAAGGATGTGAATATAGAACGAATTAGTATTTTGTTCGTATAATTATCAGAGACTTGTACTTAACCATAATTTGTTATTTTTGTGTAGGCTTGGGATATGAAGCAGGTCCATGGCCGTGAGGATTATTCGAGCTTCGTATCAGGTTGGTAATATCTACCTAGTCCGGTAGTTTGATCAAATTCCAGTGCATTAATTTGGATATATGTTTATACCTGTTTATTTTAGATCCACTCATGTTTAATCATGTGCTTATACTTAGTCTTTGATCTTTGAGATATTGTTGTTAATTCATCATTCCTTTATCTTGGATATGAATTACAACCCTTCTTGTGTGTTAGCTGATAGGTATTTAGTTAATTGCATGTGGTTATGGTTACTAGTGTGAACTTAGATTGGGTTACCGGGTTGCATCACTTGGTTGGGTGATGGGTCCAATTTATGGGGTCGGTTGTTATACCGTACACATATTAGTGGGTTATCTTGATGGATTTATTTATATGTACATATTTTTCTTGATAGATAAATAGGTTGTGATTACGGATTAGTAGTCCTTGCATGGTTGACTTTTGGTTGACTAGGACTCCCCGTGGGTTAGGGAGTGTTGTGAGGATTTGTGTGTGAGCTATGCATCATTACATTGCATGCATGCTGACGACTGAGTCTCCCTTGTGGTTGAGATGGGTCTCTAGTCATCCTGCCTCCCTGGCCCCTCGGGGTAGTGGTAATAGGGTTGAGTGCAGAGCATTGTTGTGTGTGCCATTCTCGGCCACTATGGATGGTGGGAGCTAGAGATGCACACTTGGCCACTATACAGAGTGGTAGTTAGTGCACTCACCCACTATAGACGGTGGTCGTGTGATGTGCAGTTGTCTTGGGTGCGGTGCTCGTCTACTCATGGGTAGGGACGGGGCGACTAGCAGCAGGGACCCCCGTGTGAGTAGCATATAGCTCTATGGCGGCTAGCTACTATTGCATACTACCCAACTCGGTAACTCGAGAGTGGTGGCGGTTGGAGTCGGGATAGTTGTCATGTCGTGCCACCCTGGCCATACTGGGGTCATGGTTGGATGGGTCCGCAGACATGACCATGCATATGCATTGCTGATATATATATGTATGCATGTATTCGATATTTGTTTTACATATGCCTGTGAGATGCTGCATTTGTTTGCTGCATATGATTGTACTTCATGCTACATGCCTTTTGCATATTTTATATACCGCTGTGTATGTGTTGAGCATGAGTATGTATTGGTTTAGACTATTGCATGCTATTTGGGTTATGCTATTTTATATATGTCCAGGATGTTATAGGTCATGTGGATGGCAGACCGTCAGGTATGTATATTATTTCATGTCAGTTGATTAGTTTAGTGTATGCTATGAGTATGACCGTATTTGTGGTTACTGGTTAATATGTTTAGTATTGTATGTCTGTTGGACTCATACTGCATACCTGTAGATCTTCACATGTATACTTGTAGATCTCTATACCATGTATGTTGTTCATGCACTTTCTACAAATTACCCCTGAGTTTTATAGTCACCATCCTGGACCCTGGGTTTCCTGTCGCCCAGGTGGCAGATAGAAGACTTTGGCATGAACTTGGAGCATCGCCACTTGATCCTATCCCATCGTTTTTTCGAGGGTTTTGTTTCCTATATCACATGTATCTTCATATGGACTTCTATTGTTATTGGAGATAGTGTTGTGTTTTTCCTTTATGGTATTCAGTATGGGATTTTGTTTTAGTATGAATTGATATACCGGTATACATATGTTGTTGAGTTTATATTTTTCATTGTGTTGTCTTCTACTATTGATGTTTTATATTTTTCGTATGTGTTATGCTGGCTGCGACTATTTGTACCCGTATTGGAATTTTCATAAGGGGGTGCCGTCCGTTGGCTGGACAGAGTGTACCTCGGGGCGTGACAGACTCTCTGTTGGGTAGAGAATGTATTGTGGATGTATGTATGGTTATGCATTCATGTCATTTACATGCATGCTGACGACTTGGTCTCCCTTGTGGTTGAGAGGGTCGTCAGTCATTCTGCCTCTATGGTTACTCGTGGTAGAAGTAACTAGTGTGAGGGCAGTTCATTTGTTGTGCCACACTCGACCACTCTTGATAGTGGTAATTGGAGTTGCGTGCAGTTGTCCTGGGTGTGTGGCGCTCGACCACTCATGGGTAGTGTCAGTCGGAGTGGCCAATAGCAGGGACCCCCGTTGTGTAGCTTATAGCTCTTTAGCTTATCGCTACTTATTCATACTTTCCACTCGACCACTCGAGAGCAGTGGTTGTTGTTGAGTTGGGACAGTTGTCATGTCGTGCCACCTAGGCCACACTGGGGTCGTGGTAGCGAGTGGGATGTGCAGGCATGACTATGCATTTGCATTGCCATGTGTGAGGGCATTTGTATATATATACATATACATATATTTATGTATATATATGTGTGTGTGAGTGTGAGCAATATATATAGATACGGTCTATATATATGCTTGTTGTATTGTTGTATTTGTTTGTACTATGTTTGTTGCATTTGATTGTACATCATCTTGCATGTTATTTGCATGATCTATACTGTTGTGTGTGGGATACCAGTGTATGAATTGGACCGGACAGTTGTATACATTTGATCAGTACCTTGATGTTGAGTAGGTTGGATCAGGTATGTTGTTGTTTTTGTTGTAGTATGTTCGCAAAGACCGTGTATTAAATACAGTGGTAGTTTTACTCTATCCTATCCTACGTGTTGTATTGTTGTGTATTTGTTCAGGTTGTTTAGGTTGTGTCATTGCAAACCATTCAGGTATGTCAGTATCTTACATTATGTTATGTACAGTTGATCACTTTGGTATATGCACTGATTAATATCATACTGATAGTTTCGTAGTTTCCTTTAAGACTATAAACTTGTTGATCTCCCTCGGTATACCTATTCATTTCCATTTGTATACCTGTTGCTCTTCGTACATTATATTTGTTATTCATGCACTATTTGTTATATTACCGCTGAGTTTTATACTCACCACCACAGACCCTGGGTTTCCTGTCGCCCAAGTAACAGGTAGAAGATTCCTTGGATGCTTAGAGCTCCGCCAGTTGATCCCATCTCACACTGAGCATTTGGAGTTTAGATCGTATTTGTTCCGCTACTATGTTTTGTATTGTAGTCATGTATGTGAGGAGTTGTATTTGGCTTTTATGTTGCTTTTGGTTTTGATCATATTTTGTTTAGTGTGTAGAGTTGCACCGGTGCGCATTATTGTATCTTTGTGGTTGTGTCATTTCATTATGTTGTGTGGTAGTGGCCGAAAGGATTTGTATTAACAGGGAATTGTATCATGTATAGGGGAGATGTTATCCAATTGTCGGGCTCAACATACTCTCGGAGCGTCACACCCTAAACCTATAGGAATACTAACCAATTAAAATTAAAGGCAAAAGTTC
Source organism: Wurfbainia villosa (assembly GCA_025175895.1). Lineage (NCBI taxonomy): Eukaryota > Viridiplantae > Streptophyta > Magnoliopsida > Zingiberales > Zingiberaceae > Wurfbainia > Wurfbainia villosa. The sequence continues at coordinate 123,103,857 of CM045990.1, forward strand.
AAACATGAACTCTCACACACCTTAAAATTGATACACACCCTAAACAACTCTCCTAATCCATATCCAATGGATTTTCACCCTTTCTAATATTTTCCAAAGCATATCCTAGGGTTAGGAGCAATTAGGGTAACCTATCATAGCTGAAACATGGGCTAAACATCCTTGTTTATCCAAAATTAGCTCTGGCAATCAACTCTTATAGTCACCAGTCGACTTCCGTTGACGCCAGTCAACTGCCATAGGAGGCAGTCGACTGATTTCTACAAATGCAGAAATTAGAATTTAGAAATGAATTTTGGAAATTCATAAGTAATTATATATAATACAAAAAATCATGAAAATTCATATGTATAATACTTATGACAATACAATGGGTGAAAAATATTTGAAAATTAATTTACCCACAAAATAATGAATTTGATACAAAGTTCAAAAATAAGAAAAACTTCAATGTTTTGAGCCCTCTTTGTATTAACATCATCAATGGTGACTTCTATCAAAAGATAGATTACACCAAGGTTTTCTAAAATGATTTTAAAATATTTTTGAAAACCTATATTGGATCATGATCAATGGGCTTAATGCACATGACTTGCACATTAGCTTTCCCCATGATCCACCATGGTATAGGATGAGTTTGAGTTCATCTAGATGCGAGAACTATGCACCTTGAACTTAACTCATTTTCTAGCATCTCACATATGTATAAGGTGTATGAAAACACATACAAGTCAATTTGATGTGAGATTTGAGTTTTGTTTATCCTAATCTAAGGTCTTCATGTATTTTCTAAGGCAACACTAGTTGATTCCCTTATACATGGGACTTCAAGTCATGTCATTGTCCTTAAATCAATTTTAATTACCTTAAATGCATGAGATATGATCATGGCATATATAATAACATAAATAAGCATGACCAATGATCATGATATCGTGGCATAAAATATAAATCTAAGCATACATGACATAAACCTAACTCTAAGCATGATCATGATATTTTATATGATTAAAAATAAGAATGATGTCATGACATGTCATATGGCAAATAAAATATAAAGGTATATAATACCTAAATTTTAACATTTGTTGACATTTTTTATTATTAATTTCATTTTTCCATATTATCACTCATCCCCTAAGTGTGACAACAACCCAAAATGGCACACCAATACCTCTAAACCTAGTTTGTGCCAATTTGATTGATTTTTCATAATTCTCAAAATATATTGGCACATCTTGAAATCCTTTAGGATTCAAAATTCAAACTTATTTCCAAGGTATCTATAATCTTGAAAATTACCTAAGGTGCCACCTTTACCATGGTTAGGTTAATTACCCATCTATTTAAAGTTGGCACACCCTAATCCATTTAGCGTGAATCGATCACGCTCCCAGGAACCCAAAACCTATTTGAGCTCCTTGGATTTACTAGGTATTCCTTAGGGATAACTTCCCTAGATACCCTCCTAATGACCCTCTTAGGCTTGGTAGCCTTGGTCATTTGGATCTTGCCTAGGTTAACTCTAGGGGTGACTCCCCTTGTAATCTTCTTAGTGACTTCCCTAGGTTTCTTCGAAACCCTAGCCACTATGCACACTCCATGGTTAGCCTTAGGGATGGCCTCCCTAGTAACCATGACCTTCCTAGACCTAGGTTGTGTTCCATAATTAAAAGGAACACTATGGTAGGTCTCCTTAGGCTTAGGTTTGTGACCCAAACCTTTCTTGCCCTTGGATGGTTCTTATTTCCTAGGCCTTTGACTTTGACTCCTAGACCCTAGATTTGGATAATTTGACCCTTGCATTTGATTGTGCATCTTTCTAAGGGTCTTCTCCATTTTCTCAAGTTTTGACCTCAAAACTTGATTTTCTAGCTCTAATTTCTCAATTTTTGAATTGTTATCTAATCTTTGGGCATTGTTCCATTTCCTAGGCATATGCCTACCCTTCTTAGGGTTAATGCCTAAATGGTCTTCTATTTTCCTAATACTTTCCTTAGGTAGAGTTTTTCTAGGGGCATTAGTCCCAAATTTCTCCTTATTTTTAAAGTTATATGATTTAGGACCTAAGCAATAAAGTCAATTTTTACTAGCATGCTTTTCATGAGTAATAGCAAGAGTGCTAACAACATGCTTTTTAAACCTAGAACTAGAAGATGCATTAAAATATACCTTAGGGTTTGCCTTTAAAGCTCCCCCTACTTGTGATGCTCCTTCTTGACCCTTGCTAGGCTTCCTCCCCCTAGGGAATTGGCTTCTATAGTGCCCTCTTTGTTGGCACTTGAAACACACCAAGTGCTCCTTGCTCTTGCTAGTGGGGACTCCAGCATCCTTTGAATTTTTGTTGACTTTTGGTGCCGACGGAGTCTTTTAGACTTTCTTAGGGCACTTGCTCTTATAGTGCCCATATTCCCTACACTCAAAACACATAATATGGTTTTTATTACTAATTGAAGTGTTTGAGTTACCTAGGTTAATGGTGGTGGTCGGAGTGAGTTCTTCATCTCTCTCGGAGGTAGATGGCTCTTCTTGCTCTTGCTTTGGTGATCTAATATCCTCCCCTTCAATCCTAGAGGTGGAGACTTCTTCTACTTCTACCTCTTCGTCCACCGATCCCGATCCCGATCTAGACGTTGATTCTCTATCAACTTCTGAATCCTCACTTTCTTGTGAGGAAGAGCTTGTTTCTTCGGCCTCCTCCTCTTCTTGAGCCAATGAACATTCTTTGGCTTCTTGTGATTGTTCTTCACTTGAAGCCAGTGATGGTCCTTCATGGAACTTTGCCAATTTTCTCCAAAGCTCCTTGCCATCTTGATATTCACCTAGTCTAGACAAAATATCATTAGGTATCAAATCTTCTAAAAGTTTTCTAACCTTAACTTCGGTCTTGAACTTTAGGCGTTGCTCTTGGGTCCACTTCTTCAATTTTAGGACATCTCCCTTCTTATCCCTAGGGGGTTCAAAACCTTCCATGATGATGAACCAATTTTCTATGTCCATCATCAAGAATGTCTCCATTCTCGCCCTCCATGATGGAAAATCTTCTTGGTTGTATGGTGGAGGTGTGTTGATGTCCCATCCTAATTTCTCTTGATGATCCATCTTCTTCTTCACCCTCTAGTGTCCTCCCTTGGCAGTTAGTCCAAATGAAGAGCGACCTTGCTTTAATACCACTTGTTGAGGAATTGATCATCGCTAGAGGGGGGTGAATAGCGATTGGTATGTCGATGGAATTCATTCGTGTGCTTGCTACAATTTGATTAGTACGCAGCAGAATAATAGAAATAAAGCAATAACAAAATATACAAGCACACAACCCCAAGATATAATGTGGTTCAGAACCTCAAGGTTTCAACTCCACGGGTTGGGCTCGAACGAGCCCTAGCGATGCAAATATCACCACTAAGCCAATAAACTCCTTGACAACAAGTCGGAGGCGTAGAAACCTCGTACAAGGATTACAAAAGTAATGCAAAATAAATACAAGCAATTACAAATGAAATACACAAAAATACGTAAAGAAAACTTTACAAATGCGCTTTTGGATGCTTTCTTATTGATCGCTTGAACCGAGCTTGAAGACCCTGATTTGCACCAGCAAATCGCTTCAAAATTGCCCAAGAAATCTTGGCCAAATCCTCTTCGATGAGCTCCTTTTAAAGCTTCACCTTGGGCTGGATTCCGCTAGCAGTGGATTGATTAAGACCATCAGTCGATTGCTCCTGTAGCCGTTGTGAGACAACAACTTAATCCATATTGGATAAGTTTCCAATAGATACACTGGCAATCGACTGCCATAACTCAGCCGATCGCTAGTGGTCGAGCGATCGCCGTCAATACCAAGCCTTCGTGCTCAGAACCCCAACCAATAGTCGACATCCATTGCGATCAATCGCAGCCAATCGCTTGATCAATCGACGATCTTCAATGGCCGGGCAAATGATTGCGAGCTATTTCCTACAAATAACTCCGGCCATAATCCCAAGTCGACTTGGTAGTATCAAAACACTTGACCAGTCGACTGGTCCAAAGCCCCAATTGACTGTTAACCTCAAACATGATGTTTAACCCCAAGTATAATGCCTTATACTTACTAAACCACCTTTAGCCTAGACCTAAGCCTTCTAGCCACCTTTGTTAGTCTCACATCTATCGAATCCCTCCAAGTCATCCATACGCTAGCCTTCAGGTGCTTCCATCGACTATTGTCATGCTAAGTTGGTCTATACCGCCAAGGCACATTGATCTTATATTGCCAAGACTACCGCTTGGACTTTACACCACCAACCATTCGACTTATGCTACCAAGACTCCACCCTTGGTCTTTACGCCGCCAATATCACCCCTTGGACTTCCCTTGCCAACCCATGTTGGACTTTTCATTTGCCAAGACTCAAGATTGGACTTTCCCTTGCAAAGACCCATGCTTGGACTTTCCATGCCAAGTACCCTTGACTTAGACTTTCCAATTGCCAAGACTCAAGCTTGGACTTTCCTTTGCCAAGACCCATGCTTAGACTTTCCATGCCAAGTACCTATGACTTGGACTTTCCAATTACCAAGACTCAAGCTTGGACTTTCCATCACATGGTCATCCCCATGTCAACCATATAGTCAAACAATGGCCAAACCATTGTCAAACATCAAAATACCACTCGAGTCAAACTCGAGTCCGATCAATCATGACCTTGGTCGATTGCACCAACAATCTTCCCAAAATATTATCAAACATCAAAACACTACTCGAGTCTGGTCAATCATGACCTGGGCCCATTGCACCAACAAAAATGCAATCTTACTTAAGGACACCCACTTTCTAAGCTTGGATTCTTTGTGATAAATGATATAAATGCTTACTTAAGTTTTTAATAAAGTTGAATAGGTTGATTGAATTGAGTTCATTATAATTGAGTTGAATAAATTGTTTGAATTAAGGTGATTAAGTTGATTGAATTGAGTTGATTAAGTCGATTAAGTTGATTGAGTTGATTAAGTCGAATTGAATTGATTAAGTTGATTAAGTCGAGTTGAATTGATTAAGTTGATTAAGTCGAGTTGAATTGATTAAGTTGATTAAGTCGAGTTGAATTGATTAAGTTAATTATGTAGATTAAATTGATCAAGTTGATCGAATTGAGTTGATTAAGTCGAGTTGATTAAATTCACTAAGTTGATTAAGTTTAATTTGTATTGATTAACATGATTAAGTTGAATTGATTAAGATGATTAATTTGAATTTGTTAATTTTAGTTGAGATGTGTAATTAAGTAATTTAATTTTAGTTGAATTGTGTAAATTTGTTAAGTTTGTGTTAAGTTGTGTAAATTTGTTAAGTTTAGTTAATTTGTGTAAATTTGTTAAGTTTAGTTAAGTTAAGTTAAGTTGTGTAAATTTGTTAAAGTTTAGTTAATTTGTGTAAATTTGTTAAGTTTAGTTAAGTTATGTTGTGTAAATTTGTTAAAGTTTAGTTATGTTGTGTAAATTTGTTAAGTTTAGTAAAGTTGTTAAGTTTAATTGTATTGAGTTAAACTATTTAAGCTTGATTAAGTTCTAATTCATCTCACCCGAGCAAGTTTTCAATACATGTTAATCCTTATGGGTTTTGTGAGATGAGAATTTATTTTATCTTAATTTTAAAATGAAATTTTAAAGTTTTTAAATTTGTGTTAGATTCAAGTTTAGCTTGAGCTAATCAAGTAGGTTTTTCTAGAATTGACTTCCAGGTCGTGGCGAGGCATATGGCCTGCTTGGGTATCGGATGAACCACTTCCTAAACAAAGTTAATGAAGGAATCAAATACTTGACTCACTTTGGACTAAGCTTTGGTCTAACTAATTAAAGACTTAGTGAGTTAGCTTCAGTTAGTTCCACTCGACTTAGTGCACTAGGTCGTGGCGAGGCATATGACCTTCTTTGATATCAGATGGACCACTTCCTAGACATGCACTTCGAAGAGCTTCCCTAACTTACTATCAGTTCACTTCGTCTTAGTACTAGGTTGTTCAAGTTTAAACTACTTTGTTTCCTATCTAGTCCATTCTAAATTAAGTAAGTAAAGTAACTAAGACATGCAAGAGTTTAACTAAATAAAGAAACAAGCAAAGTGTTAGCTCCCCCTAAGTGATAACTTAGTTGAGTTTTGTTCACAAAGTGAACTTGACTCTTGGAAACCCAAAATTGGTTTGGTCCAATTTGATTGACTAAGCTAGACTTAGGAACCCATGCTTGGACTCAACCCTTAGTATTTCTATTAACCAAGGACATGTATGATCTATTTGTGTCCTTAGCCTTGTATCCGAGTCTAGACTTGTTGTACATGGCTCATTGAGACACAAGTATCATGTTGAGATACTTGGAGCCCGAAGTGAACCTTTCGAACGATCCGATGAGATCTTCTACTTGCCTTTTTAGGACCGAGTTCTCTTCCTCAAGCTTTACAACTTGAGTTGAGTCTCTATCCTCAATTTGCCAAGTCAAAGTCTTCGAGTTGACTTGCTCCTTAAGTACTTGGACTTCCTTAAGAAGCGAGTCGACTCGATTCTCGGACCTTCCTAGGCATGCAATAATGTTATACAATTTATCTTCTAGGGGAGATGTTACCTCGTTTGAACCTTCAGAAATGGATGTGGATTCGTGGCTTCTCTCAGACTCAGACTCAGAATCAGAGTTTTTCTCGACTTTGGACTCATTGGACACTCTGAATGCTATGAAGCTCGTCTCCAGTATTTTGGCATCCGACTTGTCCGATGATGATTTGTCCATGGTTGGCTTAGATGCTTCTTTCCTTTTCCTTTTCCTTGTTTTGGATTTCTTTCTCTTTTTGTTCATGCCTACTATCAAAACTAAACCATCCTCTCGGGTTGACTCAAGTTAGCCTATTCATTTAATAAATTAATTTATCCCATAATTCTTTAGAATTTTGAACCAACCCGACTCGACTTAGCTCTTCATTTGTAAGTCCACATTGCAAGGTGTTTAAAGCCTTGTAATCAACTTAAGCCTTTTTCCTAATGTTTGTGGTCCATTTCTTTGGATCTAATAACTCTCCCAAGTCGTCTACTGGAGGAATGAAACCTTTCCTAATCGAAAACCAAACCTCGAGGTTGATTTTCAGGAAGCACTCCATTCGCCTCTTCCAAGAGGGAAAATCCTCTTCGTTAAAGAGAGGAGGGCGAACGGTGCTTAAACCCTCTAAATGAGACATTTTTTATATTAACAAAAAATTATAGATTATTTTTTTTCAAAAATATTCTTAGAGTTACAAAAATAAAGTAAGATTATACAAGTGCAAAAATTGAACTTATAATAAAGCAAGATGGGCAAGTATGAGAAAATGATTTTAATGCAAAAGCAAAGATTAAAACTAATGTAAAAGTCAATCTAAGACAAGAATAATAAAATTAAAGAAAATTTTCTAAATGCTCTAGTTGGTCGTTGCACCAAAATCAGAGCGCCCCTGCTCTGATACCAATTGTAGGATCATAATGTTCCGAGATAGGGGGTGAATCTCGGAGGTTATAAATTTTTTTTTAGAAATTAAAACTTATTATTTTTTGAAACAAAGAGTATACAGTGGAATTAAATAAAACAAGAAGACAATTTATTTACTTGGTTCACAACCCTAGTCAGGTTGCTACTCTAAGGCTCGTAGCTCTCCGAGTGCTACCTTGATGGGCAATGCACTATAAGACCCTCCAACTCGAGAACTCTCGACTTCGGAGGGATTTGCTTTTTTACAATAATTAAGAGATAGGTAACACACTATATTCTCTTTGAAATGAAGTACATAAAGTGAAATAAAAACAAATAGAATATATCGACACTTTAGTAGCTATTGAATTATGGTATGGAGTGTCAGAGTTGCGTCGTTGCAATGGGATGTAGCTTCTGCGGATGACGAACCCTTGTAACAACACTTGGACATAGTAGATGAGTTATATTCGAAGTTGGTCGTACATTTCTTTTATAAGCCAGTTCCAGTCGACTGGAATGTCTTCCAGTCGATTCCACATCAACCCGTCGATATGGTACTTCGGCCTTCCCAGTCGACTGGACCTGTTCCAGTCGACTCTAGGTCACCTGACTTCACATTGGGAAGTTTGCCTTTCCAGTCGACTGACCTCCCCAGTCGACTGGAACTCTTTCCATCTGGGAAGCCAGATCTTCGATCGATCACCAGCTAATCTTATCAACTATGTATCCAATCGACTGGACCATACTCAGTCGACTGGACTTTAGTCGACTAGAATCCATTCAGTCGACTGTTCATTGCAAAATGAGATTAGCAAAAGCAACAAGTATAAAATACAAAAGCAATAGTAATACTGTTCAATCTCGACTTCTTAGTCCCACGTGGACTATCCGTCCGATCGATGCCTAACTTTGCCCCCCTATAGAGGACTCGGCCTCACCTCTTCACTCAAGACTTACCTATCGGCTGCCTTATCGGACTTACCATACTTGACATCCGATTGATCCACCAGTGCTTCTTGCTAGCTGTCTGGTCTCCCTGACCCAGCTGGACTTCATGTCGTTTGTCCGATCTCCTGACCCAATTGGTCTTCATTCCAGATGGTTGATCTCCTAACCCACTTCAACTTCCTGCTTGGTGTCCAGTCCTCCTGATCTGTCAAGTCTTCTGCCTATTATCCGGTCAACATGACTTACTAGGACTTTCTATACTTTGCCTAGTATTCGGTCTGCTTGGCCTACTAGGACTTTCTGTTAAGACTGCACACTTAACACATATATCAAACCACAAGTAATTCCTAACTTTAACTATGGTTCATACATTAAAACTAAGGAGTGGTGCTCTCTGCACCAACAATAAGGAGACGTGTGTGTGTATTGATACACCTTAGACACATGTGAGATGTTAAGATTATGAGTTAATTTCATGTGCTTGCAATGGTACATCAACATGAACTAGAACTCATTAAATCATAGGTATGAATCATGAGGAAAGCTAATGTACAAGTCATGTACATTTAGCCCATAGACCATAGTTCAAAATAAGGTTTGAAAACTACTTCAAAATCATTTTGAAAAACCTTTGGTGAAGTCTATCTTTTGATAGCACTCACCATTGAAGATATTGACATAAAGTTATCTAAAAACATTGAAGGTTTCAATGTTTTTGTACTTTATATCAATCTTTCAAATTAATGGGTATTTTAATTTAAAATTATTTTTTACTCATTGTATTTCATGTAAGTAATGTACGTATGAAGTTTCATGATTTTTCAAAATACATATAATTACTTATGCATTTCGAAAACTCATTTTTGTAACATTGATTTCTGCATTTATAGAAATCAATTGATTGCCTTATGAAGTAGCCGACTGGTGGCAGTGCAGCTAATGTGAGCAAAATATATAGGATTTTAGGAGTAGTTTTTGCTCACATCTAGTTAAATTTCATACTTGTTTCGTACATATTTCACTTTGTTTTGTATGCATTTTCTATTTTCTAGTTTGGAGATCTGCTCTTTGGGCTTTTGTGTGCAAGACAACATTTTATGGGGCAAACGACATACTTTTGGAGCAAAAGAAGGACATTCGACAGGCGGAATGGAAGGAGACATGGCCCAACCGTGTGGATTCACATGGTCGTGCCCCGCCAACCCAGTGCCACACACGGTCATGTGGCACTAGTTTATTTTGATGTGACTAGGGTTTTTTCGTGTATTCGGGAAGCGCTGGCTTTAAGTCTATATAAGGAAAACCACACCCAAAGCTTAGGGGGAGGCACGATGGTTGGGACGGCACACCGGTGCTGTAAGAAGCACCGAAAACTCGCAACGGGGAGAAAGGAGACGACGAGAGGATCATAACCTGCACTCTGACGTCGAAGAGAACTAAGAGTACTGTAAATTTAATTCCTATTCATCTCCTGCATTGTAATGACTGATTCTATTATGCATTGTGTTCGTTCTTTTCCATCTATGTAGTAGAATCTTTGATTCTAGGATTAGGGAGTAACTTGTGTACGTAGAACATGCTAGTTCGAATGTTAATTCTTTTTATGGATTGTCATTCGCAATTGGTGTTGGTTTGATTTGATGAAAATTGGGTTTTGGTCTTCTATCTATTGTGCATAGCCGATATAAGGGGTGACAACCCTTGTATCAAAGATCTAGGGGAACTAATGAGGAACCTAGTGGTTGTCCTCATCTCCGGTAACCGTGGGTAGAAGGGTATGATGGAAAAGGGAAGGTGATACATTCCGACTCTTCGTAGGGATTGATTTGGCATCCTCGTACCATCTATCATATCTTAATGAAAGGTCAGCCTAGTTAAATATAGGTAGTTCCCGATAGAAGCGAAAGCTTATCGATAAAGGGTATGATGTTTTTTTTGTAGGATAGTGTTTTTCCGAGAGAGGGGGGTGAATCTCGGAGTTTAAAAAATTTATTTTAATTTAGAATAATTTTAACTATTACGAGTATGTAGCGGAAATGGAAATAATGATACTTTTATTTTACTTGGTTCACAACTGTGACTGGATTTCTAGTCCAAGGCCCGTACCTCTCCCGAGAGCTACCTCGATGGGCAATTCACTAAATCCCCTCCGACTCGAGAACTCTCGACTTCGGAGGGTTTCTCTTTTTAAAAAGAATAGAGATGAGTAACAGACTACCCACTCTTGAAGTTAAGTACAATAAGTGAAAATAAATTAATGAAATACAAGAACATTATACTGACACTTAAATGGATAAAGAGGTTATCGCAGAGTGTCGGAAGATTGCCCAGTTCATGGAGTAAGAATTTTTGTGGACGAGCAAGAATTTCGGCAGCACTTCGACATAGTTCAGATGTCCTTCTCGGATCCAATCGAGCACATATTTTATAAACCTTGTCCAGTTGACTGGAATGCCTTCCAGTCGACTCCACATCAGCCCATCAATATGGAATTCGTGGTCTTCTAGTCAACTGAGAACTCTCCAGTCGACTCTACGTTGCCCAACGCCGCATCGAGAAATTTGCCTCTTCAATCGACTCAAATCCTTCAGTCGATTGAAATCCTTTCCATTTGTGTCACATGATCTCCGATCGATCACCAGCTGATCCTACCAAATACGTATCCAGTCGATTGATCCTTATACAGTCGACTGGACTTCAGTCGACTGATCCTGGCAAAACAGGATTAGCACAAATAGATAATATGAAATATGATAGCAATGGTAATACTGCCCGATATCGACTACTAAGTCCCACGCGGACTTTTCATTGGATCGATGCCTAGCTTTGTCTCCCTACAGAGGACTCGACCTCACCTTGTCACTCGAGGCTTACCTACCGGCTACCTGCCAGACTTACCACTCTTGACATCCGATCTGACCCACCAGGGCTTTCACTAGCTGTCTGGTCTGCCTGACCCAGCTGGACTTTTTTTCGATTGTCTGGTCTCCTGACCCCACTAGTATTCATGCCAAATGTCAGATCCATGCGACCCATTTGGACTTCATTCTTAGTGTCCGGTCCTCCTGATCTGTTAAGATACTTGCCTTGTATCCGGTCAACATGACCTACTAGGACTTCCTATTAAGCCTGCACACTTAACACTGATATTAGAACACAAGTGAATCCTAACTTTTAACTATGGTTCATGCATCAAAACTAAGGAGTGATGCTCACTGCATCAACAATCTCTCCCTTTTTAATGTATGACATGTAACACATCTGTTAAAGTTAGGAGAATCAAATACCAATATCCAAATATTGACATGTATAAGAGATGAACTATCAAATTTTGACATGTATAATAGATGCATAAAATCTTATCAAATTTTTGCATCTTTCTTTCAATAAATCTCTTCTTTTAATAAATCTCTAACTTTATATCTCTTCTCTCCCCCTTTGGTATACATCAAAATAAAGATCAAATTTAAAATGCCAAAATTCTATAGTGGAGAGTTGAAATTTCACAAAAATGAAAAATTTTCAAGCTCAAAAATTAAGTTTTAAAATATTCCACACGCGAATTTAATTTCAAAAACATAATTTAAGCTTTTCAAAAATTTTCAAACAATTTTTCTAACTCCCCCTTATTATTTAAAAATATTTAAAATTTAATGTTTTCAAAATTTCCAAATAATTTTTCTACCTTCCCTTGAATAACAACTTATTTTTAGAATTTTTTAAAAATTTTCAAACTTTTAAAAAATTTCAACCTCCCCCTGAACTAAAGCTTTATAATTGTTAATTGTTTTCTTCTCATATATCAAAACTTAAGTAGAATTTTTACGTATTTTAAACTTGAAAATATTTAAACTTGTCAAAGAGCATTTAAGCTTAAGTTTTTCGCCCCCTTAATTAATATTTTGAAGCTTCTCCTTAATTAAAGCTTTAAGTTTTCAAAAAGATAGTTTCTCATAGATTCTTAGCTAGCTTTAAAATTTTCTATTTCCCCCTTAAGAATATTACTTATCCAATTCCATTTTAAAGCATAATTTTTGAAAAGATAAAATATATCATAATTTAGTAAAATATTTTAGGTTTCCCCTAGACTCTTGATATCCCCTGAAAGTAACATTGTTATATTTATACTTTATTTCTTTTCAAAATAAAATTTTAAATGTTTAACTCCCCTAGAATTATAATATATCTTAACTCCCTCTTAATTATGTTGATTCTCTTAGAGTTAAAGTTGAGTTGATTGAATTAATTAAAATCTAGTTGAGTTGATTAGAATTGAACCGATTAAATTGGTTAGGTTAGGTTTTTAGTTAAGATTAGTTAGGTTAAGTTAAGTTTAGTTGTTTAGTTAAGTTGTTAAGTTTAATTAAGTTGTTGTTAAGTTTAATTAAGTTATTGTTAAGTTTAATTAAACTAATTAATCTCAATTAAGTTCTAAATCATCTCACCCAAGCTAGGTTTTCAATACACTTATTCCTATGGGTTTTATGAGATGAGGATTTCTTTTTATCTTAATTAAGTTTAATAAGCAATTTCAAAGTTTTTAAACTTATGTTAGATTCAAGCTTAGCTTGAGCTAGTCAAGTAAGTTTTTCTAGCATTGACTTCAAGGTCGTGGCGAGGCACATAGCCTTCTTGGTTATCAGAGAAACGACCACTTCCTAGACAAAGTCAATGAAGGAATCAAGTACTTGATTCAATTTGGACTAAGCCTTGGTCTAACTAGTCAATGACTTAGTGAGTTAGCTTCGATCAATTCCACTCGACTTAGTGCACCAGGTCGTGGCGAGGCACATGGACTTCTTGAGTATCGGAGCAACGACCACTTCCTAGACATGCACTTCGAAGAGCTTCCCTAACTTACTATAAGTTCACTTCGTCTTAGTACTAGGTTGTTCAAGTTTAAACTACTTTGTTTCCTATATATTTCGTTCTAAATTAAGCGAGTAAAGTAAACTAAGGCATGCAAGTGTTTAACTAAACAAGGAAACAAGCAAAGTGTTAGCTCCCCCTAAATGGTAGCTAGATTGGGTCTTGTTCACTAAGTAAACTTGTCCTTTGGGAATCGAAAATTGGTTCGGTCCAACTTGATTGACTAAGCTAGTCTTAGGAACCCAATCTTGGACTCGACCCTTAGAATTTCTATTAAACAAGGACATGTATGATCTAATTGTGTCCTTAGCCTTGTATTCGAGTCCGGAATTGTTGTACATAGCTCGTTGAGACCCAAACATCATGTTGAGATACTTGGAGCCCGAAGTGAACCTTTCCAACGATCCGGTTAGATCTTTTACTTGCCTTTATAGGATCGAGTTATCTTCCTCAAGCTTTGCAACTTGAGTTGAGTCTCTATCCTTAATTTGGAAAGTTGAAGTCTTCGAGTTGTCTTACTCCTTAAGTACTTGGACTTCCTCAAGAAGCGAGTCGACTCGATTCTCGGACTTGGCTAGTTTCTTACCTAAGCATGCAATAATATTGTACAATTTATCTTCTAGGGGAGAAGTTACCTCGTTGTATCAGATTCGAACTCGGACTCTTGTCTAGACTCAACTTCGGACTCATCGGCCGTTGTCAGTGCTACGAAGTATGTCGTTGAGATTTCCGCACCCGACTCTTCCGATGATGACTTTTCCAAGTTTGCCTTAGATGCTTTCTTTCCTTTTCTTTTCCTCGATTTAGATTTCTTTCCCTTTTTGTTTGTTCCTGCCATCAAAACTAAACCATCCTCGGGTTGACTCAAGTTAGCATGTTCATACAATTTAATTAATTTGTCCCGCAATTCTTTAGAATTTTGAACCGGCCCGACCCGACTTAGCTTATTATTTGTAAGTCTGCATTGCAAGGTGTTTAAAGCCTTGTAATCGACTTGAGCCTTTTTCTTAATGTTTACGGTTCATTTCTCCAGTTCTAACAATTCACCCGAGTCATCTACCGGGGCTACGAACCCTTTCCTAATCGAGAACCAAACCTCTAGGTCAGTTTTCAGAAAACACTCCATTCGTCTCTTCCAAGCGGGAAAATCCTCTCCATTGAAGAGAGGAGGGTGAATGGTGCTTAGACGCCCCCAGGGCAATAGAGCATTGGTAAGGCACAAAGTTCCCCTCTGCGCATCCAGGGGTCGATTCCGTCCCAGCAGCGCGCGCTGGGCGAGTAGCGGTGCACGATGCCCTCTCATCCCAGCGTGGTCGGCCACCTGGGCAGCATGGGTCCTAACGTGTCGGGCCACGCATCTCCTGATTTACCCTCGTTGACCGGTGGAGACTCTAGTTGAAGGCCGTGGGGCAGGGCCAGTCAGCCATCAGGACTAGTAGGGAAAAGAAATCGTACCTGATACCTGATGTAAAATAAAAAAAAAAGTGAATGGTGGTTAGATCCTCTAAATGTGACATTATTAAATTTAATTAAAATTCATAATTATTCCTAGAGTTGTTTAAAAAAATTATTTTAAATGCATGAATTAATAAAGATTTTCTTAGATGCAAAAAATTAATAAAAATTTCTAAAATGCAGAAAATTAAAAAAATACTTTCCTAAATGTAAAAAATTAATAAATACTTTCCTAAATGCAGAAAATTAATAAATACTTTGCTAAATGTAGAAAATTAATAAATACTTTCCTAAATGTAGAAACTTAATAATTAACCAGATATGCAGAAAATTAATTAACTAAATATGCAAAAAAATTAATTAACTAAATATGAAGAAAAAATAATTAACTAAATATGCAAAAAATTAATTAACTAAATATGCAAAAAATTAATTAACTAAATATGAAAATTAATTAACTAAATATGTAGAAAATTAATTAACTAAAAATGCAGAAAAAATAATTAACTAAATATGCAGAAAATTAATTAACTAAATATGCAAAAAAATTAATTAACTAAATATGGCGAAAAAATTATCTAACAAATATTTAATGCACAAAGAAATATTATTCTAAATTATTCTAAATCTAGAAAAAAATATTCTAAAGCTCACAATAGTGGTTGCACCAATTCGGAGTGCCCCCACTCTGATACCAATTGTAGGATCGTATTTTTCCGAGAGAGGGGGGTGAATCTCGAAGGTTAAAAAAATTATTTTAATTTAGAATAATTTTAACTATTGCGAGTTTGCAGTGGAAATGAAAATAATGACACTTTTATTTTACTTGGTTCACAACCTTGACTGGGTTGCTAGCCCAAGGCTTGTAGCTCTCCCGAGAGCTATCTCAATGAGAAATTCACTAAATCCCATCCGACTCGAGAATTCTCGACTTCGGAGGGTTTCGCTTTTTACAAAGAATAGAGATGGGTAACAGACTACCCACTCTTGAAGTTAAGTACAATAAGCAAAAATAAATTAATGAAATACAAGAACTTTATACCAACACTTAAATGGATCAATAGGTAGTCGTGGAGTGTCGGAAGATCGCCCTGTTCGTGGAGTACGAATTTTTATGGATGAGCAGAAATTTTGGTAGCACTTCGACATAGTTCAGATGTTCTTCTCGGATCCAGTCGAGCACATATTTTATAAACCTTGTTTAGTCGACTGGAATGCCTTCCAATCGACTCCACATCAGTCCATCGATATGGAATTCGTGGTCTTCCAGTCGACTCCACGTCGCCCGATGCCGCATCGAGAAATTTGCCTCTTCAATCAACTCAAACCCTTCAGTCGACTGAAATCCTTTCCATCTGCATCGCATGATCTCCGATCGATCACCAGCTGATCCTGCCAAATAGGTATCCAGTCAACTGATCCTTATACAATCGACTGGACTTCAGTCAATTGGAATCCATTCTGTCAACTGATCCCTGCAAAACAGGATTCACACAAATAGATAATATTAAATATCATAGCAGTAGTAATACTGCCCGATCTCGACTACTAAGTCCCACGCAGAATTTTTGTCGGATTGATGCCTAGTTTTGTCCCCCTACAGAGGACTCGGCCTCACCTCTTCACTCGAGGCTTACCTATCGACTACCTACCGGACTTACCACTCTTGACATCTGATCTGACCCACCAAGGCTTCCACCAGCTGTCCAGTCTGCCTGACCCAGCTGGACTTTTTGTCAATTGTCCGATCTTTTGACCCAACTGGTCTTCATGCTAGATGTTCGATCCATGCGACCCATCTGGACATCATGACTGGTGTCCAATCCTCCTGATCTGTCAAGATACTTGCCTAGTATCTGGTCAACACGACCTACTAGGACTTCATGTTAAGCCTGCACACTTAACACTGATATTAGAACATAAGTGAATCCTAACTTTTAACTATGGTTCATACATCAAAACTGAGAAGTGATGCTCACTGCATCAACACCTTCCACAAGACCATAATTAGAGAATCGGACAACGTTTAATTGATTAGCATGTTCCATGTTGCACAAGTGAAACCGAAGTTTTAGGATCCCCTTTTGAACCTCGAACCAACCTTCCTTTCCTCTGTGTGATACCGTACTTGAGTTAGGACCACCGTCAACCTCATAATCGCAATCCTTAGAACTTAACTCCGAACAACAACGTCCACTGAACAATCGGTACTCGAAACTCAGTCTCTATGAGATTGATAATCTATTTATTACTTGACAACATCCTTGCATTTGCAGGCATTGAGCGCGAGCGTGCACTTCAAGTCCTTGACAGTTCTCGTCGTAAGATTTGAGGTCGTGTTTGCGTGCATCAAGTTTTTGGCACCGTTGCCGGGGACTGATTGATTCGATATTGAATCGAGAGGTGGATAGTTGGACCGATCTTAGGCTAGATTTGCTTTCTTATTTTAATTTATTTATTTTATCTCAGTTTCAAATTTTTTCTATTCAATTTTTAGTTTAGATTAATTATAGCTTGCTTTATTTCAGTTTTAGTTTTTTTCTATTTAAATTTAGTTTAAATCATTTTTAGTACTTATCTTCTAGTTTAGTTCTTCTTCATTTAATTTAGTACGTAGGATTAATTTATTTACTATTGTCTTTCTTTAAGCAGTAGGTATACTCTGTAATAAGCGGCTCTGTTCTTCGTATGCATAGACGTTTAGGATCAGAAAATCTGTTTCCGATAGACCCAGAAATTGAAAGAACCTACCATTACATGAGAGTTGAACAGAAGGGCATGGAGGATCTAGATGCATCCATGGTAAACTTAGGTAGTCGGCCTTTGTGATGTTGGTGTAGGAGCACTAGATAATCGAACCTGTGTTTTGATTATGACAAAGACACAAAGTTAAGTTTACATCGTTATCTCACGAGCTAAATCGAGTATGCAGAAAAGTACTAAAGCTAGAGCTGAAGGCTAGCGACACCCGGAGGAAGCTGCGGTGGTCGGGCAACACTCGAGTGACTTCGGAGGGAGCCGAAGGAATCGAGTAGAAGGCTGGAAGCGAAAGCGACACAGTAAGTATCGAGGTAAGCTTGTGTGAGTGAGAGATGGTAAGGTCGTGTCCTCTGTACGGGGACGACCGTAGGCGGCGATCCGACTAAGACTTCTTGTGGAAGGTCTATGTCGAGATCGGACGGTTAGAAATCATCGAATTTATCATTTTTTGAGCTAACCTCTTACTGCAGGGAAGTGGCCAGGCTGGCAGTCGACTGCTGGACATTGGGCAGTCGACTGATGCTCATCAGTCGACTGATGGGAGTCATCAGTCGACTGATGGCGACGAATCAGCCTTTGCGCTAGGTCAAAACGGATAAGGTTTGACGCGGCCACTTCGCGATAAAAATTATACAACTTCATGATCTGTTCCGAAAAAAGAGGAGACATATTCAGAGGCCAAAATCTATAAAAGGAGGGGTGGATTCCAACTCCAAACATCATCAAGTTTATTCATCAAGTGCTCCTACAATGCCAACGCTCCAACACCATCATAACGCCGACGCGACAACAAGTTCAGATCTTCTTCGTCGGTAGCAGCATCTCGTAATATATTTTGATATTGTATTCGTTATTTTTATTCATAACGAGGTGAGGTAGGCTTGTTGCCTCATCCTCGTACATTCGGTTTTGTGATCGTTGTCTCCTACCTCTAACGAGGAGGAGACATTATAGTGCTTTGCCCTCCGTACGCAGTCTAGGACCGATAGGGCCTTGGAGTAGCAACCGCTGGGTTGTGAACCAAGTAAAATAAACATGTCTCTTTATTTTCCGCTGTGTTTACTCGTTTAATTGTCTACTCGAACGAAATGAAGAAAAGATTTACGATCGCTATTCACCCCCCTCTAGCGATGCTTCTCGATCCAACATGCGAGATTATGCAGCCTCAAGCGTTAGAGGATATAGGCCAAGCATAACTGGACCATTAATCTCAGCCAACAATTTTGAACTGAAATCTGCGCTTATACACATGGTCCAGCAGAGCCAATTCGGGGGTGCTGCAACTGAAGACCCAAACCGGCACCTATAGACCTTTTTGGAGATATGCTTGACGATGAAACTCAATGGAGTACTAGCTTACACAATTCGTCTGAGCCTATTCCCGTTCTCACTATGGGATAAGGCAAAGACATGGCTCCACTCCCTGCCTTCAGGAAGCATCACCACGTGGGAGCAATGTGAGAAGCAGTTCCTAAGCAAATTTTTCCCACCAAGTAAGACTGCTCACATGCCCCACTTGATCACTAGCTTCAGCCAGACAAAAGGGGAGTCCTTGTTCGAAGCTTGGGATCGCTACAAAGGGCTACCATATGAATGTCCCCATCATGGTCTAGAGAGGTGGCTGGTGATCCACATATTCTATAATGGGATCACGTACGCCACTAAGGTGTCCCTTGATTCTGCTTCAGGAGGTACATTAATGAATAAGACTATCAAGGAAGCAGAGGAGCTAACTGAAGAGGTGGCTCAGAACCACCATCAATGGGCTTCCTAGCGTAGTCACCCAATGCCTACAGCCGGTCGTTATGCTATCAACTCCATCGTCCACTTGGCGGGAAGAATGGACGCGCTAAGCAGACAGTTTGACTCTCTAACCCCTACATCTGCATGTGCAGCCAATACTTTTGGAGAGGGAGTAACAACATATCGAGAGGACCATCATGGAGGGCAGGGCAGGTACGAAGAGCAAATTGAGCATGTTGATGCAGTTGACAACTACAACCAAAGGGCCAACAACCCATATTCGAGCACTTACAACCCCGGATGGTGGAGCCACCCAAGTTCTTCCTATAGGAATAATTCGGGGAATTTCCAACAATCGGGAGGAAATGGGCAGTCACAACCACCTGGCACCCATATGGAGAATATGATAGAGAACTTCATTCAGAAGCAATGGGAAATGAACGCTGAATTTCAACGGCGACATTCGCAGATGGAAAAAATGATCAAAGAGTTAAGATTGTCGGTAAAGGATCTAGCCAACAGGCAAAAGACGCTAGAAATCCAAGTAGCTCAGATTGTCAACCAGATCTCTAGAGTACCAAGAAAACTACCAGGGAAGTCGGAGGTCAATCTAGTGGAGCAGTGCAAGGCGGTAACATTGCGGAGTAGAAGGATTCTGAAAGAGATGTTGAGCCGGTTGGCAGTCAGACCAGAACCAGGACCCAAAATAAGGGAACCTTCGAGGGAGACCGGGGAGGAATAAGTCGAAGACATAGATCGGGAGTCTGCCACAAAAACTCAACCACCCTTGATGGTACCATTCCCCCAGTGGCTGACCAATGCAAAGAGAGATGCTGAGTTCAACAAATTTCTGAACATGTTAAAGTTGATCTCAATAGAGGTGTTGATACTCGAAGCGCTGCACCAAATGCCCCAATTCGCAAGATTCATAAAAGATATTCTGGGACATTGTAGGAAGGTCGAAAAGTCTAAAACAGTGGCCCTCATGGAGGAATCAAGTGCCTACCTCTGGAACGAGACCACTCAGAAATTAAAAGATCCGGGGAGTTTCTACATCCCAAGTTATATAGGGACGACCTTGATTAGCAAAGCCTTCTGTGACTTGGGCGCTAGTGCGAGCTTGATGCTCTATACCCTATACAAAAAGCTAGGGTTGGGGAATTTAAAGTTCACCACTATGAGGTTACATCTAGCCGACCATTCATACCGATACCTGTTGGGTTTCCGACACCGTGGCGAGTGTGCCTTCGAACATGTTTCGTAAACATGTGCACAATGGAAGAATTAAAAAGCAATAAATCTAATTTATTACAACACACACATCACACGTATACATAGTACAACATGTGTAGATATAATCACAGTTTCAAATTTTGCAATAAAAGGAAATTATACTAGTTATACCTGACGTATCATGTGTAGTGGGAATGACATCAACCGGAGCGACTCTCGCTAGAATCGTCTCTATCCGTATCCACGCCGAGTATCGTCGGGATGGCTTCACAAAGCCATGAGCCTCATCTTCGTAGGAGTTACTAGCTCGTGTCGAAGACGATGTGATCAAGAGAAGATCACAATCCGAATCAAAATTCGGATTCAAAAATAGGTCCCCAAAACTCGCTTCTCCGGTGAGGTATTCGTCAACCGATTGATGAATCCTTGGTCCTCCACCTATGAGGATTATTGGAAATCGAATCCCCGGCAAGGTAGCCGCTATCGGAGCTCCAAACGTCATCCAAACGATGCTCCGACACGAAAGGAAACAAAGCTGTCAAAAAAATTGGACAACTTGGTAGAGGATTTACGCCGGCCAAAGAGGATGGCCGGCCAACCCTTGGTCACCGGAACCAAGGTGAGTCGCCGGAGGGTCGCCGAAGGATGGCCGACAACAGCTTGGACGTCGGCAGTAGGGTGGATGACGGCACAAGGTGGCTGGCGGCGTGGACTCCTTGGGCGGCGACAAGGAGAAGAGAGGAAGAGGAGAAGAAGATTATTTCCCAAAATAAAACTTAGGGCTCTCCAAAAACCTAACCGCGTTTTTATAGAGCCCGTGTTTCTTAACCATTAAGAAAACTTCTCCTTAGAGTTATTGGTTCATAACCAAAACCCGTTAACCCACTCCAATAACTTAAGTTAAAATAAACCGAACCGAGTTGGTCTATTTTAAGTTAAAACAAACCGAACCAACTTTGGTTCATTCGTTTAAAACAAACCAAACCCCTTTGATTTACTCTTCACCATTGGATTAGAACCAAACCAATTTGGTTCATCCATCATTTCTTCATAAGACTCGACCCATCTAAGCTTCCATTGTGACTGAAACAATTTCATGCTCGCTACTTGTTTGGTCCAACCAAACCTAGTTTCTCTCGATCTGAGAATCTCATTCTCAAGCTCATTTTAAATCCTTCGGATTACGCTCGTTGTGCATGTGACCAAATAGGTTCCCGATTTATGTTGGACGTCTACAATTAACCATTAATTATAGAACGATCATGAGTGGTACCTAGTAGTACATCATGATCCCCAATTAATCGAAAAATCAATTGTTGATTCCAGAACCATTTCTAAAACCCTTCAGCAGTTACATTGAATCGTGCCCCGTTCCCTTCACGCATCTTATACCCACTTGGTTTAGGACATGGTCTGTGGTGTCAGTCCCCACTTGGTCGACTACGTCACACCTGACCCAAGTATCATTTTCTCATCCTATGGATTCTAGTTATTGCACATGTATCTAAGAGTACCTTACTCTAAACATGTAATACTTTGGCCAAAGACTTTAGTAACAATCCGACGAGATGACATGGGTATACATCTCCTCGCAAGGAGTGGTGAATTCTTTATAGGTTATTCAAACACCTTCGGTCACTTCGACTTATACCCAATCATCCCGGGTCCACATCTCCTCAGAGATGCTTGCTTAAGATGTCAAAGCATAAGTCTTCATGACCAAGATGATTTGAATACTACAAGTCAAAGGAACATCGCACTTAAGCTGTAGTAAGAACTTCATTGACATATCCATATATGCAGAGAACCATATGAAATCTTACAACTGGTCACTCTAATGAACTAGTTACCATAACTAGCATCCACGATTAACTCCAGACATCACAATGTCTCCAGCCAGTGAGAATCAGCTGCTTGGATACACCAAGGAGTATACCTCGTGCTAGTCTCGACAGAATTGATGGTGTCCAAATCCATCAATTCATTGACTAGGGATAATTCCAATACATCACAATTACACATGTAGAGATACTCACTAGTTGTGATCCAATCACAAATTGTGGACTTTCAGTAAACGAGTTTAAGATCTAATCAAATACATGCAAACATGTATACTCAAATAGTGAATCTTCATTTATCATATAAATGATTCAAACATAAGGCAATTGCCTTAGGACACCTCTCATATATTACTAACAATACCCACTGGGGATTCTGAAAGATGTGTTGGTAAAGGTGGGAAATTTTACACTTTCGACCGACTTTGTGGTCATGGAGATGGAAGAAGATCTAAAGATTCCCGTCATCCTTGGCCGACCATTTTTAGCAACTATCGGAATGGTCATTGACGTCAAGAATTATAAGCTGACTCTAACAGTGGGAGACGATAAGATGGAATTTGAGCTTGGTAGCACGACAAGCCAGGGACCGTGTTAAGGAAGTACGTTATTCCAGCCAGAGCTAAAGAAGAAAGCGTATATAAATTTTTTGACACGAATGAATGGAGGTTCACAGAGCCTCCGGAGCCGAGTTGAAATAATGGAGTATGGTCGAGCTAAAAGACCTTAAACAAAGTGCTTCTTGAAAGGTAACCCAAGTTTAGTTTTTACTTGTTTTAGACTATATTGCATTCGTCTGTGTAGCTTAGATTTTAATTTTTGGTATTTAGCTTTTTTTTTTCTTTTGAAAATAAAATCGAAATAGGAAGAACTTGCTAGATAGGAACAAAAACCCAGTTTGAGCCTACAATAGAGGCATGGGGGGCCGTGTGGTTTCATACGGCCATACCCCCATGAGGAGTAGCCGACATGGCAGGGTGTATAGGAGAATTTAGACCGTGATGCACTCTAGGAGAAAAATAGAGGGGCACACGGCCTAGTCCTGTGAATTCACACGGTCATGCCCCAGCTTCCAGTGGCGTACACGATCTGGTTGTGTGTATTCATACGGTCATGTCGCATGAGGTATAAGGGGTGTTGCACCATACATTTCTCCCCAAACCTGCTGTGTGCTTCAATGTTTCTTACCCTAGCCGTGTGAAATTGCCTTACCCACCTCCTAGGAGCCTCTCTAACCCTCAAGGAAGCCCAAAAGAAGCAAGGATGAGGAGGACAAGGCAAGTGGCACCGCAATCCGCTACCTTGGAGCGAAGATCAAGGATGAGGGTCCTTCCACTGTTGTACCCATCTATCCCTCTGTACATCACTCTCCCTCGAGTCCACATATTTATAGGAGCCCACCTAGTCTGCGATGGGAGCCTGCACCTACACCACCATCTTTTTCTACTTTTGAGCAGGATGCAGGCACATACGTCTATGATTTATCCGAGTTCCGATCGTGCCTCAATGACATATACATCGAGCAGCAGACGCAGAGGCAACGATGGGAGGAGCAGAGCGCATATACGCAGGCAAAGTTTCAGGGCTTATGGGATCACTTCCAGTAGGTCGAGGAGTTCTATGATGAGATGTGTATCTATTTCCAGGAGGAGGCTGCATATCGCCAGGAGGTTCGGCAGTACATGCGTGCCCAGTAGGCACAGTGGACCCGAGAGGAGTACAGAGCAGTCATTGCATCTACCAACTCTCAGATCGATCACATGTACATGTGACATCAACGGCTGAGCACCAAGTTTTCTCAGGATCCCGACATGTCGAGACTATCGGACTTCCCCCCTCGGGCACAGTACTAGAGGTATTGTTTCATATAAGTCTGGGGGGCCCCCAAGTTTTGATACGTTTTGTTTCTAGCAATACTTTCTTTCTTGATACTTGCATTTTAATTTTAGTTTGCATTCAATTGTTCATGCATAGTGTATTTAGTTTCTTTCAGCACTTAGTTTTTTCTATCTTTAAGCTTCTTTAGTAATGTTTTTAAAGTTCTTCATAGATAGCTTCCATGCTATAGATAGCTTGAACTTTATTTATCTTTTGGTATTTCATTTTAGTTACTTTAATGAATGTTATAGACTTGTACTGGTTAGCTTTTATCTTTCACTTACACTTGATGAATATTCTAAAAGGGAAAATCTATTACCTACTTAGTTATGATTCATCCCAGTAGTCTAGGATTTTGGAATCCATAGGTAACTCTAGATTTAGCATTTTAGTTACTGGAGATGCTCAAATTATGTAAGCCTGTTTTGGGAAAATCAAAATCCCTGTAAGTATAAGAAGAACAAAAGTTTTATTTGCAAAAAAATAAAATAGTTGTTGCGGGTGAAAATGGCTACGTGCCCCTTTGAGACCGAGTTAGGTTACTAAGGAAACACCTATCAATTTCTCTCAATACCAAGCACGCCTTTGAGACTTTGTACTAGATTTAGGAAATGACCCTCGCTTAGGGCAGACCAGTGCCTAAAAGTCGGAGACCTTAGGAAAGCTATAAGATGATGAGTTAACTTACTTTGGAATGAGTATCCCTCAAGAAGATTCTCTTAGCACGTTCATGAGAAACTAACTTATTGAATTTTTAGAACATCTCTATTTCGTTTTGATTGAAAATACAACTTGATAAATCCAGTTATCTTGCTAAGTATGGAATGATATTTCTTTTAAAATTTCATGGTACTAAGGTTTGTTTGAGGACAAGCAAAGATTTAAGTGTGGTGGAATTGATGTGAGCAAAACATATAGGGTTTTAGGAGTAGTTTTTGCTCACATCTCATTACATTTCATACTTGTTTCAGACATATTTCACTTTGTTTTGCATGAATTCCCTATTTTCTGGTTTGGAGATATGCTCTTTGTGCTTTTGTGTGTAGGACAATATTTTACGGGGAAAACGACACACTTTTGGAGCAAAAGAAGGACATTCGACAGATGGAACGGAAGGAGACACAACCCGACCATGTGGATTCACACGGTAGTGCCCCGCCAACCCAGCACCACACATGACCTGACCATGTGGATCCACATGGTCATGTGGCACTGGTTTATTTCAGTGTGACTAGGGTTTTTTCATGGATTCGAGCAGTGCTGACTTCAAATCTATATAAGGAAAGTCACGCCCAAACCCTAGGGGGGAGGTACGACGACTGTGACGGCACACTAGTGCCCTAAAAAGAATTGGAAACTCACAACGGGAAGGAAGGAGATGGCAAGAGGATCGTAACCTGCGCTCCGACGTTGAAGAGAAGGACTAATAGTACTGAAAATTTAATTTTTATTCATCTCTTTCATTGTAATGACTGATTCTATTATGCAGTGTGTTCGTTCTTTTCCATCTATGGAGTAGAATCTTTGATTCTAGGATTAGGGAGTAACTTGTGTACGTAGAATATGCTAGTTCGAATGTTAATTCTATTTATGGACTGTCATTCACAATTGGTGTTGGTTTGATTTGATGAAGATTGGGTTTCAATCTTCTATTTATTGTGCATAGCCGATACAAGGGGTGACAACCCTTGTATCAAAGATCTAAGGGAACTATGGAGTAACCTAGTGGTTGTCCTCATCTCCAGTAACCGTGGGTAGAAGGGTATGATGGAGTAGGGAACATGACACGTTCCGACTCTTCATAGGGATTGATTTGACATCCTCGTACTGTCTATCCTATCTTAACAAAAGGTCGGTCTGGTTAAGTATAGGTAGTTCCCAATAGAAGAGAAAGCTCATCGGGAAAGAGTATGATGTCCCTTCCACAAGACCATAATTAGAGAACCGAACAACATTTAACTGATTAGCATGTTCCATGTTGCACAAGTGAAACCAAAGTCCTAGGATTCCCTTTTGAACCTTGAACCAACCTTCCCTTCCTCCGTGTGACACCGTAGTTGAGTTAGGACCACCATCAACCTCGCAATCACAACCCTTAGAACTTAACTCCGAACAACAACGTCCATTAAACAATCGGTACTCGAATCTAAGTCTCTATTGGATCGATAATCTATTTATTACTTAACGACATCCGTGCACTTGCAAGCATTGAGCGCACGCTTTGAGTCCTCGACGATGTTGGTGCAGGGGCACCAGATAATCGAACCTAGGTTTTGATTATGGCAAAGATCCCAAGTTAAGGTCATATTGTTATCTCATGAGCTGAATTAAGTGTGCAGGAAATGGTTAAGCTAAGCCGAAGGTCAGTGACACCCGGAGAATCCTGAGTCAGGAAATCGTGGTGGTCAGGCGACACTGGGAGAAATTCGTGGGAGTCGAATAACCCAAGTAAAGAGCGGAAGCAAAGCGACAGGTCATAAAGGACTAGAGGTAAGCATGAGTGCGAAGAGAGATGGTAAGGTCGTGTCCTATGTATGGGGACGACCGTAGGCAGCGATCCGACTAAGACTTCTAGTGGAAGTTCTAGGTCCAGACGGTAAGAAACCATTGCATTTACCATTTTCTGTGCTAACCTCTTACTGTAGGGAAGTGGCCAGGCTGACAGTCGACTGATGGCAATGAATCAGCCTTTTGCACTAGGTCAAAAAGGATAATGTTTGACGTCGCCACTTCGCGATAAAATAAGGTGCCACCTCGTGATAAGTTCCAAAAGTTGAGGATCAACATCTAGACTTATTCCAAGGCACAATTCTATAAAAGTAGGGGAGGACTCTAACCCAAAAATCATCAATCTTATTCTCAAGTTCTCCTACAACGCTAAAGCTCTAACACCGTCATAACGCCGACGCAACGCCAAGCTTACAACTCCTTCGTCGGCAGCAGCAAGTTTTTTTTATTTAGTTATTGTATTCGTGGTTCTAATGGTAACGAGGTGAGGTAGGCTTGTTGCCTCATCCTCGTGCTTTTGGTTTTTGTGATCATTTTCTCCTACCTCCAACGAGGAGGAGACTCTATAGTGGATTGCCCCTTTATACGCGGTCAAGGATCGCGAGTCCTTGGATTAGCAACCGTTGGATTGTGAACCAAGTAAAAACAAACTTGTGTTATTTATTTTTCCGCTGTGCATCTCTGTGTTTTAATCAAATGAACGAAAATATGAAAAGATTTTACGCTCGCTATTCACCCCCTATAGTGACGCTTTTGATCCAACAATTGGTATCAGAGAGGGGGCGCTAAGATTTAGTGAACCACCAATCTAGCAATTTTTGGCTTTATTTTCATATTTTTTTATTCATGAATTATTCCTATTATTTATCCCACACTACTAATCCAAGACGAAGTCTTGGTACCCTTTTTTAGTTGTGTATTTGCAAGTATCGATCGAACTATTCGCTTTTGGAGTAGTCGACGGTAAAACAGGCATAACTTTTCACACAAGTGGACCCATAAAATGTGCTACCCATCAAATCGAAGCTCTCTCAGAGATCTACACTTCTTATGATAGCCTCATAACAAGCTATTTTTATCCCCAAAAACCAATATTTAGTACCCTTTCGGGGACATCGAAGGTCGTAAGTGCGTAGTTTTTTTGTTTAGCCTTTTACCTCTCATTTATTCCTTATTATTTCCTACATTACTAATCCAAGACCAAGTCTTGGAATTCCTTTTGGTTTTTATTCATGTTTTGCAAGATAATTAATGGCCCACATCGAGGGGTATAGCACCACCCGACCTCCGTTCTTTAACGGAAATGATTTCCATTATTGGAAAGGTCGGATGGAGTGTTTCTTGGAAAGACAACTCGAGACTTGGATAATAATCCAAACCGGCTTTGCTCTACCCAACAATGATCAAAGGGAGCCTTTGGATTTCGACAAATGGACCAACGCAACCAAGAGGCAAATCGAAGTCGATGCAAAAACAACCCAAATGTTGCAATGCGGCTTGTCCAAGGAAGAGCTCAACTGAATTGGACCGTTCATTAGTGCCAAAGACCTCTGGACCAAGTTAATCGAGCTACATGAAGGCACATCTGATGCTAAGGTATGCAAAAGAGACTTACTATTGAATAAATTATATAATCTAAAATGAAGGATCACGAGACCGCTTCACAACTTCATGCGTGGATCCAAGACATCTTGAACGGTCTACATGCCATCGGACAAAAAGTAGACAATCGAGACATAATAAGGTACACACTCAATGCATTTCCTAGGACCACCTTGTGGGCATCCATGGTTGATGCCTACAAGGTATCTAAAGATTTATCCAAGATTAGGTTAGACGAATTCTTTTCGAAATTTGAGTTATATGAACAAACTAACGTGGTCTCGATCGAGAAAGGTGTTGTGTTGTTTGCAGGACGAAGATGAAAAGCAAAGAGCAAGATACCTCCCAAAGAAGAAGAATCCAAATCGAAAGAAGAATCCGAATCGGAATCCGAAGAGGAGATGGAGGTCGAACAAGTCAATATAGTTTGAAGAATCATCAAAAAGAAAAGAGAGCAATTGAAGAGCAAGAAACCCCCACAAACATACACATTCTATGGGTGCAACAAGAAGGGCCATTACATGTCAGACTGCCCAAAAATGAAGCCAAAACATAAGCAACCAAAGCAAGCATTTCAAACAATGTGGGAGGAAGAAAAAGATCAAGACGATGACTTAGCATCCATGGCAAAGCCGGTAGAGTTCGAGTCCGAGTCCGAAGCCGACTATGAATTCAACTCTGACTCCGAGGATGAATTCGAGTCAAGACTCAAAGTCGGATCAAAAGAAAAGATTAATTTAAGTCACTCATTAATTGCAAACTTATATCATGCAATTAAGTTGCTAAATAGGAAATTGACTAAGTCTGAGTCTAAAGTTGAGTCGTTACTTGAGGAGGTTGAAACCCTCAAGCAAGAGGCTACTCTAACCTCTTCAACTAGTCAAGTTCAAGAGGGAAACTCAACTCAAGTTGAAAACTTGAGGAGGAGAATTCTCTCTTGAAAGGACGAGTTCAAGAGGTCGAGGCTAGGTTGGAAAGGTTCACGTTGGGATCTAAGAATCTTAACCGATTACTTGGAACTCAAAGAGCCGTGTACAACAAAGCCGGACTCAGATTTAGGTCAACGGCTACAAACAAATCGTACATGACTATTGTGAATCGTAGTCATCAAAGAGTCCAAGCATGGGTCCCAAAATTTTTATTAAATTCACATATAAGGACTAATAAGTATTGGATTCCCTAAGATCAAGTCCACTATGTGGATAGACCAAATTGATTCAATGGTCCAGGGTGAACTCGTACTAAAATTATGTACCCACTCTCTTAGAATTTTTGCATGTTTACAATCTTCTTTTAAATTCTAGAATGGTTAGATAGGACCAATAGTTATTCAACCTTGATAACATATTATTAGGACGTGGCGAGATGATAGTACATTAGTGAAACAACGTCTCGTGTATTCGAGCTAGATAAGGCGTATCTAGCTTGGTGCACTTGGCTGAGTTGAACTAGCTGAAGCTACCTCACCGTATCCTAAACTAGTTAGACCAGTAAGTGATCTCAAGTGACTCAAGTAATCAATTTCTTGAATTTGGCTTTGTCTAAGGAAGTGGTCATTGTTCTGATCAAAGAAGACCCCTGTGCCTCGCCACGACCTGGAAGCTAATTTCTTGAAAAGCTTACTTGATGAACTAAGGGTTAAATCCGAATCTAACCCAAGGTTGACTAACTTTAATCAAGTTAAAATCATCTCATAAAACATATAAGGCAAACACATTTTTGAGATACATAGAATGGGTGAGATGTTAAGGATAATTGAAATACACTTAACATAACTTTTTCAAAATGCTACCTATTTTCTCAACATTTATACTTAACGAATATTTACAACTCTCTAGGCCAAAGTTTAGCGCCCCCCACATCTCTTATACTTTATCTATTTGACTAAGGGGGAGAGGAAACTAACCCTAAGTGTTATATTACAAACCTTTAAATTATTGGTACAGAGGAACACACCTCAAACTAATGTATCTAACTACTGCTAGACACATGCTTGGCCTTATAGTTAATTTATCCTTAATAATTTTAGACGCATGTTGGTTTTAAACCTCGATTTTATATAAACACCCCCACTCTTTTTTGATTTATGGAAAAAGTGAAGGTAGGAAACTTCGCTTCCCACTTCAACTCGGTTGCTTGTTCATGGCGATCCCTTCTATGTCCCCGGAGAAGAAATTTATCCTTGACAAAGAGGAATTACCCAAGCTATCATGTCATCGTCGTGCTATTCGATTAGAGTGGTCACTTGAACAAACTTGTTGTTCAAGCCACCAACCTCTATTCTATGAATAGCCACGGAATAGACGATGTACGGATCGCTGGTTTTTGTGTTTGTATTCGAGGTCCAAGTAAATTAGCCACATAACAAAACATACAACATGCATATAATTGAAAAACAATTATAGACATAATACAAAAGAATATAAACAAGCATTATACCTCTCAATCTTCTATTGTATGTCCTTCTTCCTTTTGGACGTCGTGTGGGCGACGATCTTCCAAAAGTCGAAGCCTCCTAGTTCACCAATCTTCCTTTCCTTGTTCACTCCGAACAAAGGAAGGTGATAAAACATAACTCTTCTCCTTCCTTTAACCGACCACCAAGCTCCAACCTTGATGTTTGGCGCCGGCCAAAAAGAGAATAGAAGAGGAAGTGGGCGCCGGACAAGCGCTCCAAGGAATCATTCTAACCCTTGTTTCCACCGGCAAAGGAGAAGAGTAAGAAGAGGTTGGGCGCCGGCCAAGGTGAAGAGAAGGAAAGGGACTCCGGTCAAAACCCTAGGAAAAACCTTCCAAAAGTGTGGCCGCCCAAGCCTCCAAGCCCTAGCCGCCCAAACCCTAATCCCTCTTCCATTGCCCTTGCCGCCCACCCCTTAAGCCATATTTATAGAGTTAGGCTTAAGCCTCCTTTAATCTCCACCATCGGATCTAGAGATTTAATCTCAACCGTCGGATCTAGAGATTTAATCTCAACCGTCGTATCTAGAGATTTAATCTCCACCGTCGGATCTTAAAGATTTAATCTCCACCTTTGGATCTAGAGATTTGATCTCCACCGTCGGATCTAGAGTTTCATTTTCAACCATCGGATCTAGGCTCCATGAGGTTTTAATAGGCTACAATAGGGACCATGAGGAGGAGTTGGATCTTGGCCACCCAATGGATCAAGCCCACATAAAGTCCGATCCATTAATGATAATCCATTTCACTAGAGGATTTTCATTGATCTACCTCACCAACCCCCATAAGTTAATATGGGCTCCATATATTATTTGTACATTTATCTTCCCGTGTTTAAGATCTCGAATATCCGTCAATTAATTAATTTACTGACAATTAATTAATCAACATCTAACTCCATGAGTAGTACCACTCAATCTTATCATCATGCCGGACCAAGTCCACCTGCAGGGTTTACATTATGAACCTTATGAGCTCCTCAAGGGGATATCATCATCCTAATATATAGGACATGATTTCCTCCTATAATCAACGACACACCATATAAATAACACCATTTCCCAACTTACCGAGCCTATCGATTTACTCTATAAATCTCGCCAATTGGTAAATCAAAGAAATGAAAACTAAGTATATGTGCCCATTATTATATCGGGATTAAGAGCATGTACAACATAATATCTGAGGTCCGATTCGATTATGTAGTCAGTAATAAATCGAATCACCTCTATGTCGGTCCTGCTCAATACACACAAAGTGTACTAGTGTAATTCTATGGTCAAGACAAACCAATACCAAATCACACCACAACCATTCCAATGGTTTATCCATAACCATCTTGGTTGTGAGCCTTTACTTATACTTTACAAGGAACTGATAACATGATCTCCCGTGTGACACTACACACCATGTTATCTACAATGTAATGTATTAGACAAAATGCCTAACCATAAATATGAAAACAATGATCATGTGATTCTTATTTCAAAATAAAGATGTTCATACAAAAGATAGACTTTTCCGTATACATCCCAACAATCTCTCACTTATACTAAAAAACTATGCTGTCCTCAAACTGCCATACATCTGATTCCCATTCACTCCACATGCCTATCAAAAGCTCTCGCTGGAAGGGCCTTAGTGAAAGGATCTACCAGGTTATCCTCCGATGCAATCTTTGCCACAGCAACTTCTCCTCTCTTTACGATTACTCGTATCAGGTGGTACTTACGCTTTTTGTGTTTACTTGCCTTATGGGCTCGTGGTTCCTTCGAGTTTGCAACTGCACCACTATTATCACAATAAATTGTGATAGTTCTGGGCAAACCAGGAATCACATCCAAGTCCATCAAGAAGTTCCTGAGCCACACAACTTCTTTGGCCGCCTCAGAGGCTGCCACATACTCAGCTTTCATGGTAGAGTCCGCCACACATTTCTGCTTGACACTTCTCCATACAATGGCTCCACCTCCTAAAGTAAACACAAAATCTGAGGTAGACATACTGTTATCCCTATCTGATTGGAAGTTGGAATCTGTGTAACCCATAAGGAGTAATTTGTCTGCCTGGTAAACTAGCATATAATTCCTAGTCCTTCTCAGGTACTTCAATATATGCTTTACCGTAGTCCAATGTCCCTGTCCTGGATTACTTTGATATATGCTGACCATGCCCACGACAAAGCAGATATCTGGTCTCGTACATAGCATCACATACATGAGGCTTCCTACTGCCGAAGCATAAGGAACTGCCTTCATCTCCTCTATCTCCTCAGATGTTCTAGGACACATCTCCTTAGATAAAGGAACTCCATGCCTGAAAAGTAGAAAACCTTTCTTGGAGTTTTGCATGCTAAAATGATCCATAATTATGTCTATGTATGAAGCTTGAGATAAGCACAACATCCTTTTCTTGCGATCCCTTATAACCTTGATCCCAAGGATGTGTCCCACTTCTCCCAAGTCCTTCATATCAAACTGTTTGGACAACCATTCCCTTACGCCCGATAACACCTTGACATTGTTTCCAATTAACAAAATGACATCTACGTATAGTACAAGAAATACCACTACATTTTCGTCATATCTCTTGTATACACAAGACTCATCCGGGCTTTAAATAAATCCATAAGACTGGATTACCTCATCAAAGTGGATATTCCAAGACCTCGAAGCTTGCTTCAATCCATAAATGGACCGATTAAGCTTACACACAAGATGCTCTTTGCCCTTTGTAATGAATCCCTCTGGTTGCTTCATTTAGATGTTTTCCTCAAGACTTCCATTAAGGAAAGCTGTCTTGACATCCATCTTCCATACCTCATAATCCATATGAGCAGCAATGCATAAAAGAATCCAGATAGACTTAAGCATGGCTACCGACGAAAAGGTTTCCTCGTAATCGATACCCTCTTTCTGAGTATACCCCTTCGCTACAAGTCTTGCTTTGAAGGTCTCAATCTTCCCGTCTATTCCTCTCTTTCTTTTGTAGATCCACTTGCATCTAATGGTTTTTACACCATTGGGTGGTTCTACTAGCTCCCAGACCTGATTTGAATCCATAGATTCAATCTCAGCATTCATTGCACTTTGCCAAGATACCGCATCTTTATCTTGGATTGCCTCGTCATATGTCCAGGGATCAGGTTCATTTTCACTTGGGACCAAATCAGAAGATTCTCCCAAGAACATGAATCTATCAGGCTATCTCACAACCCTCCCACTATGACGAGGTATCACCTGTGTATCCTCTATGACACGCGGTGCAGTGACTTATAGTATATCCTCTTATATCGGTGGTACTGAAGTAGTGACTTCCCCTTTCAATTCCTCCAGAACAATCTAACTCATGGGCTTGTGTTCATCACATAATCTTCCTCTAGAAATCTGACGTTCGTGCTAATGATCACCCTATGATCTCCAGGACTATAAAACAAACCACCTTTCATTCCTCTAGGATAGCCAACGAACATGCACACTTCTGTACGAGGTTCCAACTTACCAACATCTGCCTTCAGCACATGTGTTGGACTCCCCCAAATTTGAATATATCTCAAACTAGGCTTTCGCCCAGTTCACAATTCAGTGGGAGTAGAAGGCACTGATTTAGATTGTACTAAGTTCAGAATATACACTGCTGTATCTAGAGCATATCCCCAGAAC
Organism: Wurfbainia villosa; assembly: GCA_025175895.1. Lineage (NCBI taxonomy): Eukaryota > Viridiplantae > Streptophyta > Magnoliopsida > Zingiberales > Zingiberaceae > Wurfbainia > Wurfbainia villosa. The sequence continues at coordinate 123,138,286 of CM045990.1, forward strand.
GATTCTGGCAACTCAGAATAACTCATCATCGATCTAACCATCTCCATAAGAGTCCTATTCCTTCGCTTTGCTACACCATTCTGCTGGGGTGTACCAGGTGCAGACAATTGAGATTGAATCCCAGCCTCTGATAAGTAATTCCTAAACTCTCCCCAGAGGTACTCACCACCACGATCAGATCATAGTGTCTTGATACATTTACCTTGACGTTTCTCTACATCAGTCTTGAATTCTTTGAACTTGTCAAAGCATTTAGACTTGCGATGCATCAAGTAAATGTATCCATATCTTGAATAATCATCTATAAAAGAGACGAAATATTCAAAACCACCTCTTGCGTGGATAGACATAGGACCATACAAATCAGAATGAACTAATTCCAACACGTCTTTGGCTCTATACCCCTTGGCCTTGAAAGACCTCTTGGTCATTTTACCTTCCAAGCAGGACTCGTAGGTCGGGAAGTCTTCCACCGCTAATGAACTCAAAGGTCCATCAGCTATTAACCTTTGAATTCTGCTTAGGTTAATATGACCCAGCCTTAGATGTCAAAGATATGTTTGGTTCATCTTCGAAGGTTCTTTTCTCTTATTGGAATTAGAAGATGAGTTATTCACTTCTATTTGCATCGTGGGAGCTTTTGGTTCAAGTGTATACAAATTTCCTATCAATGCACCAGAAAAAATAATCTCCCTATTCCTTTTTATAACAACTCTGTCATTAAAAGAAATAGAATATCCATCCATAAACAATTTAGAAACCGAAATCAAATTCTTTCTAAATAAAGGTACATAAAGACAATTTTTAAGAACCAAAACTTTATTCCTCTTAAAAGACAAATAGACATCTCCCACTGCAATAGCCGCCACCTTCATGGCATCGCCCAGGTATATGGTAATCTCCCCCTCAACCAATCGTCTGGTTTCCTGGAACCCCTGCAAAGTATTGTAGACATGATCAGTGACTCTCGTATCTACACACCAGGTGCCAGTAGATAACACCGCTAAACATGTTTTAACGACTAGACCAAAAGATATACCTTTGTTTTGCTTTTGGTTGAGGCAGTCCTTCTTCCAGTGTCCAGTCTGCTTACAAGTGAAGCACTTGCCTTTCGGCTTCTTCACTCCTCCCTGAGTTCCTCCTGCCACCTTTGCCCCATCTTGTTTCTTCTTCTTCTTGCCTTTCGACTTAGAAGCAGAAACCTTTTGGGCAACCATGGCTTGTGCCTGAGCACTCTGACGAAATAGCCCCTCTATCGCCTGGAGTTCTGTCAGAAGCTCCGCCAATGAATACAACCTCTTGTTCATGTTGTAGTTCAGGCGAAACTGCTCAAAACTCCTAGGTAGAGACTGGAGAATGATATCGACCTGGGTTTCCCCATCGATCTCAGCTCCGAGGATTTCCAGCTCATTCAAATGAGCCATCATCTTAAGAACATGATCCCTCACGAGTGTTCCCTCAATCATGGTGGTCGTCATCAAGTTCCTCATGGCTTCCTACCTTGCAACCCAATTCTGGTGTCCGAAAAGCTCTTTGAGATTGAGCATCATGTCATAAGAAGTGGGCATGACTTGATGCTAATGTTGCAGTACATTTGACATAGATGCCAAAATGTAACATCGCACAATCTCATCAGCCTTAATCCACTTCTTATAACTCTCCTTCTCCTTTTCCCCAGAATCATCCACAGGATTAGGAGGGCACTCTTCGAGGAGTACATATTTGTATTCCTCAGCTGTCAAGACAATGTCAAGATTCCTCTTCCAATCAACATAATTGGGTCCAGTAAGTTTATTTTCTTTCAGTATCATAGCAAGCGGGTTGAAAGTCATTTTGAAAAAAAAAACTAAGAATCACATAGATCAAAACATTAGATTTCAAAAAATTATTGATTCCTTAAACAATAAAATTTTAAAATCAATCAAGACCTCAAAACACCGAAAATATCGTATGCCACAATAGTGTGGACGTATACGAATTCTACATTTGTAAGAGGAGGTTTTACCCATTAATTTTACTATCTTGTCAACCTAAATTTTTGACAAATAAAATTAATAGTTGGTTCCTCTTTGGCTCTACAAATAAAAGCAGGGACTCCGATGGGGAGGATACTCTTATTTGCTTCTAAGTGTTCACCATTACTCGGTACCAAGGCAATTATCTCGGGTTATGTGCCTTCCGATGGGGAAGTACACACGCTCCTTAATAATTTCCTATAACCATATTCGACCTTGTGATCTGCAAACAAACTCATCCGATGGGGAGGAAGGCACTCAGAGCCGACACGCAAGTTTGTTTGCATCACATGTCAAATCGTAATGGAGGTCATGGGAATTTATAAAAATATCCCTCCCCCACTTAGTAATTTAAAATTGAGGAATTTTCTATCCTACGATATGCATATCAAACAATAAGCAATAAATATTTTCCAACTATTATGGCTTTTGTCTCCAATATGCCTCCTGTTGTATCGCCATCTCGTCCGCTCCTCCCTATGCCATGTACGGGCCATCTGGAGATCCGAGCTGAGACTAACTATTTTAATTTACATCGATCGATCCTATACTCCACGAAGGAGTGTACATGAAATCTAGATCGAAAGTAAACTAAAATAAAATGAGTGGCTAAACAATGTCGTACTTAATTATAAAATTAAATACTAACCTCATCAACCCCGAGGATTCAAAAAAATATACAATTACACACATACAATCACAAACACACATATGACCATAATAGTTGGATTCTATGCCTGCAACCAAAAAGTTAACCTACACACATCCTACTATTATTCGGCACATATAATATATGAAAAGTGCATAAAAGTAACCGAATCCTAAACACACAAAATCGGAAACCATGGCTCTGATACCACTTGAAGGTAGGAAACTTCGCTTCCCACTTCAACTCGGTTGCTTGTTCATGGCGATCCCTTCTATGTCCCTGTAAAAAAAATTATCCTTGACAAAGAGGGATTACCCAAGCTACCGTGTCATCATCGTGCTATTTGATTAGAGTGGTCACTTGAACAAACTTGTTGTTCAAGCCACCAACCTCTATTCTACGAATAGCCGCGGAATAGACGATGTACGGATCGCCAGTTTTTGTGTTTGTATTCGGGGACCAAGTAAATTAGCCACATAACAAAACATACAACATGCATATAATTGAAAAACAATTATAGACATAATATAAAAGAATATAAACAAGCATTATACCTCTCGATCTTCTATTGTATGTCCTTCCTCCTTTTGGACGTCATGTGGGCGACGATCTTCCAAAAGTCGAAGCCTCCTAGATCACCAATCTTCCTTTCCTTGTTCACTCCGAACAAAGGAAGGTGATAAAACAAAACTCTTCTCCTTCCTTTAATCGACCACCAAGCTCCAACCTTGATGCTTGGCGCCAGCCAAAAAGAGAATAGAAGAGGAAGTGGGCGCCGGCCAAGAGCTCCAAGGAATCACCCTAACCCTTGTTTCCACCTGCCAAGGAGAAGAGGAAGAAGAGGTTGGGCGCCAGCCAAGGTGAAGAGAAGGAATGGGGCGCCGACCAAAACCCTCGGAAAAACCTTCCCAAAGTGTGGCCACCCAAGCCTCCAAGCCCTAGCCGCCCAAACCCTAATCCCCTCTTCCATTTCCCTTGCCGCCCACCCCTTAAGCCATATTTATAGAGTTAGGCTTAAGCCTTCTTTAATCTCCACCGTCAGATCTAGGGATTTAATCTCAACCGTCGGATCTAGAGATTTAATCTCAACCGTCGGATCTAGAGATTTAATCTCCACCGTCGGATCTTAATGATTTAATCTCCACCTTTGGATCTAGAAATTTGATCTCCACCGTCGGATCTAGAGTTTCATTTTCAACCATCGGGATCTAGGCTCCATGAGGTTTTAATAGTCTACAATAGGGACCATGAGGAGGAGTTGGATCTTGGCCGCCCAATGGATCAAGCCCACATAAAGTCCGATCCATTAATGATAATCCATTCCACTAGAGGATTTTCATTGATCTACCTCACCAACCCCCATAAGTTAATATGGGCTCCATATATTATTTATACATTTATCTCCCCGTGTTTAAGATCTCGAATGTTCGTCAATTAATTTATTTACTGACAATTAATTAATCAACATCTAACTCCATGAGTAGTACCACTCAACCTTATCATCATGCCGGACCAAGTCCACCTGTAGGGTTTACATGATGAACCTTATGAGCTCCTCAAGGGGACATCATCATCCTAATATATAGGACACAGTTTCCTCCTATAATCAATGGCATACTATATAAATAACATAATTTCCCAACTTACCGAGCCTATCGATTTACTCTATAAATCTCGTCCATTGGTAAATCAAAGAAATGAATACTACGTATTTGTGCCCGTTATTATTGTAGGGAAATCTCGTATGCCAAATGGCATATGCGCAACGGAAAATAGGATCCCTTCCAAGTGATCCATGCGAAAGCAAACTCATATAAAATAAATTTCTCTAAACCAAGCCTATCTTATAGGAGAGTTCTACCTTTGTTGCGTGCCCTTTGCAATCCCGCTTTTCCTTTCGGTTTGTTGGATCTTTAGCACGTTCAAGTGTCCGTGCCTCTATACGTATCCACACGAGCACGCTCTTGTCTCACAAAAGGAAAAGTAGAAGAGCTCTCCTTTACTTCTTGCTAGAGAAGTCCCTAAAGGAGAGGAAGAGAGGGAAAAGGAGAAAGGAAGAAGAAGACTCCTCTTCTTGCTAGCCTACACTCACAAACCCACACAACTAAAGCTTCCACCAAGCTCTCTCACAACCACAACACCAAAAACTCACACTATGGCCGGCCACTCCATGGAGCCTTTTATAGGGTTGGAAAAACCCTTCCACCTCCTTCACATTCAATGCAATCCATTGCATTGAGACACACTCAAAAAGGATTTGGCTTCCTTGTTTGGCCGGCCACTTAAGGAGACAAAACCATTTTGTTTCCTTCCACCTTAACTAGCTTAGGTGGATGCTTAGGTGGCATGCTTATGTGGCATGCTTATGTGGCATTCTTATGTGGCATTCATGCATGTTGAATTAATCTTATTAATTCAATTAAGCTTATGTTATCATATTGAATTAATCTTATTAATTCAATTAAGCTTATGTTATCATATTGAATTAATCTTATTAAATCAATAAGGTAACATATTGAATTAATCTCATTAAATCAATTAGCTAAAATTCTCATTAAGCTTAAAGTCCAAAAACCATTTTGTACTTAAGCTTATTCCCATATTATTCTAGTCAAACTAGAATACTCTAATTCCTCTAATTATCATGCTCTTTGTGTGTGACCCTATAGGCTCTCATAACGTTGGCAGTGGACCTAAACTCTTTTAGATACACAAGCAATGAGCGGCATCTAGCAATACATCATTGCTACCTGTTACGAGATAAGTCAAGATCCGACTAACCTTTCCGTGACTACTATAATATATGACCGTGTCCTTCTATCCTTGATATCAGTTGATCAATGAGGCATAGACCGTGTCATCCTCGATCAATCTATGTGTTTCTTGATCCGAGTAAACTAACTCAAACAAATGAGCTCAATATCTCATATTGACTCATTCGAGCATGCGTTTTAGTAGTTCTACTCAATCAAGGGGCCCACCGATATCACTCCCGTCATATGGAAGGGACAGATCCCATCTACATCACTCACATCCCTCCGCATAATTTGTTACATACCCGATGTCGCCTTTATGGTCCACCCTGTTACGGGTGACGTTTGACGATACCAAAGTACATAACTCCTTATGTAGGGAACCGTAGTGACTTCAGGTCTAAGGACTATTCATACCAATAGTCACATGAGAAAGTTTATGACACGCATATAACGATCCATGAAACTTTCTCATGGCGGGTCAGTTCAGTATATATTCTCTAATATATACCCATGTGTCAACTTGATATCATATATCCATGACTTGTGAGATCAAGTCATCAATTGACCTACATGCTAGTCTTTATGTATTAATATTGCCCTTGCATATTAATACTCGACTAGGAACATTTAGGAAAGTGTTCTCTACAGCCTCTCATAATCAATTCTGCCAATTGATGTGCTGTAGATAAGAACCTACTTTTCTAGGGCATTATTATATTTAAATTAGCTGGCACAAGCAAGATGTAAATATAATAACCAATCCTTTGCCTTTATAGAATATGATACAAAATGTTCCCTATTCAACCATCACATGATTGGTTCTAGGGCTTTAACTAACAATTATATCGGGATTAAGAGCATGTACAACATTATATCTGAGGTCCAATTTGATTATGTAGTCAACAATAAATTGAATCACCTCTATGTCGGTCCTGCTCAATACACACAAAGTGTACTAGTGTAATTATATGGTCAAGACAAACCAATACCAAATCACACCACAACCATTCCAATGGTTTGTCCATAACCATCTCGGTTGTGAGCCTTTACTTATACTTTACAAGGAACTGATAACATGATCTCCCGTGTGACACTACACACCATGTTATCTATAATGTAATGTATTAGACAAAATGTATAACCATAAATATAAAAACAATGATCATGTGATTCTTATTTCAAAATAAAGATGTTCATACAAAAGATAGACTTTTCAGTATACATCCCAACAAAAAGGGGGAGAAGAGCGAAAGTTAAGGGGGAGTAACACAAAATTTATTTTAAAAATTAAAGTATCTCTTTCAAAACTCACCTATGGTTAAGGGGGAGTTTTTGAAATAGCATTTATCATTTACACTACTTGTTTTATGTTTTAAATTTCCCTTAACTTTGTGTTGATTTTCCATTGATAAAAAATGGGGAGATTGTTAGTGCAGGGGCACCAGATAATTGAACCTAGATTTTGATTATTGCAAAGATCCAAAGTTAAGGTCATATTGTTATCTCATGAGCTGAATTAATTGTGTAGGAAATGATTAAGCTAAGTCGAAGGTCAGCGACACTCGGAGAATCCTGAGTCGGGAAATCGTAGTGGTCGGGCGACACCGGGAGAACTTCGTGGGAGTCGAAGAATCCAGGTGAAGACCAGAAGCAAAGTGACAGGTCATAAAGGACCAGAGGTAAGTATGAGTGCGAAGAGAGATGGTAATGTTGTGACCTCTGTACGGGGACGACCGTAGGCAGCGATCCGACTAAGACTTCCAGTGGAAGGTCTAGGTCAAGATCAGACGGTAAGAAACCATCGCATTTACCATTTTCCTATTGGGATGTATACTGAAAAGTCTACCATTTGTATGAACATCTTTATTTTGAAATAAGAATCACATGATCATTGTTTGCATATTTTTATGGCTATGCATATTGTCTAATACATTACATTGTAGATAACATGGTGTGTGGTGTCACACGGGAGATCATGTTATCGGTTCCTTGTAAAGTATAAGTAAAGGCTCACAACCGAGATGACTTTGGACAAACCATTGGAATGGTTGTAGTGTGATTTGGGATTGGTTTGTCTTGATCATAGAATCACACTAGTGCACTTTGTGTGTATTGAGCAGGACCGACTTAGAGGCGATTCGATTTATTGCTGCCTACATAATCGAATCGGACCTTAGATATTATATTGTACATACTCTTAATCCCGATATAATAACGGGCACATATACTTAGTATTCATCTCTTTGATTTACCAATGGGGGAGATTTATAGATTAAATCGATAGGCTCGGTAAGTTGGGAGATGATATTATTTATATGGTGTGTCGTTGATTATAGGAGGAAACCGTGTCCTATATATTAGGATGATGATGTCCCCTTGAGGAGCTCATAAGGTTCATCATTTTTTTTTGATGAAAGGTAAATATATATATCATCAGAAATAGCACCATCATACAAATCCCATAACACATGCTCATGTCATGTCTGACGATGTGTCAGATCTGAGATGCATCGTGGGTCCAAAATGGAGGGGGTGTACATGTGCTCTCAAGGGTACCTCATCTCTCATGCATACTAGCTTACTCATGGTTACAAGATCTCCTCATACGTGACTGCACATCCTGTAGCTTCCACGTTCCCTTTGCCTATGCCTGCTTTCTCTTTGTGTCCATCTCCATGAGTATGTGAACTCATGGGTACATGCAATCAGCACATACACTCGCGCATTCCATTGCTTCCACATTACATTTGTCCATGTCCACTATCCTTCCGTGTGTAAGTTATCACTTTTGGCAAGTGACCAGCCATCAACGGATTTGTCGTGTCTTTATCGTAGCCGTTTGCTATGGACTAGATAGGCCATTCAGGTTGGCCTATTCACCTTTCTTAGGCTTATTGGCCAAGCCTCAGCCATAAACGGATTTAGGATGTCTTTACCGTAGCCGTTTGCTGCGGACTAGATAGGCCGTTGGTGGTGGGCCTATTCACCATTTTTTTTTTATGGATTCCAGGCCAAAGAAGTTCCCTACTCAAAGACAATACTATGGAGAGAAACATAAAGAAAATTAGGGAACAAGAAAAAAACTAGGGAAACATACTACAGACTAGTTAACTGCCCTGGCAACCCAATCCTTTTGCAAAACTGTCTTGAACTTCCTAGACCGCTCCGGCTTTGATGAGAACCTCCCTGAAATAGCCCATTGCGCATACTGGAAAGCTTCCCTGGCCTTGGAGGGGAACCACTCTGTCCTCTGTGTAAGATTATTCCTTGTAACACCACCCTGCCCAACCACTCGGCCTTGAGAGAGCCACGTTCCGCGTGCAAACCTCTCTAGAGGAGGAGTGAAACCACCCTGAAGCTTCATCCTTCCTTGCTGCCTTAGTTGTGAAAACCACCCTGGCTAACACTCTTCTTGGAAAACCACCCTGAAGTTGTTCCTTGTATAATACTGCTCTGAAGAAGCTCCACGTGTGTAACCACCCTGGACCGAATCCACCCTGGAAAAACCACCCTGAGCCACCTTGGAAGATTGCTCCTTGTACGAGAGTGCTCTAACCCGAAACCACCCTGGAGAACCAGCCCTGTTCAAACCGCTCTGGAAAACCACTCTGGAAAGGTCTCCTTGTTCGAAACCACTCTGTAAACCCGCCCCTGGAGAGACTCCCTGGAAAACCGCTCTGGGACCAAAGATTCTTCCCAAAACTACTCTGGCGTAAAACCACTCTTCCCGAAACCACTCTAGAGTAGAAACCACTCTGGAGTAGAAACCACCCTGGAAGCCCATTTCCCGAAACCCCTCTGGAGTAAAACCACCCTTCCCGAAACCACTCTGGAGTAGGCCCACCTTGGATTGTAAAGCCTCCCTGGAAAACCGCTCTGGGACCAAAGCTCCTTCCCAAAACTACTCTGGCATAAAACCACTCTTCCCGAAACCACTCTGGAGTAGAAACCACCCTGGAAGACCATTTCCCGAAACCCCTCTTAGGGTAAAAACCACCCTTCCCGAAACCACTCTGAAGTAAAACCACCCTGGGAAATGGTTTTTTTTTTTTAACAAGGATTTCCAGGGCTAAACAAGGCCCTGGTGTAAGGATTTCCAGGGCAAGAAGTGCCACTCATGTTATTCCCGGTGGGAATTGAATCTTTTTGCTCTCCGCTACTCTGAAAACATATATTTGGATCTTCCTGTAGAGCAAGTCTTCATCAAATCTTTCTCCTTCAAACCTTCATGCATTTCGAGCTCTCCATATTAGGTGAATCATCACTGCCATGCCAAGGTGCCGAAGTCTATTCATGTCAGTGGCCTGTTTGTATCTTGTTCTGAAAATTCTCAGCATATGGCGGTATGTGTTCATTTCCGTTCTCATCTTCAGCCATCGTCGGACTCGCCCCCATAATTGCTTAATCGGTGTACAGTGAAAAAACATATGGTCCATTGTCTCTTCCTCTTGGCCACAGAAAATGCATTGTCTGTCCTCTAAAAATTCCTGACTTGCTCGCACAGGGAGTTTACCTTTGGCCAGCATCCATAGGGTGAAAGCATGACTTGGTTGTATATCTTTATGCCATACCGTTGCAGTCCATGACTTCTTCTCCCCTCTTTCCCGGAAAAAATCATATGCACTTCTCGTTCCTTTTTTGTTTTGCCTGAACCATGATGTAAGTAATTGCTCTGCTTGCTCCTTATTTCCCACTGAACTTAGTATTTTGTCCTTGATGTAGATTAGTGTCTTGATAAGGGGTGAGTCCTTGTGTTTGCTTCGCCATTCCCATATTTCCCCATCACATATGTATGTGTGGTGTACCCATCTAATCCATAATGTGTCCTCCTTATGTTGTATCCGCCACAGCACCTTTGTTAGAAGGGCTAGGTTCCAGGCTTTCAGTTCTTGCAATCCCATGCCTCCCTCCTCCTTCGGTTTGCACATTTCTGCCCATGCTATTGGAGGGTTCTTGGTTGTCCACATGAACGCTCTGCAGGTGCTATAGATTTTCTCAATGACTCCTATCGGCAGCGGCAATATTGACATCCAGTAGCATTCCACACCCTGCAGGACAGAGGTAATGAGCTGACTTTTCCCTGCATATGAGAGCGTGTTTCTTGGCCAAACTTTTATCTGCCTGTCCAGTGTGTCTGTGAGAGCACTGTAATCTGAAATTCTCAGTTTTTTCGATGCAATAGGAACCCCCAGGTATCTGTAAGGCATGTGCCCTTCCTGAAACCCGGTGATAGCAAGCAATCTCTCCTTGATTGTTATATGAACTCCTGCCAGGTAGATGTTAGATTTTGCCATGTTCGCATTCAACCCTGCCATTCCAGCAAACTGCGATAAGCAATCCATTAGCACCTTGATTGTCGATTCATCCCCACGCCCCAGAAGTAGCAAATCATCAGCATATACCAAGTGCGCTATCCTTAGCTCTTCACACTTAGGGTGAAAGTGAAAATCTGACCTGCAGGTTTGCTTCGCTAGTAGCCTGGATAAATATTCCATACACATGCCAAAGAGATAAGGGGATAGGGGGTCCCCTTGCCTGAGACCTCTGCCTCCTGCAAAGTATCCGTGCATATTTCCATTGATAATTACTGAGAAAGAAGTGGTGGTGATACACTCCTTAATCCACTCAACGAATCTATCCGGAAAATGTAGGGACCGGAGGACATCCTGCAAGAATTCCCAATTCACAGAATCAAAAGCCTTTTGTAGGTCAACCTTTAGTATACATCTCGGAGAAATTCTTTTCCTAGTGTAGCTTCGCATCAGTTCCTGGGCCAGGTGGATATTATCCGATATGCATCGTCCCTGAACAAACGTAGTTTGTGCCGGATTCAGTAGGTGGTCCGTAATTTCTGCAATTCTGCTAGCCAAGATTTTACTGATTATTTTGTATACCACTGAACAGCAGGAGATTGGTCTATAGTCTTGCACCTTACTTGTATGCGGTGACTTAGGTACCAGGGCAATTAGGGTGTGGTTCCATGATTTGAGTAGCTGACCATTCTCAAAAAATTCCATGATAGCAGCCACCACATCGTGCTTGACAGTGTCCCACGAGTGCTTGAAAAACTTTGAGTTATATTCGTCTGGCCCTGGAGCTTTGAGATCCCCAATCCCAAATAGCGCACCTTTGATTTCTTCTTCTGTTGGAATCCTGACCATTCGCACTTGCTGTGCCTCCGTTAATTTCCTTCCAAACTCCATGCAGGCACCCTGATATTGAGTTCTGTTTCCATGCTCTCCCAACTGCCCCTGGAAGTATTGTAAGAACTCTCCCACTACTTCCTCATGCGAGCTTGTATGCTCCCCATTATTCTTTTCAACCGCTGATACCTCCCTCCTCTTATTGTTTCTTTTGACGAGTGCATGAAAATAAGAGTTATTTCTGTCCACGCCTCGCATGTATTCATGTTTGGCACGCTGCAAATAGAATAAGTATTCTGCTTGTTCCAAGGCTTCCACCTTCTTCCTCATGAGTAGATACTCATCCTCCATCCGTCCCTCCGAAAGCCCTTGTTGTTGCATCTCATCTAATTGCTCCTGACCAAGTTTAACCCGCTCCTGAATGTGTTGATAGTGCAGTTTGTTGAGCTGCCTGAGGTGCATTTTCAGTTTGGTGAGCTTGTGCCTCGAAGTCTCAGATATTCGTCCCATCAACTGCATTGGTGCCTTGGCTGCTCCAATTCTCCTCTACCAGCTGACCATAGTTGGGGTGCAATGTCCACATGTTGAAAAATTTGAAAGGCCTTTTTCGTTTCCCAGCTGTTTCTAGCACTGATACTATGCATGGTGTATGATCTGAGACTGCTCCAGGGGTCTTAAATTCGGCAAAACTGCTACGATCTTGCTCTATCCATTCTTTATTCACCATTGCCCTGTCTAATTTACTAACCACCTTGCCGTTTGTCCACGTGTACTTACATCCTATGGGGCGTAAGTCTTCAATTTCAGCATCCAGGGCAAAATTCCGAAAATCAGCCGTGGCATATTCTCACATCCCACATTTGTCCATTGAGGATATTCTCCTAGGATTAACCAAGGCATTTTGATGCTTTCTGCAATTTGTTTGAGTGTAGCCCACATTGCTTTCCTACTCACAATGGACAGTTGACCATATACAAATGTTACTGCATATTCTATTTTTGTCACCTTGCATTTGATTTTTACATGTATCAGCTGCTCCTCCCATCTTTCAATGTCCAGCGTGATGGTTTGAGGGTCCCATATCAGCAACATTCTACTCCTGGAGAGGTTTCCTAATCTCTCGCCTCGTCTCCCACTGCTTGAATTTCTTTACTTTCAAAGTTCGGTAGTATTGGTCAGTTAATTTTGTCTCTAGGATGCAAAGTATACTCACTGCTTCGAAGAGGTCTATCACCGCTTCGCTGAGGCCTTTATTTAGGCCCCTTATGTTCCAAGCACCAATCTTCATGGTCGCACTGGCCGCTTTCACCGTCTAGCAGTTATATATTCTCCTTTCTTTTCTTGTGTCCTTTCTTGCTCCCTTCCTTCTCTTCCTGTGTCTGATTTCTCCTTCCATAGTGCATCCCCCACTCCTTCACCTTCACCCCCAAAGCCTGTCTCTGTATCACCCTCTTCACACACAACAGCACCACCTGCATGTCCCCTAATTGCTTGTCCACTATATTCAGTATTTGCCTCTTTCATCCCCCTACTCCAACCAGTTGCTGGGAGTGCTAATATGATCATCGGTGGGCTATATTTCTGTATCCCGCCCGTATTTTGTTCATAGTTTGTGATGTTAACATCTTCCCGCAGCGTCTCAGTCATTTGTATCTCCTGCATTGCTCTTTCCGCATCTTTCCCTGATTCTGGCTTGTCTCCAAACTCGTTGTCATCACAAGTCCCCTGCGGCACTACAGTGGTGGGTGTGGTATTCAGATCATACCTGGCCTTGTGCGTTTTCCTTCTGATACCTCCCTGCCCTTGCATACCCTCTTCCATATCCACTTCCTTATCAGATCACATCCATCTTCCTGCCTTCCTTTGATAATCCTCTTTTCCTTTTTCTTTCTCTTGTTTCTGTCCCGCTTTCTCCTCCATTAACGTCCCTTGCTGTACTCGTTCCCTCCTCCTTTTGTTTCCCATGAAGTTATCCTGGCCACTATGATTATGCAGTATAACTTTTCTGTTCATTGCATAGCCTATTTGTTTCTTCTGTCGTTGGTTCTGCCTTGCCTGCACTGATATGGCTTCTGCCTCCTCAGACTCTTGATATGTCTTTTGCATTGTTGGCAATAATATATCATCCAGAGCATTTCCCCCCTATCATCCTGAGCCTCATCAGTATGGCCCAATTCTTTCTTCTGCAGTGACTGCCATGTTGCTGCTGGCATGGTGACTTCTGATGCCCTACTATTGGTTCTTGCATTTGTTCTTTGATTTTTGAATGTCCCTTGCTGGCATTTCCTGCTTGAATCACTGTGATCTAATATACCAAGTATTCCTTCCTTCCCCTTGCATGACTTATCAGGTTCTAAATGGATGGAAATCTGGTATTGCAGTTGATGTTCCTGAGGTTCTGTTACTTCTGTTTCCTCAATCCCCTGTTGTGCCACTTGTTGGTGACTTACCCTATGTCCCTGCCTTACTTTCTGTCTAAGCTGTGTTACAATACTCTGTCCTTCTGCTTTTTCATCAGCCTTATCACTCTTATCACTTTCCTGTTCTTGCGTGCCCATTTTCTCCATTTCGTTTATAACATTCCCTGATTGCCCACCTGATGCTATATCTATTATTGCATCCAGATCACCCCTCCCTATTCCTTTGTGTGTTTCCCTTCCCCCCAGATTGTTCTCATGTATGTTATTCTTAGTTATTCGAGCACTTCCTTCCCCCTGCCTCATTTGTTTCTTTGGGGTTGGCTTGTCTTTTGCACTTCCCATCAGTTGATCATTCTATTTATGTTGCCTCTGGCAAGTATTCTGATTACTTCGATACCCTGGATCCCTTTGTTCTGATTACTTTTGGCTCGTGTCACATCCCAGGCTCCTTGATAGCCCTGTTCCAGCCTGCTTTAGCTGAGTGCGGTCTGTTTGCTGTTTCTTCCTTTTCCCATTGATTTTCCATCTACCTGTATTGGCTATTGCAGGTTCCCATTCGTTCTCCTCCCTTAGTCTGCTTCCCTTCTCTCCTGTACCTGTATCTGTATTAATTTGTGCATCCTCTTCCACCCTCATGCTTGTGTTGGTAATATCTGTTGTGTATACTGTTATTTGGCACTCTTTTGCATCTATGCCTCCACTGGCTGGACAGCTTCCTTGGTAGTGCCCCATTTGCTTGCAGCCACCGCAGTATTTCAAGATGGATTCAAACTTGATCTCCAAATCTGCATCTGTGCCATCAGGTAGGGTTATTGCAATTGTTGTAGGTAACTCTTTGGATATATCCATTTCCACCAATACTCTAGCATAGTTGACTTGATCCCTTACTTTGGTATATCTGTCTGTATATAACGGTGTGCCAACCTGGGAGGCTACCTTGCTTAGCCCTGAAATAGACCAACAGTCTAACGGTAATCCATGGATTTGCATCCACATTGGGATCTGAGCTTGTACCTCTGGCGTGAAGGTAAAACATGGCGGTAACAGCTTGAGGTATAGAGGGCTTCCATATATGACATATGGTCCCCCTGTTACTACCGCATCCCTTAGGTCTTTGTTTGCAAATTTAAATACCATCCATAGCGAGTTGTGCGTTAGGAGCTTGTGTGGCGCCTTCCATCTTGCTGTGAGTTCTTTCAGTGCTCTCCATCCTGGGAATCGCCCTATGAATCGGCCAATCAGGCAGAAGCCTACCGACTCCTCTAATCCCTCCACATCAATTGCATCTAGCTTTGCACGCCCTTCCTATCTCTGAACTGGTTTCAGCGTAGTATCTGCCGCACATACTCTGTTTTTCTTGAAAAGATCTGCCCATGCTCCTTTTCTTTCTGCACTCAATGGAGGTGTTGGTGCCACCACCTGTGGCTCCCGCCTCTGCTGCCTCCCTTCCTTCTCCTTCCTTGGTTTCTTGCACTCCATCTGGTTGCAGATGCCTTCCCGTCATTTGTGGATCTCCTGAACTTCCTTTCAGAGGAATGGGATGGTGGAGGTCCTGCCTGCTTTCCAATGATTGTGCCATTCCCAGCTGTAAAACCTTCCAAGTCCGGCGAGCATTCTTCCCCATTCCTCACAGGCAGTGTATCATAAGTTTATCGGGTTAATGGTTTAAAGGGAAGCTTAAGTAAGTTAAACAGAGGAAAGTGATTCCGGCAAACCCGCTTGATGTAAGTTAAGCGGTTTGGATCTTTGGCTTGTTAAACGGGTTATTGGTTTGAGACTTTGAGATCGTGTGGTCCCCAAAAGCTTCCCGAGTTTGACTTTAGCATTTGAAATCCAACGTTCCCTTTTGTCTCCTCGTTTGCTGGGCCAGCCCGTACAGTACGAACGCCTGCTCCTCACCTACCCCTGTCCTTGCTTTCTTCTTCCTCCCGCTGCCGGAGAAGAAAACCTAGCTTGTTCTCTGATTACCGGAGAAGAAACCCAACTGTTAGCTGATCTCGTCTTTGTTCTCCTCCTTGTTGTTTCGCCTTATCACACACCTTTTCCTTTCCTCTGTAGCGTGATGCTTGTTTTCCAAACCACCCACTCCTTACCCGTATTGCATGTTCACCTGCAAAACTACCATTCGTTACGTGCACGTACCTTCCATTTATCACAATGGTTGCACTCCGCGATGTTCGCTTCTGCCGATCTTCCAGTTTTCCACCTCTCGCCTTGTTGAATGACGCCCTCCCGTGTCTTCCAGATTTTCTTTCCTGATCCTAGCAGTTACGTTGCGTTGACCTTCCAAGATCTGGGATTGTTTCCCAGATCCTCCGATGTACTCGCCTCGTCCCGTCCGCTCTTCCAGCTATCTACCTCCTTCCGCCTCCGGTGCTTGGAGAAAAACTAGAGAGAAGCCAGAGCTTCTCTCTCTAGCGCCTTTGGTTACCCTCATAAGGTTCATCATGTAAACCCTACAGGTGGACTTGGTCCGGCATGATGAAAAGGTTGAGTGGTACTACTCATGGAGTTAGATGTTGATTAATTAATAGTTAGTAAATTAATTAATCGACGGACATTCGAGATCTTAAACACGGCGAGAAAATGTACAAATAATATATGGAGCCCATATTATCTTATGGGGGTTGGTGAGGTAGATCAATGATAATCCTTTAGTGGATTGGATTATCATTAATGGATTGGACTTTATGTGGGCTTGATCCATGGGTGGCCAAGATCCAACTCCTCCTCATGGTCCCTATTGTAGCCTATTAAAACCTCATGAAGCTTAGATCCAATGGATAGAAACAAAACTCTAGAACCAAAGGTAGAGATTAAATCTCTAGATCCGACGGTTGAGATTAAATCTCTAGATCCGACGGTTGAGATTAAATCCCTAGAACCAATGGTGGAGATTAAAACAAGGCTTATCCCTAACTCTATAAAAGGAGGGCAAGGGTGGCGGCAACTTGAATCCAACTAGAAATAGGATTAGGGTTTTGGCGTAAGGCTTGGAGGCTAGGGTTTAGGGCTTGGACACCAAATAAGGAAGGTCTTTCCTTTCTTCTTCTTCCTCAAGGTGACCGCATCCAACAACTTTTTCCACCTTTGTCCAAGATCCAATCCTTCCCTTCTCCTTCTCCTTGGCCAGTGGAAACAAGATTTAGGGGTTTCCCTTGGTGTCTTGGCCGGCTTCCATCCTAATCTCCACTTCCTTCTTGGCCGGCGGCAAGCTCCAACCTTGGAGGTTGGTGGTTGGTTGAAAGAAGAAAAAGAGCCTTGTTTCTATTTTTTCTCTTGCTGTAAGCAGGCAAGGAAGGAAGATTGGTGATCTAGGAGCTTCAACTTTTGGTAGATTGTCGCCCACACGACGTCCGAAAGGAGGAAGGTCATACAATAGAAGATCGAGAGGTATATCGATTCTCTATTTTCATTTGTTACATGTTTATATTTTGTTTTTCAATTATGAGCATGATAGATTCTATTTGTGGCTAAATAATGATGGGAGGATCGGGACGGCCGGCTAAAGTGGGGTGAATATCCCTCGTTCGTTGGATGTCGTATTTTGCTCGTCTACAAAACGTTAGCGCAAGCGGAATATGCAAATACAAATAAATAAAGCAAAAGATAAACAAATAATACAAACACCGAGATGTAACGTGGTTCACGACTACACCGCTAATCCACGATCCGATTCGTCCACGGTGAATCACTCCATAATCTATCCACTAGATCTCTCCTTTGCACAAAGCTAGGTGGAGGTAACCTCTTTACACAAAAACACTCCTCTTACAAATATAATGGAAATAAGCTCAAGTAAGAGGATGGAAAGCTTTAGGGAACTTTGGGAGAGTATTAGAGCATAAGCATTAGGCTCCCAAAGCCTCATCCCCTTCCTTTTTATAGAGGAAGAGGGTTTCTTCTCGTTGATACAGGAGCAGTCGACTGATGGCACCCATCAGTCGACTGGTCCTGTAGTCATTGCCCAATAACGGCTGCTTTCCACATTGGATTCCATCCAACGGTATTGGCATCAGTCGACTGATGGCACCCATCAGTCGACTGATGTCAATCAGACGAGTGCTCCACGAGATCGACTCCATTCTGTGCCCGTCCACAGTGTCATCGATCGTATCATCCCTTGGCGATTGGCCCGATCAAGCCATCGATCATTGCCCATGCCGTCGATCATTGCCATCCTTGGCGATTGGTGATCAAGCCATCGATCATTGCCATGACCGTCGATCGGGTCAACTTGATTCAGCTGACTTAAACTAGTCGATCGAACCATCGACTCAGAACAGTCGACTGCCATGACATGGCAGTCGACTAGTGTCGGGAAAACTCATCCGACACTTGGCCAAATAGCCAAGTTTCACCTAAGAGCTACCCCTTTCCAGGTTACATTCGCTCGCTCTCATCTCTCGGAGTCCCTCGCCTTCGAAGTTCTCTTCGTTTGCTGCCACGTCCCTCGGCAGCATCAGACGCATGGCTCTGCAATGCTCCTTCGCGTCTCTTGCCTCAAAGTCTACTTCCTCCGGCTTCACTCCAAGCTTCTCGTCCGGCGGTCCCTCGGATGCTCCAAGCGCACGACTTCCGCAAAGCTATCCTTCATCGACTCAAGGACCGAGTCATGAGATGTGAAACTCGCCATGACTCCATGTGCGAATTACTAAGTCCTACACGACTTCAACGCACATATCAAATCAACATAACAAATTAACTTAAACCCTTTGCCACACACATCAAAACCTAATCATGGCAAGAGATTGCCCTGACAATCTCCCCCTTTTTGATGTGTGGCAATCCGTTTAAGTTAGGTAAAAACATTTGATAAAAATTCTAAGGTAAGAAGGCATGTAAACATAAACATGATATAGCAACATGCAACTCCCCTTAATCCATGAAACTCCCATACAAATTTTCTCCCTATCATAATTTACTTAAACATAATCAATTCTCCCCTTTATCAAAATGATTAACACTAAGTTATAAACTCATGACATCAATTCTAATAGGAGGAAAATTCCAAAAATTGTTTTAAAACCTGAAATCAGCCTTTACTATTCGAAATATCAGTCGCAGATCTGGTTCAGACTACCAATGACCGCACACTGTTTTGTGAATTCGATTTCGGTGAAATTCAGAAATGCATTAAAAATTCCAAAAAATTTGAAAAATCATGAAATTTGGGGAACATATTTCTATTAAGTATATCTATCAAAGAAAAATAGTTTTTCATGAAAAAACATTATATTTTCTGATATTTTCCAAAAATCCAAAAGCTTTACAAACTACTAAGTTTTTTATTATGATAGTATCCATTTTAACACCTAGTTTCAGTTTGAATTGTTTCAAAACATGAATACACATATTTTAAAGTAAGAAATTGTTTTGAAAACATATGAAATATCCAACCATGATCTTTGGGCAATATGTCTATGAATTAAACATAAGCCTTCCCCATGATTGGTCTATTATTTCTATTTTGATACTTTAAATGACCATCTAAATGCCATAGGCATTAGTGGACATTTGTATCATCCTAACATCTCACCCATGCTAAGTTTTCAATCAAGGTAGCCTATTGTGAGTGTGAAATGTATCCTAGAGGGTATTTGTATATACTTAACCATTTATATTCATGCAATTCTATCAAGGTTAAGTATCAACCTAACAATTCTCATGATCATAAAGATATATATGAATGAATTACACATTATGATCATGAAATACATGTATTCATCAAGTAATAATCATGCATTAGGTATTACATGATGATAATTAGTAAATATCACCTAAGGCATGATTTAAATCCTATTTCTCATGATGATGTGCCAAATTTCAAAATCATAAATCATGATTGCAAACATACATAGCAATTACATTAATCATCATGATTTAAGCATTATTAACTATTTATAGGCACGTTATCATCACCTAACACTATTTAAAAATGTTGTCCCGCCATCCTAAGTCAACCAAAATATGATATAGGTCAATTGCATATGGTTGACTACCCTAGGGTTTTCTAACCCTTAAGGATGGATTTTGGAACCCAAAATAAGTTCTTGCCTATGGGGTTCACTAGATACTCCTTGGGGATCCATTTCCTAGCTATTACTTTCTTCTTATCTTGTCCCCTAGCAATTAGGCATTTATAGGCCTTTTCATTTTTCTTTTCTTTGTATCCTAGGCCCTTTTTGTTGAAGCTTGCTCTTTGGCTCACTATGATCATGTTCAATGTGTTGGATCCAATTGTGAATTTCTCTAGGGCTTTTGTCAAATAGTCTACCTTTTCCCTTAAAGCCCTATTTTCCTCTATGCATGCATCATTAACATCAAGAGGCATATAGTTATCATGTGAGCATGCATCATTATCATTATCATTAAAACATGCTTTTTCTAATTTTTGCTCTAATTCCTTAATTTGGTCAAGCATGCTTTTGTTCTTTTTCTTGGCTCTAAATAAGTCCTTAGTGAGACTAGAAATCATAGACATAATTTGCTTAGGGGGTAGATTTGTTACCTCACTTACCAAATCCTCTTCTTCGGATGAGGATGATGTAGAGGCTCCCCCTTCACTTGAGCTCTCTCCACTTGAGCTTGATTCTTCATTTTCGGTGGAGGAGCAATCCAAGTCGTCAAATGCCATCAATGCTAGGTTGGTGACAAATGCATTTTCTTCCTCGGATGATGATGAAGATGAGGAGGAAGGGTCATCCCATGTCTTGGCCTTGAATGCTTTGGCCTTCCCTTTTCCTTTGCCTTCTTTTCTTCTTCCTTTTTCTTGTTCCCCTTTTTCTTGTTCCTTTCTTCTTTCTTCTTCCTCTCTTCCTTGCTCTTGTTTAGGAGGGGACAATTGTCCCTTATGTGGCCCTCTCCTTGGCAATTGTAGCATATGATCTTTCCTCTTGGTCTCCTATTCCTATCATTTGACTTATTAAATCTAAAACCTTTTAATGCACGCCTTACCCTCCTTACCATATACGCTTCTTCCGTGCTATCCATGGAGGAGGAGGAAGAGGCTTCATCATTATCGGAGGAGGGGATCTCTATCTTCTTCTTCCCTTTATTTGCCATCAATGCTACTCCCCTTGAAGGTTGAGGTCTTGGCTCTTCTTGTATTCCTTCAAGTCTCGTTTCGTGGAGCTCCATTGTTGAGAAAAACTCCTCCAAGGTACTTACTTCCAAGTTCTTGGAGATGTAAAATGAATCCACCATGGAGCTCCATCTTGAGGACCGGGGAAAGACATCTATGGCCTTCATTACCATATCCTGGTTGGAGAGCTTTTCACCTACACTTGTCAAACCGGTTAGAACTTCCTTAAATCTAGAGTGTAGGGATTTTACCTTCTCTCCCTTTTCGAGTTTGATATTGGACAATTGGGAGCGAAGGACATCTCTCCTTGCTAGCTTCGCTTCGGATGTGCCTTCATGGATCTCTATTAATTTGTCCCACATTTCCTTGGCGCTAGCACACTCTCCTATCCGGTTGACTTCTTGTTGGGGGAGGACATTGTATAGATGATGCTTGGCCTTTGAATTTGCCAAGTATTCTTCTCTTTGCCTCTTGCTCCACCTTGATTTCTCCAATGGCTCCCCATCTTCGTTTCTAGGCAACTCGAAACCGTTTTCCATTATTAAAAGGATTTCAAAGTCGGTTTCGAAGAATACCTCCATTCGCTTCTTCCACCAGCTTAATGATGGGTGAATGTTTGAGCCGGCCATTTTGAATGTTGCTTGTTGTGGCGGTTAGTCCTCGACAAGCTTTCCTTGGCTCTGATACCACTTGATGGGAGGATCGGGACGGCCGACTAGAGGGGGGTGAATATCCCTTGTTCGTTGGATGTCGTATTTTGCTCGTCTACAAAATGTTAGCGCAAGCAGAATATGCAAATACAAATAAATAAATCAAAAGATAAACAAACAATACAAACACTGAGATGTAACGTGGTTCACGGCTATGCCGCCAATCCACGATCTGATTCGTCCATGGTGAATCACTCCGCAATCTATCTACTAGATCTCTCCTTTGCACAAAGCTAGGTGGAGGTAACCTCTTAACAAAAAAACACTCCTCTTACAAATATAATGGAAATAAGCTCAAGTAAGAGGATGGAAAGCTTTAGGGAACTTTGGGAGAGTATTAGAGCATAAGCATTAGGATCCCAAAGCCTCATCCCCTTCCTTTTTATAGAGGAAGAGGGTTTCTTCCCGTTGACACAGGAGCAGTCGACTGATGGCACCCATCAGTCGACTGGTCCTGTAGTCGTTGCCCAATAACGGCTGCTTTCCACGTTGGATTCCATCCAAGCGGTTTTATCGATCACCGATGGCACCCATCACCGATCGATGTCAATCGACCGAGTGCTCGCGAGATCGACTCTATTCTGCTCTGCACTGCGTCATCACGGGCTCTAGCCGATGGCCGATCACTTATCGATCGTCGATGCGCCGCATCAACTTGATTCACCGATTAAACCACGATCGATCGAACCATCGACTGAGCTCCGCGCCATGACATGACAGTCGATTGGTGTCGGGAAAACTCATCTGACACTTGGCCAAATGGCCAAGTTTCACCTAAGAGCTACCCCTTCATGGGTTACATTCGCTCACTCTCATCTCTCGGAGTCCCTCGCCTTCGAAGTTTTCTTCGTTTGCAGCCACGTCCCTCGGCAGTATCAGGCACATGACTCTGCAATGCTCCTTCGCGTCTCTTGCCTCGAAGTCTACTTCCTCCGGCTTCACTCCAAGCTTCTCGTCTGGCGGTCCCTCAGATGCTCCAAGCGCACGGCTTCCGCAAAGCTATCCTTCACCGACTCAAGGACCGAGTCATGAGATGTGAAACTCGCCACGGCTCCATGTGCGAATTACTAAGTCCTGTACGACTTCAACGCACATATCAAATCAACATAACAAACTAATTTAAACCCTTTGCCACACACATCAAAACCTAATCATGGCAAGAGATTGCCCTAACAAATAATACTTGGATCCCGAACATAAACACAAAAATCGACGATCCGTACATCGTCTATTCCGCGGCTACTCGTAGAATAGAGGTAGGTCGCTTGAATAACAAGTTTGTTCAAGTTATCACTCTAAACGAATAGCATGACGATGACAAGGTTGCTTGGGTGTTCCCTTTTGTCTAGGATTAAATTTTTAATCCGGGGACATCGATGGGATCACCATGAACAAGCGATCGAGTTGAAGTGGGAAGCAAAGTTTCCCCTCATGGACACATAACCAACAATTGGTATCAGAGCCAAGGTTTCCGGTTTTGTGTGTTTAAGATTTGGTTAATTTTTATGCACTTTTCATATATTATATGTGTCGGATAATAGTAGGATATGCGTAGGTTAACTCTTTGGTTGCAGGCATAAGATCCGACTATTATGGTCATATGTGTGTATGTGATTGTATGTGTGTAAATGTTTATTTTGTTGAATCCTCGGGGTTGACGAGGCTAGTATTTAATTTTTTATAAATTAGATATGACATTGTTTAGCCACTCTTTTTATTTTAGTTTACTTTCGATCTAGATTTCATGTACACTCCCTCGTGGAGTATAGGATCAATGGATGTAAATTAAAATAGATTTTAGTCTCGGCTCGGATCTCTGGATGGCTCGTACATGACGTTGGAGGAGCGGACGAGAAGGCGATGCGACAGGAGATATATTGAAGACAAAAGCCATAATAGTTGAAAAATAATTTATTTTTCATATTTATTGCTTATTGTTTGACATGCATGTCGTAGGCTAGAAAATTCCTCATTTTCAAATTACTAAGTGGGAGAGGGATATTTTTATAAATTCCCACGGCCTTCATTACGATTTGACAAGTGATGCAAACAAACTTGCATGTCGGCTCTGAGTGCCTTCCTTCCCATCGGATGAGTTTGTTTGCGGATCTCAAGGTCAAATATGGTTATAGAAAATTATTAAGGAGCGTGTGTACTTCCCCATCGGAAGGCACATAACCCGAGATAATTATCTTGGTACCGAGTAATGGTGAACACTTAGATACAAATATAAGTATCCTTCCCATCGGAGTCACTGCTCTTTTTTGTAGGGCCAAAGAGGAACCAACTATTAATTTTACTTGTCAAAAAGTTAGGTTGACAAGATAGTAAAATTAATGGGTAAAAGCTCCTCTTACAAATGTAGAATTCGTATACGTCCACTCTATCGTGGCATACGATATTCTCGATGTTTTGAGGTGTTGGTTGATTTTAAAATTTTATTGTTTGAGGAATCAATAATTTTTTGAAATCGAATGTTTTGATCTATGTGATTCTTAGGTTTTCTTTCAAAATGACTTTCAACCCACTTACTGTGATACTGAAAGAGAATAAACTTACTGGACCCAACTATGTTGATTGGAAGAGGAATCTAGACATTGTCTTGACTGCTGAGGAATACAAATATATACTCCTCAAAGAGTGCCCTCCCAAGCCTGCAGAAGATTCTGGGGAAAAGGAGAGAGAGAGTTATAAGAAATGGGTAAAGGCCGATGAGATGGTGCGGTGTTATATTTTGGCATCTATGTCAAATGTACTGCAACATCAGCATCAAGCCATGTCCACAGCTTATGACATGATGCTCAATCTCAAAGAGCTTTTTGGACACCAGAATCGGGTTGCGAGGCAAGAAGCCATGAGAAACTTGATGAAGACCACCATGATTGAGGGAACACCCGTAAGGGATCATGTTCTCAAGATGATGGCTCATTTGAATGAGCTGGAGGTCCTTGGAGCTGAGATCGATAGGGAAACCCAGGTCGATATCATACTCCAGTCTGTACCTAGGAGTTTTGAGTAGTTTTGCCTGAACTACAACATGAACAAGAGGTTGTATTCGTTGGCGGAGCTTCTGACAGAACTCTAGGCGGCTGAGAGGCTATTTCGTCAGAGTGCTCAGGCACATGCCATGGTGACACAAAATGTTTCTACTTCTAAGCCGAAAGGCAAGAAGAAGAAGAAACAAACTGGGGCAAAGGCGATGGGAGGTACTCAGGGAGGAGTGAAGAAGCCGAAAGGCAAGTGCTTCACTTGTAAGCAGACTGGACACTGGAAGAAGGACTGCCCCAAACTCAAGAACAAAGGTATATCTTTTGGTCTAGTCGTTGAAACATGTTTAGCGGTGTTATCTACCGGCACCTGATGTGTAGATACGGGAGCCACTGATTATGTCTGCAATACTTTGTAGGGGTTCGAAACTAGGCAGGTGAGGAGATTACCGTGTACATGGGTGATGCCACGAAGGTGGCGGCTATTGCAGTGGGAGACGTTCATTTATCTTTTGAGAAAAATAAACTTTTGGTTCTTAAGAATTGCCTTTATGTACCTTTATTTATAAAGAATTTAATTTCGATTTCTAAATTGTTTATGGATGGATATTCTATTTCTTTTAATGACAGAGTTGTTATAAAAAGGAATAGGGACATTATCTGTTTAGGTGCATTGATAGGAAATCTATACACACTTGAACCAAAACCTCCCACGATGCAAATTGAAGTTAATAACTCATCTTCTAATTCCAATAAGAGAAAAGAACCTTCGAAGATGAACCAAACATATCTTTGGCATCTTAGGCTTGGTCATATTAACCTAAGCAGAATTCAAAGGTT
The DNA here is from genome assembly GCA_025175895.1 of Wurfbainia villosa. NCBI lineage: Eukaryota > Viridiplantae > Streptophyta > Magnoliopsida > Zingiberales > Zingiberaceae > Wurfbainia > Wurfbainia villosa. The sequence goes on from CM045990.1 coordinate 123,163,890, forward strand.
GATAGTTGATGGATCTCTGGGTTCATTAGTGGTGGAGGATTTCCCAACCTGTGAATCTTGCTTGGAGGGTAAAATGACCAAGAGGCCTTTTAAGGCCAAGGGTATAGAGCCAAAGATGTGTTAGAATTGGTTCATTCGATTTGTATGGTCCTATGTCTATCGGGCTAGAGGTGGTTTTGAGTATTTCATCTCTTTTATAGGCGATTATTGAGATATGGTATACATTTACTTGATGCGTATGAAGTCTGAATGCTTTGACAAGTTCAAAGAATTCAAGGTTGATGTGGAGAAAGCGTCAAGGTAAAGTATCAAGACACTCTGATCGATCGTGGTGGTGAGTACCTCTTGGGAGAGTTTAGGAACTACTTATCGGAGGTGGGATTCAATCCCAATTGCACTTTGGCACACCCAGTAGAATGGTGTAGCGGAGGCGAAGGAATAGGACTCTTATGGAGATGGTTAGATCGATGATGAGTTATTACGGG